>CAJNSZ010000128.1:72691-130761 GCA_905329745.1 Rotaria sp. Silwood2
AATAACTGAATTTTATAAAACTTCTCGAAGGGCAATCAGGGTTGAGGAATACGAATTTGCAATCAGCTTCTCAAAATGATGCACTTGATTTGTCCAAGAAAGGAAGGAGTTTTGATAAAAGAACGATTTTTTGTAAGGCATGACAACAGATCTGTAAAGTAAAGTTTGCGACACCAACAAATGCAAGGCACAATTTCAAGAAACTGATTGGAGCTTCGGATTCCCTGACCCCGGTTATCGTTGATCAAACGTTATAAAAAAATCTTTATTTTCTAAACAAACTTTTCTATAGTGAAAAATCTGATACTCAGCTTTGTGAAACGAATTTCGGATTTGGGTTTGGCAAGCAAGGATTAAGCGCCGTTTTATAAGCTAACGATTTATCGTTGCGAAACAGGTAATTTTTCCACCATGAAAGCACTTACTGCTATCGTCGTAAGTGGACGTGGAAATGAAAGTAACAATAAGCGTGAGACCGAATATTGAAAGTAGGAATGCGCATATTCTTATCCTAAGCATTGAAATTACTGAATCCGTAAAACAAATCTAGTCAAATCCAAGCGAAGAATTGTATTTGGCACAAACATAGATTTAGATATGTTAAATGAGAGAAGAAAACCAAGACCAAATCCGACTCGAATCTGACCGAGCTTTATCGAGGTCGAGCCCCTTTCCAAGCTCGAGGCTGACTAAGCCTGACCGAGCGCCAATTATTCGAGCTTGATACATGTCGTTTTGCAAAGATGTAGGAAAGAACCAACAAAAATTTCTATTTCTCTTTATAAATAAATTCTTCTGTGGCGGAGTAGAAGATGAATGGGCATGTCGATAGTTTTTCAATAAGCAGAGAAAATACAACATCTCCATTTTTGGGCTTCATTGATGCATCATTGGATGCTATGGAGTGTCGGAAGTTCTCGTGCTATGGGATGCTAAGACTAGGTCTCTTCATTGTTCGGCAACAAGAAGAATAAATAAGGAATACCTTTTTCTTTGAACTCGAAGGTGTGGGTATGAGTGACAGTCTGGATTTGAGTGTTGGTTTGGATGTTCATTGCACTCGTACTGATATCCGCATCCGCATCCACACCCATACCCGAAACAGTAGTGTTGAAGCCGTTAATTCGTCACGACTATTAAACTTCTTCAACTATTCAACTTTTAATATCTATAAAACGAGTTTTCAACTATTCGGTCTGTGACACCCTATTCGAGTGGTATCGCTTGTATCTATGTATGCTTAGGCATTTTCACGTTTTGCGGCACTCACACATGTTATGGTCAAGAATAGGCAAACCCAAAATCTATGAATTTGCAGTCCATGTTATACCAATCGGCTATCCACCTACCAAAGCCATATTCAATTTGCTACCTGACTGATGTCCAAGGATCCATAGGAGACCTCGAAAGATTTGAGAATCCCCAGAGAATTTCTGAAGATTCCTAAAATTTCCTAAGGGCTTTCAGCATTCTCTAAGGAGTCTATGAGATCCTTGAAGATTCCTCAAGAGCTTCTGAAAACCCTTAGAGATTCTCTTGAAATCATTATTTGAAAACTTGAAGATTCAAATTATCAGTTTTCATAGTTGAATAGTTGAAAAGTCATAACGATTCTTCGAGTTCTACATGTATGAGTTTGTCTTGAGGAAACGCGAATCTGAAAAATCCTTTGATCATCACTCACATAATGCAAGAGAATGAGCAGAGATTTTTTTCTTTAGATAGATATTAAAATTTAGAACAGTACAATTCTTCGAAACTTTATATACAAAGCATTCATGTAGGAATTTCCTATACTATCGTATGTTTGACTTGTTACTTTGTTTTTTTTTGAAGAAATGGAAGCCGAAGTAATGCTTCGAGATAACGGTGAAGCTACTACGCTTACTACTGCCAAAAGGAGACAATCAACGAAACAACCGTGAGTATAACTTTGATAATATATTGAATAGCAGCGGACCAAATGAGGTAAAATTTCAATTTCTCTTACTGAAAGTGGTCGAATTTGTTTTTAATTTTTAATTAAAAATTTTCTTTGAAAACAAAACAGATCTAGTTAATTGTGCTATACAATTTTGTAAGATATTTCCATTAAAATCTTATTATGGAATATATCATCGACGACATGTATGAAACTTATTGTCGCTTTATATACATTCGTTTAATCTATAGAGTATATAATTGGATAATCTCGCTGACATTAATGAAGAAAATCTTTATGATAGTTCTTTTATTCTACTTAGGAACAAATGGAAGTCGACTTTGCTACGTTTGGGTGTTGGTGGCTTGGTGATTACGTTTCTTGCCATCCTAGTCTCCATCGTTGTTTATAAATTCATACCCAACATTCGAAAATTAATCGGCATGGACAAAAAGGAAGCAGGTTAATATTCAGCTCTTATTAGACGATCATCATAATTCTAGATATGTTTAGAAATTCAAAAGCTTTTCCTTAAGGTGATTTTCAGCACAAATCATGTTCTAGACAAGGAAATTCAATCGTTGAACATAACAAATATCGACAATATCACCGACCAAGTATGACATATAGAGAATAGTTAATCTGTATTATTATTTTGATTTCTTGTAGCTGAACGCTATATTGAATGGGCATATAATTAGTGTTGTGGATGCAATCTTTCGAAATCACTCTGTTTCGAAAGGGTACTTTCAGTAAAATTCTTCTAACTCTATTCCTTGGCTATGTTTCAACTTTAATTAAGGGGTATGTGCGAAAGTCCACTGATCGGAAACATTCTTCAATTGAATATTATCACTTTTTATCCTCGTCTATGTGTTCATCAAGACGAAAATATGTACAAGATTCAGCTTGAGAAACAGTTAAAAACAATGTTCACAGAAATGTCAAACATTTCTGTCATCATTCAGTTTGATGACAAACGTTTCAAGAGTATTGGTATAAAAATATGTAGTCTCATTGCAATGACTGGTAAGATAGACAGCATCACTTCAACAGGATTGCATGTTTTTTTATTAAGAAGCAGAAGAAGAAACAATTTCAACAGCAACAAAGATAAAAGCAGCACAAGCAGTGATGCCATTCACAGCTCCGCAAAAGATGGGGAGAAACTGTAAGTTCTTTCAGCAAGACTGATAGGCTTCTCATAATCTTTCTATTTACAACCAAATCACTCTTTAACTTTTGAAAACATTCACAATTTGTGGCATTCTTAAATTCTTCTGTTGTTAATAACAGAAAAAACTATGAACTTGATTTGATTAATAGCATTGGTATATTCTCTATAAAGCTCAGAACTAGATAGAAACTTGATATGGTTCGTGATCAAGTCTTTTAAATCGTTGTTTGAATTTTCATCATGTAGGCATATTTGAATTTCGCCAATAAAACTTACTGAATTTCACTATGAATCAACAAGTCATATGGTTAAAGCAGAATATATTTTCTGCAAATACAAAGAGTGAAATGAATACTCGTTTTCGAAAGTTTAAATTATGGATAAATGCTTGAAAAAAAAAACTAGTTGATGGAGTTCCTATGTGATTAAAACGTGGATCACGACGGATTTGTTCTACTCATAAATCGGTGCTCGTCCCACGTCGATTATATTATCTGCAAAGGTGAGATCAATTCACATATCGAATTGTTCTCACCATCTATGATGCTATAAAACTTTATTCATCGTGTCTGTCTGTCTGTCACTGTCTCCGAGGCAGCTCGAGTTGGTGATGGTTCACTTTTCTCGCTGTATACTTCAACCTTCATTGCTAATCGTCTTTCACAAAACATGACGTTTTAGAAAAAGAGGTTTTGCTTCTGCTTCTTGTGCTAACGAGGCTAATAATGGCCAGAACAGTGCTTTGAACGAAAAATTTGCTCAATGTTTTTTCCTTAAGATAAAGCATTATGATTTAATTTTTGAAAGTATCTGGTAGAAATCGTTGATGCAATTATATTCTTTTAGTTTCATACTTTGCTCATTAGTAAGAAATCAGTAGAGTAGCACAACTTTCAAAGAGTTCTCTTTCTTATCGAAACTGGGCAAAAATTAAAAATTTTGAAAAAAAACAGTTCTTTTAGGAAAATTACAATGAAGCTAACTTCTTTGTTGAAATTACAAATAAATCTGAAAAATCAAAAGCATGCATATCTTTGTCAAATCTAGACCAAATAGAGAATGCTGTCGCAGTTGTCATGGCTTGTTGGTCATCTATCTATATAAACAAAATATTGCCTCGAAATGATTATTAGTCCATAGATGATTCCTTCGAGATGTACCAAAAAAATTAGCAAAATCTTCGTTATTTTGAGTGAGAAATAAAAATTCTTTCAGTCAAAAATCTTTTCGCGCATCTGTTGACCCAATTAGTAGAGGCAATCCAAGACAAAAAGGCTTCCTTCAAAAGCTTGGTATAAATCTGATGCATTTATTCAACTATTATCACACCATTATTAAATCTTTTACTTTCATTTGTCGGTCTCATGGTTCAATTCCTTCATGTCTTCCAACACATGGTTGCAGATGAGTGTTCAAACGCATAGTAAGAAAAGTTCGCCCTCTTTCCTTCACATACCCAGTCCATAAACTGTAATAAACCTTCCGAAATACTATTTTGGATTTTCAGCACGATAGAGTGTTCAGAATTAGAGACCGAAATCTAGTCGAGTACTCGGAAAATCAACTTGACTCGACTCAACTTGGTCTGAGTCGAGTTGGAGTTGAAAGATTCGATTTTTCCAATAAATTTTAGTGGGTTTTAAAGTTAATTCTGGGTAGTGGCTTTTGTGATCATTTAGTTGGTTGATTTAACTGAGAAATGGGCAAATCTGATGAGGAATTGTTTGTTTTCCTTTAATATCTCGATATTCACATTTACATTTCTCAGCCTGATCTTTCGTTCTATTGCAAATTATGTCTGCTTTTAGTATGTTCATGAATTTAGTTAATATCATCTTAGAACTAACTCAACTTTCTCCAAGGTTCCCTCGTTTATATCGTTGCTAAGAGAGGTACTTATAAGAACTAAGCATTAAATCAAGACCCGACTGCTACATGAATGCAACGAAGAGAGATCAGAAAGTCATTTTTTACGATGAAAATTTGTATTTCTAAACAGCTTTCACTAACCGTCGATTTATTGCAGGAAACTTTAATAAGAAAAGAGTCGGTTTTGCGTAAATGTGCAAAAACTGTATGTATTCAATGTAATGTACTCATAGAAATCGAAAAATTAATTATATTCTGCAAATATCTACTGGTATGGATTGAAATTGAGTAAAAATACTTAAAAATTAGCGACTTGGAGCGAAACCATTGAGTTTTCACTTTTTTCTTGTTGCTTTCGCCGAACATGTGCACTATTAATTTTTCAACTTTTTTTTGCATGAGTACACCCACTATTTCCTTCAGAGATCTCAATTCATACGTCTAACATAATCAAGCACTTTTGCTTCACGATAGGAAGCTTGACAAAAATGTTTCTGATCCCAGTAATTAAGTAGTAAATATGACTTAAAATCATTTTTATCTTTTGGCTTATTTTGGTGCACCCTGCGTTAATCTTGTTAGCTTGAGTCAATAAAACAACATCAGCATTGACTTTTTGAGTCGATGCTCGGCTGCTCAACTCGAGTCGAGCCCATTTTTCTTGACTTGTTTCAGTCTCTGGTCGGAATGTCAAGTCACAAAGTTTTGGATTTTCTAGTCTATCTGACTTAAAAGGATAATATGATCGGTGCAGATCAAACCCTTCTTTTTGTCTAGAAAGGAGTCAGCGCGATTCATATTTGAATTCCGCAGGGATATGCTGAAAAATTGTCAGCTAAAATTATGTTTTTACAGTAGTTTAATTTATCTTCTATCCTTCTAAAATGTAATATGATTATTATTTTTGTCACCGATATCACCATACAAAATTTCATGCTAATTTGTAGTTACTACATAATATTGTGTACAATTTCTGCGTGTACTACAGTCAATTCTAATTTCTCAACGAATCTAGGGAAAAATATGCTAATAAAATACTCGAAACCATGTTTTTCAGGCTCCGATCATGATCTTGAGTGATGCAAATTAATAACTACACAAAGATCTATCGCAAGCCATTCTCTATAGAATATGCATATCGACGTTTGTGTTGAATAAATATTTGCAGTCATAGACGATTCTACTTTATTAGACTTGTATTACATTAGTCAACTTCACTTCTTTGACTCTATTACCCCCTTGTGTCTTATTTTAGTTCCTTTGAAAGTTCCTTAATTCGACAGTAATTGAATAAGATTTACATAAACTGACTTGATATTCTTTCGAACTCGAATTTACTTTGTTCAGATTTAATATGAGTTGATCTCAATTTAGCACACGTCGTGTTTGTACGCTTTCCTTTGATTTCAGCCTGAACAGATTAATTTATCTTAGAACCCAATATAAGTAACGGAAAGAGGTTTAGTATAAACAGTAGAAAATAGTGACAACTCTATATCAGAAAATTATAAACAAATTATTATATGAAAATAGTAAAAACACGATTATTGACATGATTTACTCGCCTTGTTCAAAATTAATGAAATTATGAGTATTATGCTGATGACAATTTCCATGAATTAAATTAAATATCCCAACATATATTAATCCAAGATAGCAAAAGGCAAATAGCTCATGCTGATGTCTTCGTCCATTCTCAACTATATCAATTAAAAGAACAAGGCTAAGTGCACCATTTTTCATGTATTTTCTTACTTTGCAATAACAACCCAACAGAACGAAATCCCCAGCTGTGCGATAAATCAGTATTTATACGCAGCTGCATATTACTTCGATACTGTTTTCACGTTTTAAGTGTTATCGAGTTGCAGGATATGTTGGAAATTCGATAATTCATTTTGTACATTTTATTAGTGTCAGTATCACGACTGTCTCAATGTACTCTGTGCATAAGCAGAATCATTCTCGTTAAAATGCCTGGTGAACTCGAGACACATATTGAAGACGATACACGAACAAATGCTACTTCAAGCCATGACCAAAATCGACAATATCTGACTGCTAAAGTGTATGAAGACACATTCTATGAATTAAATGTTCAACTCGATTGCAATGGAAACTCAAGCAGAGATCCACACAACACCATCTGCAGTCGTGATCTAAGTGTGAGCGTATGGATTGATTTTAACGACAACGGATACGACGAGGAAGAATCTCGACATCTCCAGCAAGCTTTTTCAATCGAAGGCCAACCTACAGGTATATATAATTTAACAGTATATATACCTAGAATTGATGATACGACTATAAAATATGGACCTCATCGTATGGTGATAACTGTGATGCCAAGCAAAGAGTATAAAATAAAATGTGGCGATTTTCAATACAAAGAAACACGAAAGTACACAATCGATATCATTCAAAAAGAGCCATACACTACAGGTAAATCTATTATCTTGCTGCTAACTACAGACTTTGTGCCATAACGGTACGTTTTTGACAACTTTTATTGAGGAGAACTCTTCTTAAATATTTTGTTCTTCTTCATTCCAGAAATTTTCGTTATACGCAATTAATTTTTTTATCGAAAGAAATCATTTCTGTCAAACAAGATTAATTGAAATCAAATATTTACTGTTTTATGTGTTTACCTTGAAACAACACTTTTACAAAAAAACTCTACGTCAAATGTGATATTTGGCTGTTGTTCTTTAATGAGATGAGCACATACAGGTAGCACACTCATTAAAATACAGTATTTTTAGATACATTGCTGCTCAAAACTATATACTCCTTTGAGAATTTTAACATCTGGAGAAGTTAATGTCTGAGAATATGTCTACAAATAATCCACAAGAAATATAAATTAGCAATGTCACCAGCATCAAAGTAACTCAAGTTAGAACGACGTCATAATAGATAACACCCTTGATCACTGAAATCTAATAGCTCAAAAATAGAAAGGTCTGTGTAGTTCACCGATTCCTTATTTCGCATGCCTGTATAATAAGTCTTTATTATTGATATTAATTTCATTGAAGTTCATCAAACTATTGTTGAACGTGATCGTTATTTTACTGAAAACATGGGCATTCATAAAAACAAAGGAATACAATTGAGTGATCAATAAATGAGCGAGACTGTGAGAAATCGATTTGAAATTTTCATGAGATGTTCTTTCGTGATTGACTACTGTGTTCTGAGAGTTTCAGATGGGAAAGTCTTTCTAAATAGAAATCGTACACTGATGAATATTGTAAAATGATCAAGACTCATGAATACCATTACACAAGCAAATGAGCTTATCTTTTGCACAATAAAGGATCATAATTTTCGCTATACTTCAACGGGAAAATATTGATCATTCGTCAGATATGAGATTAAAAATAGGACATCATTTAGAAAGTTCATGTTTTTGCTATTTGTTTATCAAAGCAAGAAATCGTGTTCGTTTGCTAACAACTCACTGTAAAAATAATTTTGCATGACTGCAAAATTTGCGGAACAACAAAAATCGTATTCTGATAGATATTTGGATTGATCTCGACATGAGCTTTTATCGAATTATGTTATAAAAATATTATACAGTTTGTATAATGATACAGAAATATCATACTTCCAAGACTATTAAGGAGAATTAGTATACCTTGCGTTGGTTTAACGTAATATAAGAGTTTCAATAAAATTTTCATCAGTTTCATTCCAATACTGCAGACTCTTACTGGGAGTAACAGCTTTTTACGGCTTCCTATGAACTTGAACCTTCCGAACAATTTTCTCAGTTAATTTTTCACATATGGAAACGGTCGCTCGCTTTCACTGAAAAAAACAGTATAAAGTGATCTTTCTAAATGGTATGCTATTTTTAATCTTATATATGACGAATGATCAATATTTTCCCGTTGAAGTATAGCGAAAATTATGATCCTTTATTGTGCAAAAGATAAACTCATTTGCTTGTGTAATGGTATTCATGAGTCTTGATCATTTTACAATATTCATCAGTGTACGATTTCTATTTAGAAAGACTTTCCCATCTGAAACTCTCAGGACACAGTAGTCAATCACGAAAGAACATCTCATGAAAATTTCAAATTGATTTCTCACAGTCTCGCTCATTTATTGATCACTCAATTGTATCCCTTTGTTTTTATGAATGCCCATGTTTTCAGTAAAATAACGATCACGTTCAACAATAGTTTGATGAACTTCAATGAAATTAATATCAATAATAAAGACTTATTATACAGGCATGCAAAATAAGGAATCGGTGAACTAAACAGACCTTTTTATTTTTGAGCTATTAGATTTCAGTGATCAAGGATGTTATCTATTATGAAGTCGTTCTAACTTGAGTTACTTTGATGTTGGTGACATTGCTAATTTGTATTTTTTGTGGATTATTTGCAGACGCATTTTCGGATGTTCAACTCTCATAAGTGTGAAGATTCGAAGGGGAGCAGAACTTCGGTCAGTAGTATATTTATTATTGAAAGATCGTGTATCTTGGTTCCAAACTGATATATCAACACAAAATATTCTATTATTACGTAACGCCAAAAACAAATATGTTAATTAAAGACATATGATCTTTCTACTGAATAGAAAGTCAAATTTCAATACCATCAAAGGATCATATGCTGTACAAAGACTCTGAGTCATTTTAAATCCTTATTAGTTCATACTCTTCACATGATTAAAAGAAACGTTTGATAGAGATGCCTTCCGGAAGTATTCATGTGAAAACTATTACTTCGTCCATAGAATAACTGAATCAACAGCTTAGTTTTCTTTTTTATCAAACGAATATGTTCAATTGTATTGGCGTTACGATTTGCCACACAAAGACACTCAAGATAGCTTATGTCAGTGAATAGTACGATTGTGTATCTTCAAAACAGCGTCGAAGAAAAGGAATAATTTATCAATCAAAATGCTGCTATATTCTTTTCTTCGTAGATAGTGAACACATACTATCTTCGTTTAGTTTCTTCTTTTACCAAGGAATTTCTCCACAAAAGGTCACCAAGATATATTATCGCATTTTCGGACCATGTAAACAATCAAAATGCGTTAGTATACGACGTTTTTATAGTGTATACCATCGATTTACTCTCTGTTCTCGTCGATTTTCAAGAAAAGAATTCTCTCGATTGTTACAAATACGTTCGCAAAAGAAATGTGTTACACCGTGTCATTATAATGAGAAACGTGTAGATTGCTTTCTGTGATATTTATTTCATCTTAGTATGTCTCTGTACATACGATTGTAATATGAAAACTATAAAATATCAGAAAATAATTGCATTCAAACAGATATGATTTAGAAAAAGTTTTGCATCAAGTATGAATAATACAAATAGCTGTGTGATGTTCAAGCGAGTTCAATTATCATTGAATAATAAACAAGATAGTAGAGTCAGGTTGATATTATGTGTAGTATGAGATGTTATACATTCGTTGTCATCTTCTAGTTCATTATACTGAATATCGTGAATGTTTTTCAATTGTAGTCACACAAACTATTACAATTCCATGCTATATATCCTTCGCTAAAATTAATCTTGTCATAATGGCTGGAGAGAAAGGAACAGAGATTCGAGATGACAAGCCATGGAGTGAATTAGCGCTTAGTTATGAAAATCAACACCACATGGCCGTTACACTTTTTGAGCACACTGTCTATCTCCTACGCATCCAGTTGGATTGTTCTTCACAATTGGGAACCGAATTAACTGAAACTGGTTGTAACCTTGCTCAAGATGTGAATGTTTGGATTGATCTAAATGATGATGGAAAATTTGATCCATCAGAAATCGGAACTCCTTATCCTTGGCCCTTAACTAGTTATATGGCAGAAGGAATCTACGATATACAAATATATGTACCATCATTCGATAGCAGATATTTAACAAGTGGACCGCATCGGATGTGCATTGCTGTCGCGCCAAGTGCCTATTATGAAAGACAATATGGCCATTGTGACTACAGCGAGAAACGAGAGTATATGGTCACTATTATTCCAAGAATGAACTATTCTGGCAAGTATTCTCCTGTTTACTAGTGAATGTTTTTCTATTATAGTGTCGAATGAAAAGAGTCAAATGCTTCGTTTTAGTTTGCTATACAGAGTCAAAGGTTATTGGTGTTTGTTAACTGTTGCTTGCATTGCTGACTCTTTAAGAAAAGAATTCATTTTCACCGAAAATCAAAAATATATCAGTTATAATTTTTTTTCTGAATTTTTTTCAACGATAAGCAATTTATAAAGGGTATGAGAAGCTTCTGGCATATAGTTTTTAAACATGGCATATCGAATATTAATATCAAGGCTGAGATGAGATCATACTATATCTGTTCTGAAAGCATGCACGAAACTTTGAGAGTACACAATATTGATCTGTGTGGTGCATTTAGATAATGTATATATTCGTTCAAAAGTCTATCTCATCGAAGTATATACGATAACTTTTGATCAACTGAATAGTGTCTGTAAAGCAGAAATGAAACATACAGCTACTTCAAAGGAAAATTTTGATGCATTATAATCGAAAAAAAGAGTCTGCATTTCCGAAGCATCATATTTTTGATAGAAATAACTTACTTATTCGGTTATAGTTCAACTATCAGTTTACCTATTTACTAATACTTACTACTTCAAAAGTAGAGAGACACACAACACCATTTTAAAGAACATTTGCAAAGAGATCTAGTACACTATTCAATTAAACTAATTAATAATCATTACTAGGGAAGAAAGCAACATGCTCATTGTACATGCAGATTAAACTCTCAACATCATAATCGTGAAGTTTTTTATGTCAACTCTAGAAACATATTTTTCTAGAAATGCAAGTTGTAGACTTTTCCTCAAATGATATACATATTCGAAGTTGAGATTCATTAAAATTCAATGTTGCAGACTTTATTTTTCGTTTAATTTACAATTCACTATCACTTGTCCTAAAGTCTACTATTCTAGTTACTTCCACACGACACAACACTTGTTCGAACTCGGTTTTCGACTAGCATGATCCATGAAGACATTTAGATTTCGTAGAGAATGGAGTTCTTAACGTAAGTGTCTAAGTTTCGAGAATTAGATTGTATTTCTCTCAATAATGACATCTTCAGTGATTTACGATATTGAATCAATTGTTATCAAGCATTGAAAATTTAATATTCATTATTATTACTGACAACTCCGCTAGATATTGTTTCATGACGCTGTTTATTGTGATGGATTTGCAGTAAAATATTCTTTCACTATGCATCTCTAAGAAATAATCTAATTTCTAGACTTTTGAAAATGTAAGGTTGTTGCTGCTAGCAAGTTTCTTTCTGATAATATTGATTCATAGTGATTTTATCTAATAAGTTTCTTGTACATTTTTGAGAATGTTACCTGTGTCACCAAACGTTTTGGTACAGAAGGCAGTTTCTGCATTACAATTCACCAACTATGTTCCTGTAAATCCGCATAAATGAGTATTTCAATGATTGTGTACACTTTTCAATTTATTTCAATTATTATTTATTCTTCAAAAGTTCAGAAAGTTTTGTAATATAAGAAAAATGTTAAACCATATGCGATACAATAAGCTATTTATGTTTTGCATTTTGATCAAAATGTAATGATTTGCTTTTTGAATTATTTTTTTGCAGCAATTGATGCTACTCCCATATCTGCACTACCACATAACGCGGCATGTTCTCCTGATGTTGGTAAAATTATTCTTGTTATGATGGCTGGTGAACATCGAACACAGATTCGGGATGATGAGTCAACGACAGCTGCATTGACTGGCAACACTCAAAATTATCAACATCGATATATTGTACTGTATGAAGACACCATTTATCTGCTACGCATCCAGTTTGAATGCACTGCACCATCAGACACATCGTCAGTTGACAACAACTGTAACCTTTCTCATGATGTGGCTGCCTATATTGATCTCAACAATGATGGGAAATATGATAATACAGAGTATGCAGCTCCCTACCGCTGGCCACTCACTAGCTATATGCCAAAAGGTATCTATGATCTACAAATATATGTACCTATAATCAATGAAACAAAGATGAAAAGTGGACCACATCTTCTGCGCCTTGAAGTAATGTTAAATGAGCAATATCGTGAAAAATGTGGCAAGAATTACTACAGAGAGACACGAGAGTATAATGTCACCATTCTTCGAAATATGAAGCAATCAGGTAAATACTTTTTCTCTACGAACTAGAAACATAGAATTTTAGGAGTGTGATTTGACTATTCCTATTATGAACAATTTTGTTTGTGTAACATGATGATTTCAACTTTGAAACAATGTATTGCTGCCATCATGAGTATGAATATTTAGGAAAAGAATTATTGAAGAGTAAATTCTCCTGCAATCAGAAATATATTTTGGAAAAGAGTTCAACATTTCAAGTATAGAATAGATTTTGAAATTTAACATATTACTGACGCGTTTTCATTCAGTGAAGTAAACGACATTGTCTGGAGCAAGTTTTTATACAAGTCTATTATGATGAAAGTTGCATGAAGAAATAGAGAATATTTTTGTGAACGTATACTCAAGTTCAAGAAAATATTCTCCTAATCTATATTGGGCATCATCGATCAATATTGAAGTTGAAAGAGAATATGATAACTCAGATACCGAGAAATAGTATTTTTATAATTTGTAACTATATCATTTATACATGAAACTTTGAAAGAGAACGATGATTTTATGTAAAACTAGTATTTTAAACAGAACTTCGACGATTTTTTTCTCTCTAAACATAGAAGCCATTATTTTTTTCAAAAAGCAAATGATACAGATTTACTGTCGATCAAATTCATCAGTAATCTAGTTGTGACCATTGAATTTCACAAAACAAAAATCCTATTAGAACATTCTCTAATAAATGTTTCTGATTTGTCATTTATGGTCATAAACAGTAATACGCTAGAAAACAAAAGAAGATTTTATTTTAGGCTGAAGATGATATGTTCTGAAAAATTTTTTTCCGAGAACTGCAATCACTTTTAGTAGAAAAAATAAATATATCTGTGCATACTTTTGATTTTATTCTATGTTTCTGTTGATATGAACATGATTAGATATGATCAGAAAATCGAACCATACGAATAGCAATATGATGTTATAGATAATTAAAAAGAAACTACAAGTGATTCTCATTACCTCTTGACCGGAAACGGGTATTCTTAATAACAAGCTCTGGCTTAGTGAAAAGTACAAGAACTTGTGACTAATAAAATACATTCGGTATTTACAGACCAATAAAACGTAACAGAGTTGCATCGCATGAACGAAGTTTTAAAATTTCTATGATACGATAGACTACATAGTTTTCTCAATTGAATTCATATAGAACACCTACTTTTCTAAATTTTCATTATTTCTAGTCGATATTGGCGACCCATATTTGACATTAAGTGATTCAATATGTTCTCAAACTAGTGGCAAGGTCGTGCTTGTTATAATGGCTGGCGAGCAAGGATCACATATTCGTGATGATACACCAATAAATACTATCATCAGACAGGATCAAACTCGACACTACATGGCCGTTACCTTATATGAAAATGCTATCTATCGAATACGTATTCAATTGGATTGCGACCAACGCTCCACCAAGGGTTCATTTAAAGTCAGTTGCAATCTTGCTTATGACGTCAATGTCTTTATTGATCTAAACAACGACGGAATATTCGACGAATCAGAAAGCCGTATTTCTCACCGATGGCCGCTACGTAGTACAATGACGATAGGCATTTATGATTTGGAAATTCCTATACCGAGTATCAATGAACAAACTATGAGAAGTGGTTCACATCTTATGCGTGTGGTTGTGAAAGCAAGTGATGAGTATACGAGAAAATGTGGTAGAACTGACTACAGCGAAACAAGAGAGTACACAGTCAATATTATCCAAAGAACAACAATATATGGTGGAGGTAACGCGCTTTTCTAATTACTGATTAGAAGTTTTCGATCCAATACGGAATGTAGTTTTCTTTAAAAACGGCAGTAAACGAACTCACTATTATAGTACTCTAATTTATCAACTGGTCGATGCGGTTTTGATAGATCCAAAAGCATAGAATTGTGATAGTTGAGTTGTACAAAAGCAAAGGGTCGTTTAATGAAAAAAAATCGTGAAACATTGCGAGTCTAAGAAATCTAGTTGATATCATTGGTGTTGAAATGTTTCTCGGCAATGAAAAAGGTAAATGCTTCATGTACGCTGCTTTAAACTTGACTGTGTAGAAGTAGAAAAAAATTGGATGCATTTGAACCATTATCAACTTTACAGGTTTTCTATTCATAAAAAGTGCGTTTTATATGAAATGCTCGACTTCTATTCTAAAACTATCAGCAAAACTTGTGTCAGTCTCTCGTACTCACTCGCATAATGATTCCATCAATTTTTTTTTTTTGATAATAATACATTGCATTCTCTTGTTTAGGCAACAAAGTCATGTATTGTATGCCTGGCAGCTTTGCCTGTTCAGAAGGCAATAATGCTATTTTTATGGTGAAGTTATTGGGTGAGCAAAATACAGAGATTTTGGATGAAACAAAAAAATGTAGCTCTACAAATAATTATAATGATCGAAGCGATATAGCTGTGACATTGTTCGACAATACAGTTTATGGTCTTCAAATCGAATTGTGCTGTGTTAAACAATCGGACTATGATAATTTAAGCAGCCAAGACTCGTCTGTGTTTCAAACACACTGTGACAATGCTCGCTATCTTGGTGTATGGATAGATTTCAATGATGATGGTACATTTGATGAACGTACAGAACGGTTAGCTCCTAACGATTGGTATAGAGAAGATCCTCAAATGACTCGATATGATTTAAGTATTGCAATTCCAGGAATTGATGATAGATATTACTTCAGCGGACAACATCGAATGCGTATTGTTCTGTCACAAGATGAAAGAAATCGTAAGCCATGCCAAGCCACTGGTTACGGTGAAGTACGAGATTACACAGTACAGATCATGCAGACAACTGCACATTGAAACGACTGATAAACGTTTTATTGACTCTATATTATTCAAGAATCTTCTAATGCATTTTCTTTCTATTTATTTATTAATCTAGAAATAAAACTAGCACGTCGCTACTTGGACATTGCATAGCTAAATTGTTAAAATTTTGGAAGGGCATTGTGGGCAATCTTTCAGCACCATTCATATGAAATTAAAATTTGATGCAGAATGGAGCCAACTTAAACATCATTGAGAAGCATTACTATACCAACCACCATTCCTAGAGAGTTTAAAAACGAACAGTTGTCAGTTTTTTGTTACCCTAACAGACATATCTACACTGAAAACATAAGGTTCCATAGGGAACTTAAAGAGTCCCATGGTAGTCTACTATACTTGAAAAGATTTTGTTCGCACAGATGAAACCTCAAAAGAATATAGTATCATGTATAGTTTCGTAAAAAGCCTGTTCAAGGTTTAGTATCAAAAAAAGCTTTCGTGATAAACCTTTTCGGGCATCGAAAATCGAAAAGGTTTCGTAAAATACTGTTCAAACTTCATTCCAAAACATGAGCATTAAAGTAGACATACCTGCTCGAACTTCGTTTCTGATCGAGTGGAGTGAAAATCAATCACTAATTGGTCCACTGCTAATCATATTTTGCATGGAGTAAAATATTTCCAATATGCAGTAGTCAAAATAAATCAAAATGGTCGAAGTACTAAAGATTATCAAAAAAGATTTCTGTATTGCAATTTCTAATCGCAATAGAAACTAATCGCATACGTTCTCTGTTGATGAATCCAAGTACATTCACTTAAGTAAAAGTGTTAAACAAAGATATGGGGATATTTTGGGGGTTGGATTAGGACTCAGGTGGTAAGTTAGGCATATAGATATCCATAAGGAGATTCGTTATGGGGTCAGATTATGGTTGATGGGATCCGTCAGGAGGTTAGATTTACATTAAGGAGGTACATTAACTGCTATCTAAGAACAATCCATTTCCTAGAAAACCCAAAATACTCTGAAGTCCATTCGAAAGCCTTTAGAGATTTGGAAGATGGTTTCCGGATGCTACCAGCGCTCCTGTAAATATCTTACTGGTTGTCGAGGGTTCTGAAAAAATTACATTCTCTAAAAAATCGATTTCAACACTCTTAAAGTAATTTGGAATCCCTTTTTCCTGATATTGGAAACCCAATCGTATTTTCAGAAACCGTCAGAGTAATTTGTAAGCTTATATCGTCAAAAAATTAAGTTCAAGTCGTATGAGGTATGCGAGAATACACTTTCGGCTTCTGAAATGTTGCTCAGACAAATCAAAGAGTTTCCGAGTATACTCACTCTCGAAAACGTATGATAACGAACCGAAAACGGACCCTGAATTTTTATCCCATGCAAAAAAGTTTTTAAAGCTTTCAATGTTTTCAGAAGTTTCTGCAGAATGAAAAATATCACAGTCCTCAAACCTCTCAAAAGAACATGTCAGTACTCCATTTTTTTTTACATCTTTGAGTGTGGATGTGGGTGTGGGTAGAGGTGTAAGCCGCCGCCGCTGTGAAAAAGTAAATTTAGCTGGTGCACCGCCGCTATGGAAACAAATTTTGACCATTAAAGGCGTCACCGCTGTTTGACATTTCGGCTTACACCTCTAGGTGTGGGTGTGGATGGGCGTGGGTTGGGGTGTGGGAAAAGAGAAAGAACCCACACCCTTCAATAAAAATTTATCTTTGCTTTTCTACCGTAGCTATATGAAAGCTTCGTTTCAATTCGACAATTCGAATTCGAATAAAATTTTATCGTTTGCTTTTGCCGTAAAAAAGGGGATGTGCAATGAAAATTTTCATTTATATTCGAACTCGAATTAGGTAGCTAATCAGGCAACTTTGTCAGCGAATTTAATACAGTAGTTGAATAAAATCGTGCTTTGTGTTATTCGTAGATCATGTGTTAGCGTATGGTTAGGTTCTCAGCAAATCTGCTTGGAAATGAAGTAAATTACTTGAACTGGTTCTTGTTTTAGATTATTCATTTGTAAGGTATTTATGGGTAGCTTAAATCTAGTCGGATCTTATTCTCAATCGAGAAACATATTTGAACAAAATGCGGTCATGTATTTTTCATTTGTGATGTGCTTATAAAAGTTGTGAATCACATCGGAATCTAAATATAATTGAGCACAATAGTTGAACAAAAATGTGCTGTATGTTATTCATTAGACATGCATCAGTCAATGAAAGATTCTGTTCCTGCTCGATTTTGAAATTGATAAGAACATCAGAATAAAGTGTTAAATAAAATGAGTAGATATTTTCATAATAGGATTTCGACGTTAAATCAACAATCGATTGATTCTAATATTTAATGATATCATTTATACATTCTTCTTTGAAATCAACAATTTCTGTACTCTCTCATATTTGAATATTTGTTTTTTTTCTTTGTAGAGAACAACATGTAAAAATAGTTATCACGATTGATAAAACATTTGAACATTATTATTATTTAGTCAGTTATCTGCATATTTCTCTCGCTTATTCACTATATCCATTTATTCCTTATTCTATTTGTTCTCTAACATTTATTTTTTTTCTTAATTTATATTTTATTTAATCTTTCCACAATTTTATTTATTTATTTTTGAATCTATTTAAGGCTTTAATTTCAATAAGCAGCATACTTTGAAAAATATCGTAATTTATTATGATATATTAGACAGAGAGTAAAAGACTGGACCGTATAACCTTTTTTTATGGTGACAAGAGCTCTATGCAATTAGACACATAATCACAGGTGTCTATCGTCTTTTATACAGTGACAATCGATTGTTAAAGCATTGCTCTACTTGTCACTTGTTAGAGTCACTACCAAAATTGATAGCATATTGCTTTGATAAGGAACAGAACGTCGATATCAGGTGAATCTTAACCAAAGTTAGTCCAAAAGCAGTTGCATAATTAAATCTCATCATGTCAAGTGGAAGATTTGTTGCGTTCAATTTCTATCTTCTATTTACAAATTATTTCAATATAAAAAAATGCAACATAACTTCATAAAAACTATTATTCCTTTAGAGAGTGTACATAATATTGCAGATCTGGTGACCAAAAGCATAATAGACTTACAAGTATATTGTATCTTTATTCGTGTATTTTATAATTCCCGTGATTTTTCTCATTGTTTCACGTATCATTAGTCAATAATATACGTTGAGATCGCCCATGTCATATTACACACAACAAAAAGACAAGCAATATATCGACAAAATTTATCCCATACATTCAACGCATGATCATAAACTGTTATTCATGAAAGAAAGAGTACTGTGACCAAGAAGGAGAGAAAAAATATTTAGTAAATAAAATAGTATGATAAAAGAAAAGTACATGATCATTGCTCCTTTGTCATCTCATGGTAAAGATAATATTACAAGAACAAGAAAAAAAAACAATGCTGTTTATACTCTTTCAGCCAGTGCAAAGTTTCTATCATTCTTGTTTTTATGTATATAATAAAACCTGCTTATATCACAGAATTGTAGGTAAAAGTTTATTAATAAAATAGATCAATGGAAGAAACAAATTCAAAATCATCCGGTAAGTCTCAATTCTTACCATGAGACACAATAAAAATAGAGTAGTTCTCTTTTTAATAGTACCTTTTTGGCGTTTGATGCGTATTGCTGTCACATTTCTTGGGTTTCTTGGAATGATAGCACATTTTTCACAAAAAGTGAATGTTGGCATTGCTCTTGTCTGCATGGTTAATCATTCAGCAATTGAACAAAACAAATTAAATTCTACTACTACACAAATTACACGCACAGATGATAGTTGTCCTCAAACAAATAACACAAATCATATTGTAGATAAATTGCATAAAATATTCATTTATTCACTTCTATTCATTATAGGAAGGTCCTTTTATTTGGACAAAAAATATGCAAGGTATCATCTTAGGTGCTTATTTTTGGGGTTATATTATAACTCAAATACCAGCTGGATATTTAGCTGGCCGATTTGGTGCTAGATTTATATTTGGTGGAGCGATGATTGTATCAAGTTTAGTTACTGTGTTCATGCCAATAATTGCAGGTGTACATTGGCTATTATTTTGTATGCTTCGATTATTAGTTGGACTTGCACATGGAACCATTTGGCCATGTATGACTGTAATCATGGCTCATTGGGCACCAGTACATGAACGTGGAAAACTGATGGGCTTTATGAATGCTGGTAATTTCTTTTAGTTTTACCTATAATTTAAACTGTTGCTGTCATTATACTGGTAGGCGCACAAGCTGGAAATGTATTTGCTTTATCGATTGGTGGATTGATGTGTTCATGGGATTTTGCTGGTGGTTGGCCATTGATATATTATTCAGCAGGTAGATACTAATGCTTGATTCAAATACTATATTATTCTACTAAAAAAATACACTAGCTATTTTTGGTTTTGTTTGGGGTATTATTTGGATTTTATTCTATACAAATTCACCACGGAATCATCCATCTATTAGTACACAAGAAAAAGAATATATTCTTCAAAATACTCAGCAACATTTATCTAATAGTAACAATAATGATTTTCATGCTCCATGGCGAGCTATTCTCACATCACCAGCTTGTTGGGCATTATTTATTGTTCACACGTGTAATAATTGGGGTACTTATACGTTTCTAACTTCCATTCCTAAATATATGGATGAAGTTCTAAAATTTAATATTAAATCAGTATGTAAAAATACTTTATCAATTCATTTAATTTAGTTTTAAAATTTAGAATGGACTTCTTTCAGCTTTACCCTATATTGTCTTATGGTTGAATATAAATATATCAGGTATTATAGCTGATTTGATCATTCGTAAAAACTTGCTGACAACTACGAACACAAGAAAATTATTTAATATACTTGGAAATCTTTTACCAGCAATATTTGTGCTTGCTTTAGCATTTGTGACATGCCGATTAAAATATGTTGCTGTCGTGTTATTAACAATCGGTGTTGCATTCCAGTAGGCACATATTTTACTTCTGTAAGGAAAATAATCTTTATATTTCAGCGGTTGCTGTTTTGGTGGAGGATTTTTACTCGTTGCAAATGATATTGCACCAGCGTATACAGGAATAGTCTTTGGTATTTCCAATACATTAGCAACAATACCTGGTATTGTTAGTCCTTATGTGGTTGGTGCTCTTACAGAAAAAGTTAGTTTAATTCCATTAAAATATTGACAAAGGATAGATTTTGATCGTTTTAGGATTCGAGTAATTGGCGTATTGTATTTTTTATTTGTACTGCAATTTACATCATTGGAATGATTGCGTTTACATTTCTCGGATCAAGTGAACTACAACCTTGGGCAAGAACATCCACTGCAGCTCGTGTCTCATTTGAAAATCCATTGTCAAGTAAGTTTTATATATTATTCATCGATCGGATCTGTATGTGTTCCTTATTTCAGAAAAAAATAATGAATCAGTGAAAATCAACAATGGACCATAAGATATACAAATAATAATCAAGCAATATAATCATTAAATGTTTTGAATATTGAAAATAATTTTTATTCAATAAAATATTGTCACTTGATTCAAATGTCACGTTTATGTTCACTATTGCATAAATAAAAAATCTTGACGTACTTTCATTCTTTTCGGTGGTATCTTATTTTTTGATGGACATGAATTGACAAAAAAAAAACAATTGAATTTTAGTCGATATACATTAAGACAGATCATTGTCATTGATGGTTTCATCAATGTCAAGTGTTCATTCTAAAAATATTTTCTGAACTACGAATATTGTGCATCATTACGTATCCTGATGTTAATCGATGAAAGGAATTTCTCTCAAACCATATACCTTATTGGTACAAATCTTCGTTCGATATCAAAGCAAATCTTTCTTTAAACTTCAAGACATTTCTTTTAACAAAATGTAGTACATCTTAACATAATTTTCAAACTGAATGCTGATATTCCTTTAGTTCAGTTCAATTAAACTTTTGTTGAAATTTTCTAACTGACTTATATATGTCAAAAGAACTTTTTCTGGAAATTTTTGAATATCTTGATGGTTGTGATATAATGAAAGCATTTTTTAATCTTAAGATACGATTTCGATGTCTTATCACAGATTGGGTGTGGGTGTGGGTGACGTATGGCTGGGTCTAGCCTGAGTCTTCTCTTCACTGTCACCCATACCCCCGATATTCATTTTATAACATTTTTTCTTCAGCTCGCTGACCTTGTTGTGCAAGTCAGCTTAGTTTTATGGGATCTACAAAAACACTTTCTACCAAAAATTGATTTTATACAGATTATATGATGCACCGTAGTTTGACTGATAACTTGTCGGACCTTGAACAAACCTACTGGATGCCGGCAAATGGATTCTGTCGAATCTGTCCTACGAATTTCATCGAAATCCAGTAATTGGAATGCATCAGAAGTTATAGGAACTAGTTGGGATTCGATGGAATTCTGATGGTCGGAATTTGATCGGATACAGTCATCGGAATTCATCGGATTGAGACGGACCCGACAGAATTCGATGGCTCAGTTTCGACCTTGGGAAAGAGAAATTTTTTTATACCTAAAAGAAACATCAGATATTTGCATATTAACTGTTCAAAGTTTTTTTTTTGTATCTCGAATTACATTGAAATGAGAACAGTCAATAAAATTGATGCATGCATGTTTACAAGATATTTTAGATGAGATAATTAATTTTTAAAACAATTGACGAAGTGAACATCAACTAAGCTATCAATGGTGAATATTGATATTTTTAATCCATATTGCAGATAATTGATTTCGGCTTCTTATTAATCAACATGAATTCTTAGATTGTCGGATATATATGATCCTCTAATAACAATTGAATTAGCATCTAATTAACCAACATTGACGATATTATTGAAAACAACATCTAAATTAAGAGCAACATTGATTGTAATTTAGACCTATTCATCATCTAATATTATTTTTGTTTGGATTTGTTGAATATTTAGATAAATGCTAATATAACGGATTTAGGTTACTAGAATCAATGATGTTTGTAATGATTAATGCATAATTCTAAGAAGAAACCGTACGAACATCAAGCATATTAGTCGACAATGCTTATCAATAGACTTTAAGCGAGTACTTGTCATATTTGTATTGAAATTAATCCTAATTACAAGTGAAAATATTGAAAAACGGTTTTGTTACAAGTAGTGATTGAATTATTATGAATTTAAACCAAAATATCATTTTGAGAGAAGGCAAGAATATTGTTTTAATATGATGAGCAGGTGTTGACGAGTTCTTATTATTGTATTTGTTTCGTGATCAAGTGTTATCTTAAATTTGCCTTGAACTTTGTCATCATCTTGCCACTCATCATAATTTATGAGACCTTGGAGAATCGATCGGTGATGTATAAGTTTCATTTGATCAATAGATCATAAATATTGTTATTATTGTTTTATCAATATTAAATTTGACTGTCCATCGTTGTCGAGTTCAAACATTCAATATATTGTTAAATTCACGATGAAACAAGTTAAGGCATCAATAATTGATTTTTATATCAGATTCAGTAGATTATTACACATCAGGCCTCGGAACGTGCCACCCGCCCCGGTCTGACTCAAACAGGTTGTTCTACCGGGCCGGGCGGGCCAAAAATTTTGTCGGGCCGCCTGGTTCGGACTTCATCTCTATTTTCATCAGAGTTTTCACGTCAGAAAATAGAAAAAATCTAATTTTTTTTTAAAATTTGGTGCCCAGCTAAAAATCCATTGAAATCAAACTAATTGAATAAAAAAGAAATCTGATTTTTTCCACTTTGAAAGGAGATTCTTATTGGTTTCAGCCTTTCTTAATCGAATTTTAAGAGAGAGTTTTAATGTACAAAACTGTTTTAATGGATCAGCAGAGACTAAAATGAATTGAAATCAATCTTTCAAACTGAAAAAATAAATTTCAATCAGAATGAAATAGCATCATTTTAATAATTTTTTTCTCAAAAAATACTCGATCTTTTAAAAGTTTTCTCTAAAGTTTCTTAGACAAGCTTTGCGTCTTGCAACTGATCATAACTTGGAATCTCTATTATGCAAACTGTTTGGAAGTTTTATATATCTGATATAAAAAAACAGAATTTATTTGGTTCACTTATATTGTTCATCTACGCACAAACCTAAGCACACTATCAAAAGCATTAAGTAGCATGAGTTCCACTAAAGTGTAATTAGATTAACCATGTACTAAAATTAACAGCACAACTAAAAATGTTAAACGATCTCACTCTGTGAAATTAATCAACGGGCTATTTTCTTGTGAAAGCTTGTGCTAATGGATGATAATCCTCAAGAAATTCGAGCATCTACGAAGAAACATTAGCCTTTCTGTTTAATATGCAGTTTAGCTTGACTCTAGTGTTCTTTTTCAAAACATTAACATTGTCAGATTTTACTCAACTTATAATCACTGTGCTAATACAATTTTTACAATATTCTTATAAATGACCGTAGTATTTGTACAGTTTGATAGTGTAGAAATGCTTTTGTAAAAGAAATATACTTTTAATAGTGCTATTCTAAGTCGGACCGGGCGGGCATGAGAAATTCTTGGCGTGGCACGAATGGAGCCGGGCCATCAAAAAGTGGCCCGATTTTGAGGTCTGACTCACACATCCCCACCCACACCCCGTCGTTTTGATTTTAATGATCTTTGGAAAATGATCCTAATCATACTTAATATATATTGATTTTAGCAACATTATTTGGGTATGAATTAACGGTCATGAAGAGAAATGCAATGAATGTAATGAAACAACCAGTGTTAGATTGGTTTTAATGCATTCTTATTCAGCCAAACTTGTCAACACGACAGTAGTAAAGAGATACACAATGGCAAAAAGTGCTTGATGGGATACAATAACATCGGCAGAAAAGAAGAAAAATGCAGCCTAAATTTTCTTTATCAGTCCTTTGTTTACACATTCTACCATCCATCACAGTGCCACTTACTGCACAGACACAAATGGAAGAAAAAAAAGATCGTAACAATAATAAAAATGCATTAGTGTGCGTTTTTGTTTCGCTTGTTTGCTCGTTATTAATATACTTTTCTGTTGATCTTTCTTGTTTATGATAGTTGCATTTTCAGAAGAAACCCAACAAAATCATAATGCAATCAACGTCATGGGTAATTTTTTCACTCGAGGAACAAACGTCTGTTTGCGCAAAGGCATCAGGCATGCAATACAATATGATTGTGATAGCTGGGCGCAAGAGACAGAAATTAAAATGTCTTTTTCGTGTTCCTACAGAACATAAGAAAATGTCGGGATCGAAAGGAATATACTAACAAACTGAATTACGATATTTCGAGTTGAGATTATGCCAACAAACAGATATATTTATGAGTCAAATATCCTGAAAACCTCAGTTCCGAAGAGTGTTTTCTGCTTGAGATATCAAAGTTCCAAAAATCACTCATGTCTAACGAAAAATATTAGAGTTTTCGGGTTTTGGAGATTTTAATATTTCAAGAAGAAAACATTGCTTTGAGTTGATGTTTTGAGAACATTTTACTCACAAAAGATCTGTTTGTTGGCATAATCTCAACTCAAAATACCGTCGTTCGTTTGTTAGTATATCCCATGCTATAAGCTAATATTACAGTAAAATGTCTGTAAGTCTCGACCAAAGACCTAAGAGCATTTATCTTTTTGAGGATTTTCATACTTTAATGGGATCTACACTATATTCAGAGTCCGAAATAAAAAAGAGACTGGGTAGTACAAAATGTTCCCTCATGAATGTGTTTCTTACCTAGAGCAGAAGTATACTTTACTGCTGCAGAAAAATTTGAGTCTTACAGAGATCTAAGAAGTTTATCAAGGCATCGATGCAGTTTTTCGTGATTAGCACCGCAGAAACGTCTGGTTAGAAATAACAATAATTGATTCAGACGAATAGAGGTCCAATAAAAAAGATGATATCAATGTACGAAGAAAAAGATATAACAGCGTTACGTTTGGACAAGCCGTAAAGCCGTCGACACATTAGAAGACATGGAGTCTTCTGTTTTGTTCTATCATTCATAAGCTACCAGGAGATCTTGTATTAAGTCCCTCAAAATGTTATATTTTTTGGTAGTCTCACGAACAATTCTTAGTTTCAATTCATTTTTGCCCGGTACATCGTGAGGAAGCGAGTTTATTTCGCTCATTCAACACACGTATAATAAAAAAGAAGCAGATAATATTTCGTAAAAAAGGGAAGACAGTCTTTGGTATTTTTTATTCTGAAGAATAAGATCTGTCACTGACAATAATTATCCTTCTGAATAGCTAGATATCTGACAAAAAAATTATATTTTTATCAAACTTATTTAAGTCAGTTGCTTATGTTGAGGTTTGAATAGCTGAGATGAAATTTATTTACAGTGAAATTTACCACTAGCATAGTTACTAGTCTCCAACTAACTTCAATGCCTATTTTTGTGAAAATAATTAAGTTCTCACGTTCGGAAAGTATATTTCATAAACAAAAACTTATGCGTTTGCCTGAAGATATTTTTTTTTCGATCATGAATGCCTTGTTTTATAACAAAAATCTTTCTGAATTTCCAGAAGAAAGTGTGACAGCGAAGAAATTTTTTGATTAATACATAACGAAATTTTACTGAATATGTTACTATTTTAGAAAGATCTCTTCATGTGTGATTCGTGCGAATGTGCACTAGATGAATTAGATTCTATGACCATTGGAACGCTTTTTCGTATTCAGAATATTAAGGATTTTTTCCAGACTATGTTGCAAAAGAGCACTGATTTAACCCCACAATATGTTTTTAATAAAGAAACGGATTTTTCAATAGACTGTTGTTTCCTATTAGCTGTGTTTTTCAAGATTTTTCTAACTCGAAACTGGCACGCCGCTATGACGACGTAAGGAAAATATTGTCCATGCTGAACTTAGATATTATTATGGACATAGATACTAAAAAAAGTCAATAAGCTGCAGGAATTATTAAAGAAAACAATTCTCAGAGGAATCTTCTAAAACGTCTTCTGCTTCATTTATCTAACAGGTGTCTTCGAATGTGGCAAAAAGGCTTTAATATCTTTAAGTACTCTTTCATAGATGTTTATTAGAATTTTATGAATCGAAGACAACTATTAATCGTGAAATACAATAAATAAATATCAAATAAAAAGTAATAGTTTTGAATTAATATCTTTATCTTATTCATTTTTAGGTACTTTCATCTATTAAATAATTGTTCTCGAATTTTAAAAACTGCGTAAAACCTCATGAAACTACTAAATTGATTGCCCACTTACTACATGTAATTTACATATTAAAATCTGTATAAAGAAATTGATTCAAAATCATTACTTTTCTTTTTTAATCTTATTGTATTCAAATTTTCTCTTTTATGTGCTGGTTTGGATAATATTTATTATTATACCAATAGAAACAAACTTGACGTGATTTATCTCAATATTTTGAAGAAATTGATTATATCCGGTAGCAATTGTATTTTTAGCTCATATATGAAATATGAACAATTTCAAAGCTGATTTTCATGATTGAAATTTTCAATCATTTATTGATTAGTTATTTATATTTTAAGGAACTCCAAACAGCCAAGCTTGAACGAAATATTAGATATATTACGATGAAACGTTTTTGTCAACCTTTATTGAAATAATCTTCGTTTTCCAGTGAAAAATTTTGATGAAAAAAAAAAACAGAAGGGAACGCAGTCATCAAAGTTTGAAAAGCTATCTTGTCCACAATTATCACGTTCTGTAATTTGGTGAGTGCGTTCTAAGGCAACAAGGATATATTCTACACTTGAAGACGAGCATTTCTTGCCGTTCCACGCTATCATGGAATGCTTTCTTTTCAATCTAAAATCATTCTTCCCCTGAATAGAGCATTTTCTGAATTGTGCCAAAAACTATTGAAATGATTCTCTTTTCGTTCTTTTTTTTTGCAGAACACGAGGATTAACTTCTGTCCAAAGGAGATACATCATGCTTGGAAAGAAAAGAACATGCTTTCTATCGTTCTTGAAATTGCCTAACGCTTTTTCGTGCATTGTAAAAATCAATTTTTGAAAAACAGTGCATTTGCGATCATGTTTCCTTCCACAATGAAAGATAAAGAGAGTGTGCATCAACGTTGTACTAACAACAGAAAAAGGCGCGTATGAAATGACAGTGCTTCGATCAATCTGAAACTTTCTAGAATTTTCCACAGCATTCTTTGAATCTAATGTTTCTATGATAGATTGTAACTAATATAAATATTGGACGTTATAGTATTTAATGCAGCGAAATGATCTTATTGTAGATGTCAATCAATAGGACGATAAAATTATTGATCTAGCAGAGTCGGATATAGAAATATAGCAGGATAATATTGTGACTGAACCGATGGAACGAAGAATAAAATGATGCAATAGGGGAAAAAAGTTCCATATAATGATGTTGAATGAATCAAACAAATTGGCACAATAAGAATTCTAAATGCAAAAGTTTTTGAAATAATTGATTCATTCATTTGTTTGGCGTTTATTAAAAATAAATTTAATCCATCTAACAATATACTATAAATTTATACAAGTTGGAGTTCGTGTTAAAAGTATGAGGGATCAAAAATAAATTGATATAGTATTGAAATTAGATAGAGATCTCGTCTTCACTCTCACCGTTAGCCCTCTCAATATCACGAAAGAAAGTCTTATGTAGGCATCTGTCGTGTTTCTAAGACTATTGATTTATATTCAATATTATCGGAAAATTCTAGAATAATGACTTCCCGAATAAGTGCTAACTTAATTCAAACGTATATCTCTTTCAGTGCCTTGTGCATCATTATTTCATTCACTTATTTGAATCTTCAAGTTTACAATCAAATTTTATTAATAAAATCTTTCGGAGAATTATAGTTTAGGAAAAAATAATTAATCTTTAAAAAAAAAAAGGAAAAACTAAACAGTAAATCATAATCTTCGCCTGGTTTTAGTTGGTGCTTTAATAAGTCCATGTTTTCGTGCTAATTGTAATGCATCATTAAGTTCAACACAAGTACGATAATCATCCAAAGCTTCTTGTCGTTTACCATCTTGTTTCGATCGTGCATCACCTCGCCATTTATATACAACTGGATCACATGGACGAATTTGTAAAGCTCTTGAAAAGTGTTTTTCTGCTTCATATGATTCATTCACTGTTAATAATAGTTGTCCAAGATCTACATGAATATGTGCACTCAATGGTGAAATTCGTAAAGCATGTTCAAGATCTTCACGTGCACTATTATATTGTTTCAAAACAACTTTAGCAATAGCACGATTTGTTAATGCGGCTTCATCTCGTGGATTTATTTCTAAAACTCGATCAAATAAAGTAACAGCTTGTGAAAATTGTCCATGAAACATAAGTATATTTCCAGCATTATAATGTGCAAATGCATTATTTGGATCAGCAAGCATAGCTGCACGATAATCACACATAGCATTTCTATTATCACCTAAAAATTGTTGAATAACACCACGATTTGTAAGTAATTGAGCTGATGACGGTTGAAAACGTAATGCTTGATTAAGATCAATAAATGCTTCTGTTGGATGATTCATTTGTAGACAAACAATAGCACGAGCTTCAAGTGCACGTACATGTGATGGATTAAGATAAAGTATAGCTGAAAATTGTATCCAAGCTCGTTGATAATAACCACGTTGTCGAAAACAATAGCCAAGATTAAGTCGTGCATTTTCATGTAAGGGATTTTCATGAAGTATAAATTCAAATAATTTTGTTGCTTTTAATTTCGATTTATCATCACCTATATCCATATAAACATTAGCTTGAGCTATCCATAAATCATGTCGATAATTCATATCTATTATAGCGTGTTCAGTTATTTCAGATGATGTAAATTGTTCAATAGCTTTATCAAATTGTGCTAAACGATGATAACATTGTCCAATAGTATATATTAATTTATGTTTAAGTGATTGAATTCTTTGTTCATCATTAGATATTAATACTAATTGTAGTGCATATTCAAAATCAATTAATGCATTTTCAAAATCTTTATGTTCATATTGTAATAAACCTCGATTAACATATGTTTCAAGTTCAAGTAATTGAGTTTTACTATTTTTTATTGTTGATACAAGACATAAAACAATAGCAAAATCTTTTAATGCAAAAGAAAGATTTCCTCGACGTACATAACATAATGCACGATTATAATATGCATGTGAACACGATGGATCGATTTGTAATGCTGTTGATAAATCTTTAATAGCATGATCATAAAGACGAAGAGAATATTTTAAACAACCACGATAAAGATAAGCACGAACAAGTTTTGGACTTAAACGAATAGCTTCATTACAATTTAATACACCTTTCGAATAACGTTCACAACGAGCATACCTAGAAAATATTAAAACGAATAGATTAATTTTTTTTATATTTAATAATAATAATTAATTCATTGTACAAGGATATAAAGATCTGGTATAGCACACATTATACCGCATGGTGGTGTACCGACAGTTTTTGTTCAATTTGAATTACATGAGTATATACAGCAGAGGTCTCAATGGGCCGGGTCGGGCCAATAAAAACCAGCCCATGGGCTATCAACATCGGCCCGGCCCAGCCCATGGTTTTTCCTAAAAAAGCCGGCCCGCCCATGGGTGCCCATGGGCCACTCATCTGATTGATACTTTTTCAGACAGACATGTAGACTTGCCATGCTAACTGAAGTAATTAAGATGCCAAGCACTTTATCGTATGGCGTCACGAGTTTTCTTTCTTTAATTAGTTTTAGCTAGGCGTACATATGTCAAGTCGTCATTTTGTGTCAAACTCAACTCAAAAACGGAAAATCTGAAATNGACTATTTCACGTATTAGCATGTTTCTGCACTCAATTAATATAAAAATTAAAAATGGAATATGTCTGTCAAAGTAAGCCATCAGCAGCTCATATTTTAAATGCGTTAGTTTCTCAGTGAATATGATCATTTGCACCCCACCCGGTCGTCCATCTCGCTTGACAGTACAGACAGGTCCATTGTTAGGAAAAATGTATTAAAAAATGATCATTAAAAGATATCTGGCTAATAACAACAAAATCAAACATTTTTATTGATATTTCTTTGTTTATTAATCACATTGATGACAACACAATAGAAAAAAAACTATTTGTATAATATTAATTGATCATACATGTAAAACTCGAAAAGCCGTTTCAATTTTTCATTTTTACAAGAGTACAGCATAGTGAAGAATACTGATATATTTGAAAATGTCAGACTAAAGCAAAGTATTTAGTTTGACTGATGAAGGTGCGACGAACATCTGTCTTCGGTTATCATTCGATCAACGAAAAATATGTCTTTATTTTTCTTTAGTTTATTCAACAAATAGTGAATAATATTTGATCTAGTAAATAGCATAGTGTGAATTTTTAAAGTTCCAAAATAGAAGTACATCGAATCTTTTCATTAGTCTATACAATAGATGTATTATTCATGTATGTTTGATGACGATCCGGATGAATAGTATTTCTTCCTCCTTTTTTCGTTAATGAAGTATTCTTGTTACACGTTTGATTTTCATCTAATAGTGTTCGCTGAATTCTTAAAGAAAGACATTGTAATAGGCCCATCGCTGTTAGAGTGAATTTAAGTCCACATTTAATACAATGTTTTAACTCAATACGAAATCTGGGACCAGAAAGAGTATAAATGTAGAATCCAATAGAAGGATTAATATAATATAGCATTCGGAAAAGATTAAATAAAAAATCATAAATAGCCTGTTGGGATGCTGAAAATTTCTGATTAAGTATAGTTAGAGCAATTGAATTGTGCATATTGATAAGAGTCCAAGGAGCGACCAATATAAAAATAATTAATACTTGTAATAAAAGCATTATAATTAATTGTCGATCATTTGAGCGCAAACGTTCATTTCGCATGTTGTTATCTTGTGAAATGACACGATTACCAACCATACGAACATTGATGATAGTCAAAATGCCGAAAATACACATTAATGTTAGGGGTAATATACAAGATACAATACGAACAAAAAAGTTGAAAAAAACTACATACTCATTCGGAAGGATAGTACAGTTTGGTATACCATTGATGATTACAGATCTAGCAAAAACAAAAACGTGTATGTTAATTAGAAACATGAACACAGTAGTAATTATGATAGTTTTTCGTGCTCTTGATAAACTGCTTAGTTGACGAAGTCGAACATTATGTGAACTTAAGAAAAATCGATCAATACTGGCAAGTACAACAAACCATAGAACAAGACAAAGAGGAGGATATATAAGAAAGTAACGTATTTTACACCAGATCATATTCGTAGCTGCTGGATCCAAATTCCAACTAGTTGCAAGATAACGCGTAAGTAAGGCCACATACATAACAAAGAAATTGGCAATTGAACCAGCCAAAAAGTACATTGAACATGGATTATTGCATAATGAACGTCGAGTAAATATAATAATATTGAACAAATTTCCAAATGTTCCAAAAACAATGGAAATAACTGGAATAATGCGATTGATCCAAAATGTGGCAATATTTAGATTTACAATTAGATTATTAGTAGTTGAATTAGACATTATAAAAAGTTAAAATCAATCGAGAATTAGTAAGAATGACGTTGAATTGTTGATTTTTCTTACTCTAAAAAGTAAAGTTACAGAGAATGGGATATTTATTATTGAGTGACAGTTTAGTACAAGAAAAGTATTTGTAAATATTAATCATTAGAGTTGGACAAAATATTCAAGGTATTTGTGCTTAAGCTACTCTTCTCAAAAATCTATCTCAGAGCCAACTGCACTGGAATCACATGCAATTTTCAGAATATTTTGGAGCTATAGTGGAGAGGCTATGATAAAATTTTCAGCATTATACCATGCAGTTCAAGGAAGATATATACCAAACAACGGTCAAACTACAGCTTATTTTGTTCGCAAAAATTCTCTGTGTGCCTTTGTTCAATATATATATATATATATGTTTGAATGAGTCTCTCAGAACCCAGGTCCTATGAGAGTCCTTTTTTAAAACTCTCATTTATCAAGCGGAGAACAGGATTAACAATTTTAATCACTCTCAAAATTCTCAAAACATATCATTATAATTATAAAAATGCTTTTTCAATATACTAATAACATAAAGCCTCATAGGACCTGCAATTTTTGACCCTCTTTCGAACAAAAAAAAAACCTATTTGATTTTATACAGTACTGTGGTAGAATGCCGCTACAAATATGGGAAGTCGTCGTACGTAAAAACAACATGGGTAGTAAAATTTAGTAAAATTCCTATATCCCTAAGTAAATTATCAGGAATGGAGCCGGAATTTTGACGAGGGTGAAGTAGTGGGGTAGCCAGAAATTTTCCAAGGGGAATGCCGACTCATCATTTGGCGTGTACACCAGCAACAAAATAAATTTTTAGTTCTCCAAAAGATTTTTCACTAGTACTTTCCTCCAGGCGTTTTTTTGGCCAAGGGGAGTGCCCGAGCACCCTCCCCCCAGCAACGTTCCTGGGGTGAAGATAACCTACTTCCAGTATGTTCTGAAATTTCCAGTTGTATACGCTTTATTAGGATAGAGATCTTATTTTAACAGACTAATGAAGCGAAAAGTCGATTAGTGATTTTATTTTAAGGAGAAGGAGGCCTTCAATGGATCTGTTATTTGACTATATCTATTAACCCGTTGAGGGCGAAGCCCGCATATATCCAGGCTCAAAATTTTAATGAGTTAGTAAAGGAATTACTCATTAGTTCCATCTATAGTATATAGAGATAAGTTGATGAACCTTACTAGTGATATGCTGCGAGTGCCAGGAATATCTTTCATAAGGTACCATCATTTATTGATCACGATCTGTACAGAACTATAAACCAAGAAGACTTATTGCTCAACATTGTCCTTCTCGTGTACCCCAAACAACGGAAAGAAAAACTCCTCAGAAACAATATGTTGTATGTATACATACTAATAGAAGACCTAAGAAGAGAACCGATTGACATTATATGTGTAAAGATTATGATGTAGGTCTTAACGTTCTTGGTTGCTTCCAAAATTTTATATCTTGATAAACTTTTACTTTTCTATTTCTTCCTACACGTTTTTTTTATTTGAAAATAAACCAGCTGCATCTTTTAAATGGGATCTAAGGGCAATAATTATGACTGTTAACAACTTTCAAAATATAATTAATATTGACAATATAATTTCATTTTTTATGAAAAAAAGTCTGCCTCCAAAGGATTAACTAAATTGTCTTCTATTGACAGTTCCAAGAATTAATCGAGCCAATATTTGAGTATAGATATAATTTACAAAAAAATCCAAAGAATACTCTTAAAAAAGCTGTTAACGCAATCCCTTGTGGGAATAAAAATGTGAAACACGATGTACCTATTCTTACGAATTCTCTAAAAACTGCTCTTTTGTGATACACGATCTGAAAGAAGTGTTGAAGTGTTTAGGGATAGAAATCCCCCCCCCCCTCCCTCGACACAGACCGTGACAGACATGCTTTTCTCAGAAAATTTCACATAAACTGTTCACAAAATTAAAAACACATTAAAATCTTTGTATTATTTCTGTACACTCTCTGTAGACTAATTCCGTACAGTGTTCTCATTTTACTTTGCAGAATTTGATAAAAAATATCGAAAATCCTAAAATACTTGAATATCATATCAATTACTTGTATAAAAGAAAATTTTGGTTGCATCATTGGTACTGGGTACATCGTGTTTCACATTTTTAATCCCACAAGGAACAGGCTAACAGCTTTTTTACGTATACTGAGCATATTCCACCAGCATTGCTAAATTGACAGAGTAGAATTGCATAAAGGAAATACTCCATCAATGCTTCGATTAGATGTTAGTTATCGACGTGGCCACGTATCGGCCACCCTGGCATGGGGAAGGTTTATACCCACTAAAAATGAAGAAAACTCTCTCAAAATTTAAAAGTTCACTACTGAAAAATAATGAGACACGTTGCAACCTCTGAGATACATTGTTGATTAGTTATATCAACCATGTTGTTCGTCCGATAAGTGTCTGAACAAGGATTTTTTTGACGCATTTCACCAAAAAACAATTCGTTTTGAGCCCCGTTACATTTCATTTTTTGCGCAAAAAAGAGGCCGAATTTTAATGTTATTCGGCTTTGAAGGTGGAACAGACATACTTGCACGATAGAACTATCTCTGTACTATTCTCGGATACGAAAAATGATCGATTTTCATCGTGATAATTGAAAGCTTTAGGGTCCTTAACAGTCCCCATTAGAAAGTCAAAAAAAAAATGAAATTCAGTAACGAATTGAAATTCCGTAACGGGTAGTATTTACAGGTTTTTTATTTGGTGCAGTTATGCTTTCTACGAAATTTATTGATATTTTTAAAGCTCATGGAAAACTGAATAATTTGTATATAGAGCGTTTATTTGTATGTCACTTCGTTACGTAGTAAAATGCTTAACTCCCAGGTCACCCTAAAAAAATTTCCATTCTTTGAAATTCCGTAACGGTCAATATTTATTGAATAACTCAACTATGATTAGACAGAAATGGATGAAATTTTTATTGGTAATAGATTTTAGGTATCTCTCTGTATTACAAAAATGTTAGCAAATTTGCTTTTACTTTTGAGAAGCTACAGGTGTCACAATACGAAAAAATGAAATTCCGTAACGCGTGGCCACGCCCTTATGCAGAGCATTTGATAGTCTGCTGAGGGGAGCTATCAGTCGCTGTGAAGACCCATGAAGGGTGTCTGTCACTGTCTGTGATGGGTCACGTGACTGTCTGTCACGGTCTTTGATGAGTCCACGCGCTGTCTGTCACGATCTGTGGGGAGAGGGAGGGGGTGGGTCCAAATTTCTACCCGTAAACACTTTAATACTCCTTTCAGATCGTGTTTCACAAAAATACATTTGAATGGAACCTCTTCAGAAAATTCATCTTCATATCCGAAAGTTTCCTCATTCATAATGTGTCTCTGAAAATATCTTCTGGCTTTCAAGTTTTCAGAAATCAATAAATTTTTAAGAGTTCAGATCAAAAAAATTCTCAACCACATTCTCAGAAACTATATTCTATTTTCGAGAATCTAAAGATTTCTTCAGAAACCTCTTTTAAATTGAAAATCTTCTCAGAGTTGAAAAAACTATGCCATTTAATTTTCCATCACAATTCCAAGATCAAATATTTAGAATTTCTTCTGCATTTTTAATGGTAAAACTAAAGTTAAACAAATCTATTGGCACGTTATTACCCATGATGAGAAATTTAAAAGATTTTTGATAGTTTTGAAATACAAGCGGACTACAGTGAGTCTTCTATACAGGGTTCCAGATTGATTTTGGGAGAGATGTGCTAAAAGTTTGGCAGAAAGTTTACCTTTTTTTCGCAAAAAGTCAATGTTATTTCTGTTAAATTTCTCGCAGAAAATCCATATTATCCGTGTCAAGTTTCCGAACTTTAGCAGAAAACGCGACAAAAATAACAGCAAGTCCTTCGGGAAATATTTAGTGGTAATAGCATCGACTTTCTGTGAGAAATTGGCTAGAAAAACTTCGGTCTTCTGGGAAAAATTCGTTGGAAAGGAGAGTAACTTTATGAGAGAAAGTTGGCAAAATGAGCGTGATTTTCTGAAAGAAATTCGGCATAGATGACTCGACTTTCTGAAAGACATCTGCTAGAAACAATATTGACTTTTATGAAATATTTGGAAGAAAAGACTTCGATTTTCTGAGAGAAATTTCGCAGAAAGTATTATCAAAACCTTTGGCAGAAAGACTGAAATTTTTGGGAGGGGAAGCTCCTCTCCCATCCCCCTAATCGGTAAGCCAATTTCTATAACACATAAATTAGTCTCTATTCTAAGATTAAGTGCATAACATTTCCAACATTTATCTCAAGTTTGTAGTAATTTGATTGACGAATATACATAAAAAAACAGTACTCTTACATGATGATGGCAAAAAAAATGGAAGAAAGCATTAGCGAAAGGAACGTCAAACGAAAAATTATCTATATTTATAATAAATTTTTTGTTTCTTCACACTGAAAAGTGCACTGTTTTTATTTAATTCATCACTGTGAATCATACATTAGTTATCTATGCTTCAGAGTCATAATTTATGAGTTTTTCAGATTCTTTTCATAATAGGACGTATCACGATAACAGATATGTTCATTTTTAGTGACCTATTAAAGCGAACAAAACAGATGTAAACATCTCATTTGTAGAATTCAGATAAAGAAGTGAATTGCACACCCTATATGAATGGAAAAATCAACTTTCTATATTGTTTATGAACAAAGGAATATGCAATAGAAAAATGGCGTAAAACTTTTATCTCACTCTTACCGTTTAGATAGAAATATATGTATGTGTTCTTTATATTTCATTTGATTTTATTTCAAAGAAAAAGAAAAGAAAAACGAGAAAAGAAACCTTGAAAATAAAGATTAATTTTTTAACTAATGAAAACTTATTCATACTGATGAGATGTGGAAAACCTTAAGAAATAGTGAGAGAAACAGAACGATTAAATAATCTGAAAAAAGAATCAGAGAAAGGCGGTAGGCGAGATGAATACAAAAAGAAGAAGCGATAGAACTGGAACTGGAAACAGAATCCCATATCATTGTACTAAAACGGAAAATGGCCAGTTCATAATAAACAGATGTGTTTCAGAACTTTATATTATCAGTAGAAAATATCTGCCGAAAAGCTTTTACCACTTCATATCTATATACCTTCATAACTTGGCTTTTTTCTTGGAAAAGGAAAGGTAGGAAAAATTAAAAACTGTTTCTTTAGAAAATGAAAATACTATCTGTTGTTTGATGCTTGCTGCTTACTCACAATGAATAATTAGTGACATATGGTATGAGAAAAGTTCCATACAATGAGGTTTGTCTATGCTAGTTTCACCTAAAATAATTCTTACTTTGAAGAGTATCATTTGTTTGCACTATAACAATAGTATATAGTGTATTTTAATTAGAGAGTCAATTTTGTTTAACTACAACTAATATACACATAGAGTACAATATTCGAAGCTCTGCTCTCAAACAAATCACTTTAACTTCATCACGGGAAAACGGCTAATTTCAAAGTAGAGGTGGTAGTCTCCTTTCTTAAAAGAACAATTGTCGACTTTCCTTACTTTTTCTTTCCAACAGCAAAGTCGGATTATGTAGGTATATATAGAGACGTAAAGAGATAAACGCGTTTGTACATATATGTTATCGAATTAAAAAATAAAGTTCTGAAATACATCCTATTCGATGTGAATTGACCATTTTCTATTTCTACTAAAATGATATGATCTTCTGTCTCCAGTTTCATTTCTCTCGCTTCTGACATCAGATCATGTTTATATCTTTTCTTTTTATATTCAACTCACCCATGACACTTCTACAAATTTTTCTCTTTCTCCTTCTCTTTCTTAAACTTCAATCTTTTGTTGAATGAATAACAAAAATTCTCGTTAATATTATGTTCTTGACGAAAGAATATTACTGATATTTTTTTCTACACCTCATCAGTACTAATAAGTTTTCATCAAAGTAAAAGTTAATCTTCATTTTTTAAAGTTTCTTTTCAAATTACAATTACAAAAGATAAACAATACGTATCCTATATAGAAGGCATTGCGCATAGACTAGGATCAACGTTGCTCAATTGATGTCACCGATTTGGCTGATATTTTTACATTGAATAGGCCTAAAAGATTTAGGAAGAAACTGAAAATTTCAGCTCAAATGGATGAGTCATTTTGGAGATATAGACAATGGAAGTATGAAGGGGTAGGTCCCATTTGGAGTACCTTATAGTGCAATACTTCCCAGTAAATCTCCATTTTCTCGAGAACAACAAAAGATATAACCGAAATTTTTTTACCCTAAATACTATCGACGATGGGCTATATTTTTATGGTAACAAAAGTGTCCCATTGCTGGATGATTTTTGCCTGGCATTATATACCATTTTCAGAAAACATCCTCACGTAAATACGGCAAGTTGGTCGAATCAGCGCACTAGAATAAATCGAGACTAGTCTCATCTGAAAGAGCACATCAAAATACATTGACTGACGTTTTCAAAAGTTTGTAGGATTGAACTTTTAGCAAAGCGTTTTTTTTTAACAAGGCTGGAAAGGCCGAATTTGGGGTCCGATTCTCACTATGCAGATTAACGATTTATTTTCAAATGTGGGGTGTGGGTGTGGGTGTGGGTGGAGGTATGGGTGCGAGTGGGTGTGGCTGTAGATGAAAACAAGACCCACATCCACACCCATACCCCACCACCCACACCCACACCCACATCCTCCGAAAATATCTTCCTCTCTGTAAATTCCATTTCTGTCACTTCATTCGGTGAGTTCCATATTTTGTGTTCAAAGTACATTCTTTTTCAAATAAAACATAAGAATAATATTTGATATTGATACATAAATGTTTGAGGGATATTTCCAGAAATTCATTTATGTAGCAGTGTTTTAATAGAAATGATTCATATCCAAAGTCACACCTTAGTCAAGTCATATAAGTTTAATTCTCAAGACTAATCTTTTCAGCTGATCTATCAAACAAACTACGATCGTATGTCATCATGTCTAGAGTAGTCGTAAATGCTCATGCAGATAATTTCATAGAAATATACACTCGTCATATGCTTCACAAATTAATACCGAAATCTCAGCCTACTATAACTAGAGATGGCAACAAATGGGTCGAATTTTTGTATGAATTTAGTTTAAATATTTTTAAAACTTATTAACTACTATATAAAAACATGAATAGTTGAGAAGAATCTGAAAAGCATCTTGTGTCTGTTTATTATAACGTCGACATATTTTCATATGCAAACTGTTTTACGGTTATTTCATCTATAAATGTCATTCCTTTTCGTCATTTTTCAGACGATGGTCAAATCTACATGCCTAATTTCATCTCATATGAAAGCTAAATAGCAATGACTGCTACTTTACCTTTTGAATATCTTATGACCGTCTATATTAAATAAAAAAACGAATGATTGCCGTCCGCGGCTGTCGCTCTTATCCTTATAAATACGTACTTGTTGAAAAAAAACATACATTTCTTGTTTTCACTACAATGTCAATCGAGCTCTTGTTCACTTTGGGCAAAATTCTTATCAATAATTGGAATGATGGTAAACAAAATATTCTTCTGAATGTTGTTCGAAAAGTAATAATTAATTTGAAAGTAAGTCTGTCAAACAAAATAAGACAATGTATCTTATCAACACATTTCATTCAGACTAAATTAGGATTAAGACAAAATCTCAAGACACATTTTAACGATTTACCCAACGAAATTCTTCTCATAATATGTCACTATTTGACTCCAATACAAGTACTCAAAGCATTTTACAATTATGATAATCGTATGTTTTCTTGCATATTTGAATATCGACAAAATATCGATTTGACCAAATGTTCTTATTCGGATCTTCAATATTTTCTTCCATTATTCATCGAAAGATATTTTCGACCAGCAATATTGACTGCTAGTAATGATCGAATGCCCACACAGATTGAAATATTTTACCATGCGTGTAACTCACGATGGAACTTTCTTTTTTAACCATGAATCTAATCTTTGAAGATNTTGGATGTGAGTTTATTGTTGTCTCTCATCCAGACAATGTCAGGTTTCGGTGTTCTACTGACGCTGATTTTGAGTGTCATGGCTTCACCTTTTGTGGCTTGCAGTGCAGCATTGAGATCAGCGTTGATGACAGGTTTGATGCAAGCAATGTTCAATGTTGTTTTAGCTTCAGCTTCACCAAAAGCATTGGTTGCTCGAGCAGTATAGACACCTTGATCGGCAAGTTCAGCTTGATGAATCGATAGGATCGATGTTCCGTCATTAATCTCACTCACTTCAAAGCGATCGTTGATTGGAAGTGGTTGTCCATTGAAGAACCATGCCACTCGCGGTTTCTCAATGCCACTGAATTTCCATGAGATCTGAGTACGTTGACCGATGACATATGATTGATCGTTTACGGATTTTGAAGCTTCCACTTTGGGTTGAACTAAAAAATAAGTAATCGTTCGTATTATACATGGGAGATGATGAATCTACTCGGGATGGATGTGGGTGAATAGAAGACCCACACCTACACGCTGCCAGTCACACTCTACACTTTGTTTCTATGTGTTTAGCTTAATCAGGTAAGTTGAAGGTTTTAGTTTAAAAAGCATTTTGTTCTCTAAGTACGAATTTATCGATCAGTTTTCGTTCAATCATTTTTCGTAGAGTTAAGTAAGTAGACGTTTTCAAATCTGGTACATTTCTCGCTCTTTCAATAAAGATAACATACAGCTTTTTCGTTTAGTGAAGATGTATGTACGTATCTGCTAGCTTAGGAAGCATTCTCTCAAATATGGGATATCATTGAAACATATCGTGAACCTATAAATGGTGGTCCAGAAGTCCTGACTCGATTTTGTATAAAAAAATTTTCTTTAGTGAAACACGTGGTTGAAAATTTGTCTCTATGAAGAAAAGGTGCAGTAAAAGATACTCTACAAAATGACTGCTGATTGATCCTGCTAGCTCATCTATTAAGAAAGGTATAGGGTTAGAAATATGTGTCATAAAAAAAATTAACCCTGTACTCAGTCTCGATATTTGTGCTTTAACGCCTGTTCATTAGGCCCCATAGAACAAATTCTTTCATCCATAGAAGCGCCATGAAATTTTCTACAAAATTATACCTAAGCTTTAATTTCAAAACTTCAATCAAGAAAACTAAGCAAATGATGCACAAGGCGAAAAAAATGAAAATTTCCTAAGTTTGGCATTTTTTTCGATTTGGACTTTTTCAGCCTATTATTTTCGTGAAAAAGGGTGACAAAAGTGAGAACTCAGCTTGTGTTTGGTACTTTCAATTGCGCTCTTTCTCGTGGTCTGTAGAAAAAAATGTTCATCGTAGGTGGAGTACTCGAGAACCAAGTTTCAAAAATACGTGAAAAATTGACAACCCCGTTTTCGACAGTGTACCCAGCAGGAAACGGAAAATATGATCGAAGCTTTGATCTTGCAGCTAGCTAGAGAAGAGTAATCATTGCTGATCAAAACAGGACAAGCCTGATCGAAAAATCTCTTGTTTTGAGGAAGCTATGAGACTTTTACTCAAATCATCACAATGTAGATGATGTGCACGGTTAATTTTTCTTTTTCTCAACCGCATTTTGAAGCCTATATCTCTCTTACTAGATGAGTGAGAGGGATCAATCAATAGTCATTTTGTAGAGCATCTTGTCTTCATAGAGACAAATTTTCAACCACGCGTTTCACTAAAGAAAAGTGTTTTATACAAATTGAGTCAGGACTTTTGGGCCACCCTTTATGCCAGACACTATTCATTATCAACTATTTGGTTTTTGAACCATGTAATCAACATTAAGAATGATTAACAGTGGTACTCATAAACAGATTATCACTTAACCTACACTCAAGGTGTATGCTCACATTAATCAGTAATGGACAGGATCTGTTAACTTTACTAATTTTAAAACCCTATCAAATTACATTTTTCTATTCAATATTAAATACTTAATTAGAATCAATTAGTTCCACATTGTTTAAAACCTAACAATGAGGAAAAACGAATAAGTGTCTCAAAAAAATCCATTAATTTTTCGTCACACATCAGATCTTATCCAAAATTTATAAAAAGACGTGTGAAGAGGAAACCTGCCAATTATAGCCAAAACTTCATCTTTTCTTCCTTAGCACGTCTTGATTGATCAATGGTTCTTGATTTTTCACATAGCTATATCTTGATATCAAAAAGCCAATATTTTAGTAGAAAATAAAAGCAAATCTAATTGAAGGAATATGATCTTATATTGTTCACAGTTTACTTATTAAGGAAAACAAGTCGTCCTATCTTAAGTAAGGTGCCATAAAGATTTAACTGATTTGAACTTTTCAACAGAGAAAGCATTTCTTGCAAAATACTGACTACTGATAAAGTTTGGTCAGAGAATATCCAAATTAAGAAATCATAATCTCTGTAGATTATTTCACAAAAAAATCTATCAGAATGTGAAATATGTAGAATCAACTCACCAACTCAGACTCCCTGGTTCCCGAAATCTTTGACGAAGTTGTCGAAGAAGTTGCCGCTTTTTGGAAAATAAAGATTTATTTTCGTTTTAAAATTCGATGCACAAAATTTTCGGTTACTCATGAAAATTATTTTTTTTGACAGTAATTATCTTTTATAGTGTAAGTCAAAGATTCAAAAATCTCAAGAATATCGTCATGGAAGATCTTACTGCACTGATATTATTGCATTAGAAACATAGTTTTACTCATTGCAACTGTCATATTTGTGATCCACGTAAGTCAAATGACATATCTGTATGTGTTCAGACGTGAGAATAAAAATCAAGTTTTCTTCAAGTCTCTAGGGGTACACCAGGTCCAAAAAATTATGATGTTACATATAGTTAATTGGAATTGTGCAATACAAAAATAATTCGCAGATGAAAACTGAATTTTCAACTTTTTTTAAAGAACTTTTTCTACGGTAACGACATTTGCGTTTTAAAGGGATAAACACATAAGGTATTCAATGAAATCAAATTTACCTTGCATTCCAGATGTATCGCTAGATACAGGTATATTCTCTAGTAATGCTTTAAAAAGTTTCGGTATTATTCTCTTTTGAACTGCTTGTAAACCTTGTAACGAACCATATTCAGCAACATTATCTAACGCTAATTCATACAAATTGTCTCTGTCTTTGACTTGACTTTTTTCTAATAATTCAAATAATTTTGAACGATAATATTCACGTAACGCTTGAAATAAGACCGATCGCTTTTTATTATCAGAAAAATTTTCTACAGATTTTAAACCATTATTGGTTATTGCACACCATGAATCATTGAATGCATTTGTTTCATCGAAAAATTTGTCATCAATGCCTTCAAATAGAAGTTGCAAAACAATTGATAAGATTGGGCAATCTTTGAAGTATTTATGTCCATATTCAGCTGTACGCTTCAGAACAGAATCATAATTGACGGCATCTTTATATTCTTCTAAAAATGAAATAAACCACTGATTTGAAGAACCATATTTTATTTTCCATTGTTGTTCGAAGTATTTTTTCAGAGATTTCATCAGTTTGCCATCGTTTTCATTTATTGCTGCTTCATAGATATCTGGTAGAAGGTCTTCCTCATATTTAGACAATGATTGTCGACCATTTTCTAACAAATCATTTATAATTTTATCTTTTATTTCATATTCTTCCAAGTCAAGAGCGCGTATTATTTCATTCTCGGCTAATTTTAATATTTCATCATCGACGACATTGTCACGCTTTCCTGTTGAAGAAAGTTTGATTATTGATAAATTAGACGAATGGGTGGGTATGAGGTGCGTCTGTGTCTTTAGCTGCGAGTAATGACTAGACCTACACCTCAAAAACTAAAAGGTCCAAAATATTCAATAACTGAAAGAAATGTATAACAGTGCGTAATAGGATCAATCGATGGGAAAATTATTCGCATTTATGGAGTGATGCTTCTTTCTGTCTCAAGTCACCCACAGCAAGAAGAAATAGAACGAAATCATATACATATTTCTACCATTCATGGCACTTTCCCGTACACTTCCATTCAAATAGCCGCGTATCACTTACTGTAAAAAAGTGATAGGATTATGATCTGCTCTTGAGTTATTTTCGACTTCTACTTGTGAAGGTAGAAACTATTGAAGAATTTTTTTCTTTGTTCATGCTTAATTTCTTCTCACTCAAATGGACACAAATAACGCCTGTTTTTCTTTCAAAAGACAGCATTTTTTTTACTCTTTGAGTTGTAAGCCATCTCTGCTGTGAGCGAAACTATTTCGTGTCTTTGGAGTGTACTGTTCATCCCTAAGAGTGTACGAATGATTTAAAGATAGACACTGTCCATCAGCGAATGACTGAGAAAAAAAATAAGAGAAATAAATAGAAACCAGAAGATGATTGATTGTGAAACTCTCTCTTGCACAATCTATGACGTCACTACAATCAGTAGCTGCGGATGTGGGATAAAGGCAGGTGCCTGCATGTGTTCAGATATNCGAGGCATCTGCATTCTTAACATTTGATATGTTAATTGCGTCATAACTCGTACACTAACTATTTTTGCACTACGATAGAAAAAATCAGCCGCTAACAATATCACAATCACGACTGTCGCGTGCCAAGTTTGTTTCACTTTGTGTATAAAATTCTGAAATAAGGTCTTGATCTTTGATAATGGATGCTTTCTTGAAACTATTATCGTGTCTGCAGTCATCATATATATTAATCGTAGTATTGCGTGTGATATGTGTAGCATTCTGCAACGTATAATTTTAAACGATGAGATTGAATCGAATTTTTTGAATTTATGAACTATGTCTTTAAGAGATCGTCGATTACTGTCACTTGAAAAATCGAATTCATCATTGAACGAGCTCACGTCCATAGCAAAAAAGTCAAAAAACCAATGTTCACACAAACCACGGTTGTGTTGCATTTCTTCAATGTTCATAAGGAATAGCTTCAAATAATTTGAAGGATTTCATTTTTGACCTAGACATTCGTTTACCAACAGTTTCAACGATCAGTCATAGCCGAGCATCATGTGACAGAGGTGATAACGTTGTATAATCAACTTTGAAGAGAATTCAATGCAAATAGTGTGTAGGAGAATTGCGTATAAATTGAGCATAATGATTGGAACAGGAACAAAATATATTTATCATATTTTAAATAAATTTCAAAATTAATAAAGTGTTTGATAGTATTAATATCGATCTTATTGCCTTAATTGTTTGAATATTATCTGTTTAAAACCGATTATAAATCAACGATGATCTGGTCGACAAGTACAGATGACATTAGTCTGTAATTAGCGTTCATATATTTATAGTATAGGAACTGGAATTCTGATATGGATTTGATTTGTCTAAAATGAATGAAAAATGAGACCGCAGATGGATGAGGTGTGCTGCATTTTCGAAATGTCCTGTTCAATAGAGTTTGTACTCATTTGTTGTCGGATGATCTGACTTTTCTTGAATTTTTTGGAGACCATATGAAAAACATTTCGTCTTTTCGAAAATGATAATCTTTTAGTTTTCGAGAAGTTCAAGACTATCTAAAAATTGATTAATTCGACTATTAAGGCTAGAAGCGGTTACATCATGTTCTCAAGCATTTCTTTTTGTAATTTACAGAATCCTAGAGGCTTGTACGAGCAAACGTCAAAGATAGAAGTACTGTAGATTTTTTAGGACAAGTATTGATCAGTATAAGTTACGTGCCTGGAGGGCAGGAAGACAACTTTCCTCTCTGAAAATAGGCTTATGTTGGTGAGAAGTGGTAAAGAGAATATCTATGACTCGATTGAACAGTGTTGTGCCAGAGATCATAAACGAACTGTACTCGAATCAATAAAACTCGCTTTTTTTCAGTCTCTGCGTCATGTCATCTGAAAATTCTAACCCCTTACTCTTTTATACTAACTACATAACCTGTGTTAAGTTTGATTATGGACTAAAATTTTAGATCTTTTCGTAGAAGCTGACAAGAGTTATAGGATAAAACTTTCAATATCTTCTCGCAAACATAAAATAACAGTCTGAATGCAATCATGATAATGTATGTTCCAGATCTCATTCAAAGATCTGTCAATTTTCTTAATACCATGCATTGTTAGACAGAGAAAAGATTACTCGACAAAATTAGATTGTTCACTTGCCTAACTTTAATTTTGTTGAAATGTGAAGATACGAAGAGTAAAACTGTACTATTCTTTCTTCATAGAAACGATCAATATTTCGCAAAGTTCAGCATCATAACATAGAGACCTCATGCATTTTATTTACGCGTTGGAGAGTACTTTCGAAAAACTTCAAGATGAGTTTGGGTTCAATTATGAAAATGTTTCGAAACATACAATTGAAACCACTACAAATTGCATGAGTAGTTTGATTGTGAAATTTTTGTCAGTGCAGTTTCTGCATTTCAGTTTCGCACACTATGCTTATACTTAACAGCTTATGCCTGATCTGCACATAATGGCTAATTGTGCATAAGATAACCATATTTGAGACATGTCTAAAAACATTCCATTCATAGATTGCGTTCGATTCAAACTAGCCGTCAATCTCATTATGTCTGATGAGCACCATCAGGTAAAATATTTTTACAGAACCAATTTCTAGAATTCAGACCAATCGCATCATGCACTATTTGTTGTGCGACTTTCTTTAGATGTACTCGAGTTCCTTGTCAGAATATTGTATTGGATACAGAACTAGATGCGGAGATTCTACTTTGATAAAAAAAGAACTTTTGGTTTCTAATATCTTGTATTTTTGAAGAACGTTTCCTGTCAAATATGACATCTTTTGGTGGGAACCCTGATTTTATAGTGGAATTTTTAGTCGATTCTTTATGTCCTCATCTTTTCATCTTATCTTGATTTTCCTATCCTCTGTACTCGTTCTGAAAGTGTTCCCTCACTATCACAGCAGAACTGTGCGTCGCTGACATTTCGCATCTTTTTGTTTCCAAGAATCTGCTCAATTATTTTGTTAATACAGAGTATTTTTCTTACAATTTCACGAACAATGTTGTGCTCACTGAAATCAATGCACTTAGTACCATTTCGCTGGCGTAAACAATGATGCAGTCACCATTTAACAGGTTTCTGTTAACAAATTTCATGACAAGAATGTCAACAAAGATCTATATTACTATAGACAGAAGCATTTGAATTAAACGAAAAATATATGAACTCAATGTTGTTCTCTAGTGTCCTCCTAGTACACATATGAATTTGAAGTTTTCTAATAAAATAACTTTTTAGTGCACCACTCTCAGATGACTATTTACATGTCTATATCAGATTCCCATGTCATGATGAATGATTCAGAGGGTAAACTCAATGTAAAAACTGTATGTAGAGAATAGCACTCTTCTAAATCATATACTGTCCATCTTCTTTTCTTTATTATGTTCTAGAAGAAACATATTTCAACTCATAAGTTGGATTGCCTATTCTTTGCATCGATAATTGCGATGTTTATCAATGCATTTATTCGTGTAAGATGTATAGTAAGTGGGTGAATCCATGGAGACCCATCCACTTTTTTGGAAAGGTCTTTTTTTTTCGATTTTTTTTTGTTCAAAGGGCTGATCTCGACTAGAAAACACTTTTGGTCAAAAAAAAATTAAATACTCTCTATCAAAAATTCCGAGTTTTCGAGCATTTTCTCGGAACACCTATGGTGTACTTTTATATATAGGGAAAATGGCATGAAATAGGATAGAAATTTTTTAAAAACAATTTTTTCGGATGTTTTTGGTTTTCGAAAATATAAACAAAGTCTAGAAACATGTTTCTTGAGGTACATCAGATCAATCCTAATGGAGGTTTTCAATGCTTAGTCATTTTCTCTGAACATATCAATAGCTATATTTCGTCAACATAGATTGTATTCAATTAAATTGAATAATTTTTATTTTCTTCGCCTCGTGGAATATAACAACTTTCATGATACTATCCTCACAGAACGAAATCGTACTGACAACTCCGCCCTGATAACTAGAAGGATTTGCTAGTATACCGTCTTCAAAAAGTGAGACCATGGAATCGAAAGGGACACTACTATCGAAATGATAGATATTCCATTTCTCTTTAAGGACATCTTTAGATATAGAGTCTTGTTCAAAAATGTTGTGATTTCACACGAATAAGATTACGAGATGAATCATTGGATATTAGAAAATATCGACTACCCATCAGTATCTCTTTATCTTTAAAAATCTATTCCAATGCCACGACGAAAAAATTGTGAACATCCGATAAAGCATGAAAAATCTGGATGTGTACCAAAAGGAGTCAAGGCCGTGTCATCCGAACTATCGAAATTTTTGATCAGTCAGTATGATGTGCCTTACACCCGAATTTGCTGGTTATGTGCAAGATGTCATACATTTGAATCGAAGAAAATGATGACTCATCAATCAGAGAAGCTCAACGACAATGAAAGTTCAAGTGATGATGAATCAATGACACAAGATTCTCCTGTCAATGATGACAGAAATGATGATGATTATGTCAATGTTGAATTTAATGATCTGAATGAAGAAGAGAAAGAAAATCCACATATGGACAGTGGTATCACAGCTGAGTCAAACGACGATGATGAATCACCACGTGTTGATGAAACAACTGATCCTGAATCAATGGATGAAGATACATGCCATGCTTTTTATGAACTTGAACATCAAAAAGAAAAAGCGATGGAACAATTATCAAATGTATTTCAACTATTGAACATAGACCCGATCCATGACAGGTTAGATTTGTAAATTTAAATTAAATTTTCTAAAAGGAAATTTGTATTTAGATCAGCAGTATTACCCATTCGAGCCAAAGTCGATGAGGTATATAGAAAACTTAATCGATTATGTGACGTATTAGATGAAAAATCTCAAGTTTCGTATGATCCAAATCCTCATGGATTAAGGATATGTGAATCAAATGATCTTTTGGATGGATTAAAGAAGTTATATGCTAATAGTAATGACAGTGAACAAGTTCGTTTGATGACAATTGCTCCCAAAGAATGGGGTCGACAAAAAATTGAAAAATGGTGCGTATTCTATCCTCCTTTCGTCCGATATCTTCGCATTTTTCCAATCAAATGTTACTAAAAACTTCTTTCACTTATTAGGTTTAAATCAAAGCCAAATCAGGCTCGACGATCGCTTGTTCTTCGAAAAAATAATGGGATATTAGCCTATCCACAATGCCTACGAGGAAATATTCCTTTATCTGATTCAACAATTGATGCTGTAGTCAATTTCTATCGTGAAGATGGTATTAGTCGAACCTCATCCAATTCCAAAGACACAATTAAAATTAAAGGACAACCAGTGGCAGTTCGGTTTTTAGAAATGAGTGTCTTGGATGCTTATCATATCTTCAATGAACGACATCCTGGAACTGTTGCAAGATCAACCTTTAATGCTCTTCGTCCACGTGAAGTAAAAACTGTAACACCACATGAAACGTGCATGTGTATTATACATGAGAACATGGATCTATTATTGAAGGTTTGTACCAGCTGTATATTGATTCGAATGTAACGTAGCTTTATTACAGGGATGGAACAACTACTACCGAAAATGTGTCAATGCAGGTTCTTTGTCAACTGGTGACAAGGTCAATATGAAAGATCTGATTACTCAAATGGTTTGCACTGTCTCGAATGAAAAGTGCTTTAATGGTGAATGTGATGAATGTCCAACTGAAAGCATCACAGATATTCTCACAGATAACAATATGATCGATTTGGATGACGAATGTTCATGGAATTTGTGGAAGAAAGTCAATAACAAGTTCGACCTTCAGCAGATGTCTGGCTCAACTGACTCTTTATTAACGGACATTGAAGAAAGATGGTCTCCATTCTTGCTTCACACACATATTAATCGTGAACAACGTGAATATATCATAGAGCTACGCTGCCAATCAACAGAAAAGACTTTCGTTGTTGCTCAAATAGATTTTTCAATGAATTATACATTGGTACGTCAGCGTGAAGTTCAACAAGGATTTTTTAGTCAGCACCAAGTTACCTTATTTACAATTCATCTGACCATTGGAAAAGAACAACGAAATTTAGCGATCATTAGTGATTATATGGAACACACAACGGTATTCGTACACTGTGTACAAAAAATTCTCACTCGATTTATCAAGAAAAATTTTCCGTTGGTAAAGAAGATCAATTATGTGAGGTAAGTTTTACTGTTTTTGAAGTTTATGTATGACGTCAATCCTTTCCTTTTCTTTAGCGATGGTGCGTGTGCACATTTCAAAAACAATGCCAGCATTTTGAACCTAATCCACCACAAGATCGATTTTGATTTGGATGCTTGTTGGACATTTACAGCTACAGGACATGGTAAGGGTGCTGGCGATGGAATTGGTGCGGTACTCAAGTCCACGGCTAGACGTGCTACACTTTCCAAGAACATTCTCATGTCAAATGCAAAAGACTTCTACGAATTCACCCAGAAACAACAACTTGAAACGGCAAGAAGATCTAACAAGGATATTCCTGGTGTTCATGTGTTCTTTCTTGAATCAGATGAAGTAGAAGAAGCGAAGAACAGTTATCTGCAAGCTAGAAGCGAAAAACTTCGAGCAGCTGGTGAGAAAGACTTTCTCTTCTATTCCTTAATGTCTGTATTTATTTAGGTACAATACAAGGCATTCGAAGTATGCATGAATTCAAACCAATCAACAATTCAACTGTTCAATATAGTTTGACATCTCGGTCAACAAAGATCAGGACATTTACATTCAAATAAAAATCCTCTTTATATCTTTTTCAGTCAATCAAATTTTTTAAAATCAACCCTGATGATGATACTCAGTATTCAGATATAAAGGATAGCCCTCTTCATCTCCTCCTTATACTAGATTTCTGTAGTCTTATGTTCATGGATAACCAGAAAATGACTGAGCATTCAAAACGTTCATTAGGATTGATCTGATGTACCTCAAGAAACATGTTTCTAGACTTTGTTTATATTTTTGAAAACCAAAAAAATCCGAAAAAATTGTTTTTAAAAAATTTCTATCCTATTTCATGCCATTTTCCCTATATATAAAAGTACACCATAGGTGTTCCGAGAAAATGCTCGAAAACTCGGAATTTTTGATAGAGAGTATTTAATTTTTTTTTGACCAAAAGTGTTTTCTAGTCGAGATCAGCCTTTTGAACAAAAAAAAATCGAAAAAAAAGACCTTTCCAAAAAGTGGATGGGTCTCCATGGATTCACCCTTATCTTCTAACCGTTTGTGTAACATCGAAGGATATTCAGCGTGAGCGACACGATCAAAATCGCTTTACTTTGGTTTTGATATACTGCCGGCGAATATCGACACATGTGATGAGACAAAAAGTAGTTTTCTGAATCCTATTCGGTTAAAAATTACAGTTCAGTTTATTACCACAATAAAATATTATATTGTGAGCTTAAAAACTTCACCTTGTACAACATATCTGATTAATCTGTGTATCAAATAACCTTATATCGTTAGCTCATTACATATAGCTATCAAAAAAACAAACTGAGGAGAAAGGTGTCAAATATTATCCAAAAATGTTCGACTCAGAATGGTTCGTGTAACTTGTTTATGCTATGTTCAATACACGCATCGTAACGACGAATATGCTGTCTCTCTTACGGAAATGACAACATGTGAATATTTTCTGCTGAATTCATTCACAAGTCTTTCCAAATCTCTTTGCTCAATTCATATCTGCAAAATGCAATAGATGAATAAAGCAGAAACACAATAATGAGTTATTTATGGGTGTCTCTTCGTATTCTAGAATCTATTAATCCAACCAGCAAGTTCAAAGATGTCTTTTTTTTTATTTATTAGCCCTCGATAAAAAACAAACGTTAACAACGAATGATGTAAGAGAAATCGACCATGATTCGAACTGAAATTTCAGCATTGGTTTGAACGCTTAGCCGATACACAAATTCAATCCCAAACCCAAACCCAAACCCAAACTCAATACCCAAACCCAAACCCAAACTCAAACTCAATAACCAAACCCAAACCCCCAAACAGTTTGGGTTTGGATTTGGGTTTGGTGCATGCCTAAGTAGAAGTGTGGTTGATGGTTTTGGTTCAGGAATCGAAGTTTTGATGGATGTAGAACATGTTGTTGAGGAAGTATTTGTCGATGGATGATTTGCTTTTGGTGGAAGATGATGATTCTTCAATTAAGGTTGTGTGTTTTGTTTCGGGTTTTGTTTCTGTTTGTTGTGATTGCTGGTGCACTGCTGTGTGTATTTTATTATGCTGTAAAGAAAAAAGAACTGTTCATTTTAATTTGTTGTGGTATATGTAGATTTTTACGCTCACTTGATTGAAACGGAGTTGAAGGGAGACGATTTATTTTGTTGTGGTTGTTGATCGTTCGTTGGTTCCTTCGGGATAGACATAAAGTGGAATAGAGGTGTCGGTGGCATTTAGAATTGGTTTTTTATCACGTATTTGAAGTGATTCTTTAATGAGCAAGCGAGTAGGTAATGAATCTTGGTCTAAGATTTGCACATTTTTGAAATCGATCGAATGTGCAGTTTGTTTAACATGTTTGCCAACAGCTGATTTAGGTGTGTATCCGGATTCTTCATGAAGTATCGGTTGTTGTTGATGGAGAATTTGGTTTTGTTTTTCTGCTATTCGTTTGCTTCGACGTAAATTTTCAGTTGATATATTCTTTTGTATACAACCTTCATGTATTCCTTTTTTCTTTCGATTTTGTTCGCTGGTTCGGTGCGTATATGAAAATAATCTTTGAATGTACATCTGGGCTTTTTCTGTGTCTTTCTCATGTTCGTTCAAACGTCTTGCTGTTTGTCGAATAGTTTTCCCGATGTAAGTTTTCTTACAATCATTGCAGGTTATTTGATATACAACACCAGCTTTTTGATTATCATCAAGTGGATCTTTTGTTGGAAAGAATCTTTTTGTTGGATTTGTTGCTCGATAAATTACACGAAGATCAGATGTTGAATCATTGATTTTAATAAGTTTTTTAAGTTTTTTTCCGAATTCATAACTTGCACGACCAACATAAGGTAATTCAATGTATGAATACTTTTTCTTCTGATCTACACGCTGTTGAATTTTATTTGCTGCTGCTGTTGATTCATAATATTTATTTAGTTGCTTGCATATAATGTTCTCAACAAATCGAAGAGGATAATCATTATAATTAGCCATCATTCGAATATATTCAAGTTCATTATGTAATAATTTGTATGTAGAACATATTCTAATTGCTCTTGTTACTAATGGTGAGATTGATGTTGTTTTATAAGCTTTTGGAGCTAAACTATGCCATTTTAACATAAGTTTTGTCGCTGTGTTTTTCCTGTAAACTGTTGTATCATAACCTTTATCATGTCGTTTGACTAAAACGTCAAGAAAAGCCATCGTATCATCAATTTCAGGTTGGACAGTAAATTTAATACAAGGATGAAATGAATTTAATACTTGTTTAATTTCATCATAATTTGCATCCATCTGAGCAATAACAAATGTATCATCAACATAACGACGCCATGCAAGTAACTTAGAATCTATTTGATTCAATAAAATCGGCAAATAAGTCTCTTCAAAATGTGCCATAAATACTTCAGCAAATATTGCGGCTAATGGTGTTCCCATGGAAACACCATCTGACTGGTCGTAATATTTGTTATTGAAGAGAAAATGAGTACGCCTAGTTGCAAACTCTATTAATTGGCGAAAATAATATTCAGGAATAAAAGGTCTTAATTTTGGATCTCTACAATATAGTTTATCACATATAATGTCGATAGTTTCATTAACAGGAATATTTGTAAATAAACTTTCTATATCGAAACTAATCATTTTATTGTTTTTCAATAAATCTGAATTATTTCGTAAGAATTGTAAGAAATCCATGTTGTTCTTCAATGAATAATTACTGTGACGAATTGGCTTGATGATGTTGGCTAAATATTTTCCGAGTCGGTAATTATATGATTGTACGCATGAAACGATTGGTCGTAAAGGTACATTAATTTGAGTTTTGTGCACCTTAGGTAAACCATATAATCTTGCTGAAATTGAACCGACTGGTCTAATATATTGATATTCTTTTTGTGTCAAGTATTGTTCATTTTTAATTTGTAGCAACAGGTTTGTTAAAGAATTTTCCCGAGAAATTGTTGGATCTTCCTTTAACAAGGTAAATTTTGATTTATTATTTAACATTGATTCCATCGTTTTGATGTAATAATTACGATCAAGTATAACTGTACCACGACCTTTATCAGGTTTTGTAATTAAAATCGATGGATCTTTTGATAAATTTAATAAAATATTTTCTTCGTTTTTTTCATTTAAATATTTTTTTCTTCTTGTTGCTACTGATATGTTGGCATGATTGAAAAATTTTTCTGTTGCATTTTTTAAATTTGCTGCAAGTGATAATTGTTTTGGTTCTAAAATTCGAACATCTTTATTGATCATATTATCAGGTTCTTCGTCCCATTTTTTATAATCAAGTACTTCTTTTTGAACACCAGATGTACGACGAAATAAGTATTCAACATTTGAAATAACTTGAGAACGATTTATTTTACCAGCACGATTGTAAGTCAATCCTTTTTCTAATACGTGCAATTCTTCTGAGTTTAACTTTCGACCTGATAAATTCCATACTAATTTTTCCTTATGATTATTATTATTATAAGTTGTATATATCATTTCATTTCTGGAGCTGGTATTAAAGAAAGTATATACACGATTTGTTCTTTGTTGTTGTTGTTGCTGTTGTTGTTGGTTTCTTTTTAAAATCAAACCGTTTAATTTTTTATAATGTGTAAAATATTTCTCATGTTGTTCTTCAATTTGAAGTGAAGAAATGATCTGATTAATTTCCGTAATAATTTCAAGTGGAAAAATATTAACCAATTCATTATATGCATCTCTTCTTGACTTAGATAAATATTTTATATTTTTCTTTTTTAAATTAATTTCTTCATTCAAAAGGATACGTTGACACTGTTTGTATGCATTTGAATACAATAGCATTTCATTTGCAACATTGAATTGAAGAAATATTGGAACAACATTGTTTTTTCTACATTCATTTAAAAATTTCAGGTCACATGAAAGACGTACTGTTTTAATCATAATTCTTTCATAATATTGATATAACTTGTACGCTTCATAACCATAATTTACTTTGATGAATGTAAATCTTGTTTTGATCGAGAAAGAAAGATTCTTATTAATCTTCTTATTTGAAGTATTAGCATTAAGATTAGATGTCATTGTATAAATACTATGTAAACAGATATAAAGTGGTACTACAGCAACTAAACACAAATTATTTATTCAGCTTAAAAAAAGCAGAAATTTAATATTACTTACCAAACAAAATAACAACGAGTCGTATAAAGATCTTTCGAACAGTCAATAATTAACGAGAACAATAAACACTAAACAAAAACGAAATATTCAAAGAAAATTTCTTCAAAAACAACATACAACTTGACACAACAGAATCGAAACGATTACTATAATACGACAATATGATATCACGTATATATCTAAACAAAAAGTTGAAAGAAGTATTTTTTTTTGAACATATGACATACTTTAGAATTGAAGAAAATCAAAAATATTGTGGCAACAAACGATAACCAAATAATATAAACATCGACCTAAAACGAAAGATCACATTTGAATAATTTACAAAACCTATTTTAAGAAAAATATTTGTTGAATATTAGACAAAAAAATAGTCCCCATAAACATAAATTAAGTTCTTTGAGTGAAAAAAGAATTTCATACATTCATTCGTAAAGATCATGAATGATATTTTAGTTTGAAAAACAAACCTCAAGCATAACCATTTGCTGCTCTGGTATACTTACAAAATAGAGACGGTGTTTCACCTTCGATTTAAGTCTAGCTAATTGTGAAATGTATCAGTTCCTAAAAACAATAAGAACCAATCAAACTGAAAAAAATATTGAATTTTTGTACTAACTACGCGATTCGACCAAATCCAATGCCTGATAGTGATCGTCAAACGCAGCTACTTCAGCAAAAAAGATTGATAATAATTTAAATATAAATCTTAAGAATCGATTAGAAATCGAACACAAACACAGAATCGATACAAAGGAAAAAAAACAAAAAAAAGATAAATAATAAATATCAAATGTTCAACTTACCAAACTATTCCACTTCAAACACATGAATTATACGACGATATCACGAGAATACAACGAAGACAGAGAGTAATCTGAAAAAAGCCTAAAAACCTTATGTACAATGAAACCATATCCAACTATGACTAAAAATATTTCCCCTTCGAAAACCAACACTATCTCAATCACGAACATAATCTCTTCTAATCACAACCAATCTCCTATACATAATATATTGAGCTACACTTTCTCCTCAGTTCCGTTTCCAATCAAACCGACACCATCTTAAAACACCTACACATTCACACTATCATACCATATCACGTACATCCAACCAACAATGTAAATCGTATACATACAATCCATAAGAATGTCATGATCATATATGTTGCTATTTTCCTCTTCTCTACATAACTAAGATGAAAAACATTATGCTTTACCTTATGTTAAACTATTCTTTCGAATAAATTTACGAATATCGACAATGATGAGAAGAAAAATGCAATTTTTCCAATTAGCTAGTAGATCTACCTATCTTGATTCTGATATATCACTAATAAACAATTCCTGGTATTTAAAAATATAATTCATATTAATTTATTCATTACGGAAATCAACCAGGTTCATTTACAACAAAAACAAGATTACAATAAGAAATAAAATAGAAAGGAAAAAAAGAAAAAAGATTAAATTTAATTAATTCATAATTTTATTATGAAATTTATTTATATGTATCAACTATTATTAATTTATTGATAATGGTTTTAGACAAGCCGAAAGCTCTAAAATTTAACATTTGTACCATCATCAACAATAATATTGGTGTTACATGATCAACACCATTGTATACAATTACATATGATCAACAATATGATCAACATTAACATCAAGTTAATTCTAAATAAAATATAATAAAATAAAATGTTATAAAATAAAATAAATAATAAAAATTCTTTTACCATTTGAATCCGATTGGCATATATTTAATCATTATGATAACGTGATTATAGATGCTGTTGTTCTGTGGTTCATATAACATCATGTTTCAATCTATATAAAATAAAGAATATTAAAATTTTTCATTTAACAAAAATTTTATTTAAATGTTATTATTTGATTATTTCCATTATATTTCATTTT
>CAJNSZ010000128.1:130835-181643 GCA_905329745.1 Rotaria sp. Silwood2
AATGCCATTCTCTTCAAATTGGTTAACATCATGTTTGATATCATTAATAGTTGCTTTCAATGACAAAATATCGTCATGCGTAGCTTCTTGTTCTTCTATAAGTTCGTTTGTTTTTAATTTCAATTGATGAATTTTTTTCTGTTTTTGACTAGCTTGTTGAACACAACGTTGTTGAAGTTCTTGACATTTTTCTTCATAAAAACAATCGATTATAGTATGACAATCATGACGCCATTTATCCAATTTTTGACGACATTTATCAATAACTTCATCAACATTTAATGCCAACATCTGATTATGCAGAGTATTAATTTCGCCAACAAGAGGATTTAGTTGAGCATAGATTAAATCATTATGTTCTTTCAAATGATCAAGACAAAGATTCTTGCTGCAACAATGACATAATGCTTGTGATTTACGTTTGCATGTATGAATGGCACATGGTGGAGACATTATTCTTTCAAGATAGTGACTCCGTTTTGTCAGCAGTTATCAATATATATATATATACTGTCCCAATTAAGCAATAAATAAATAAGGACGTTCGAAATGATTAGTCAGAAATGTCCATACTACTGGTCATAATCAGTCGTTTTTGGGAGGAATGTCCTCCAACTATGTTTGAACTAGTCCAAAACATGCTCACATTGATCATGTCTAGTCCGTTTTATCTATTCATTCCAGCGTCCAGACTAGTCAGAGGAGATGAAAAATGAACTCGAGTATATGGTTCGACAATATCCGACACTTAGCGACAAACTACGATCTAATCACCGATTGAGATGAGTTTAGAGAGTCTAAATAGTAGAGTGACGCTTGGTTATTCTATATGTAATCAAAAGTAACTGAAGAAAGGCTAGTTGATTAGTCTAGAATCATAGATGAGCAAATCATTTTCTCAATTCATTGAAAAAACCTGCTGTAACTTTTTTCACATAAAGAATATGACTGCAAATAAAACGTGATCTAGTTCAGAAATTTTTTGGCTACAAAATTATGTATTTGATTAGAGTTTTCCTGCGTTATATAAACTACATTACTTTTCTAAAACCAATGACTTGACTTGCCCTCAAGTTATTGCTTCATACAATCAATATTCTGTTTCAAAAGGCACAAAATCCCAACTCAATATTTATATTTGCAGCTTGAACATCTCTGAACTTGTCGACATTTTAATGAAAATGATACTATTTATATGAGAAAAATTATCTAAGATTTTTCTAATCACTTAAGAAAATGTCTTGGCCATCTGTGTCGGAAATGTCTTCAATAGTGATACGGATTAGTCTGAAGCATCATGTGTGCTGGTTATAACTAATCCATTTTTGAGAAAGTAATGCCAATTCTAGTCTAAAATCTTTAAACAGATTATTTTGCTTCGACTGAATTGTTCGAACAAGTCGTTTAGACTGATCTCTATTCAAACCAAAAAAAAAGTAGAATGTAATATAAAGAATTTTTGAGAATCTATACCATCTTTTACAACAACTGATCAATAAAAACATGCAGTTTTATGGTTATATTGACTAGGTTTTATTATTCATTAATCGATTCTAAATTATACAATAAAACTTTTTTCGTAATTCAAATTCGAAAAATTAAATGAATGACTAAAGAATTGTAACGGTATAGTTTGGGATAGATTAACCGATAATATAAATCTAATTCATATATCAGCGACGAAGAATGAAAATCAAACTGAAACAGTTAAGATATCATCGTGGTCATCTTCCAACAAACTTTGAAATATAGGATGGTTGCTTTTCTATTAAATAGATCGCTTCATTTAAAAACTCGAGCATCTAGAAACGTGTGAATCCGTATGGAAAGTAACTCACACATAGGTAAAATCAAATTTATTTCTATATTTTGTTTAAGATTAACAACTATCTCTTATTATTATTTGTATTTTTATTATCTTCGATAATGTGAACAAACAATTTTACAGACGAACAACATTTATTCTCTTTTTTAATAGTGCAAAAAAAACATTGAATAGCAGACATAATTTATTGATATCAATTATTCTCACTCATTTCATTAGGAATAGAGAATTTCTATGATTTTAGAAGACATAAGGATATCTATCTATCAACTAAGTCACATGAGAAAAATGTCTCAAAGTAAGAAATTTGCGATTGAAATGAAAACCAAAACATAAAGAAAGATAATTAAATACAAATATACAAGAAAAGAAAATGGAATGACGCGACAGAATGAAAAAGTAGGACAACGTGCAAAGAACTGATTAACAGATAGAAAAAATGAAAAAATTCCATGATTAAAAACTCGAGAAAAAACAAAAAAAAAAGTTTTATATGTTCGACGTTCATAGACTCATCAAAATTGACTTTCTAAACTCTGAAGCATCTGCTCATAGTGATGAGTTAAAGAGTTCAAAATCAGGTTATTAATTTTGCGAAGTAATTCTAGAGAGGTTCTTTCTAATAAAAACTTAGAGTATGCCGTCAACAGCGATTGGATTCATAAAACTCGTAAAAACATGTTTGTTTCATACTTAACATTCCTCAATGAGACGTATCATTTTTATTATTTTTTGTATTGTGCGACTAGTATTTCTAACAAGTTTTGAAAATTTTGCAACGAAATCCATGAAATCATCAGAACGCGTAGAGAGAAGTTTTTATCATTGCCATCAAATATATAAATAACAACAAAGAAGGAAAACGTTCTCGGGTTTGCTGTATAGTCAGATTCTTTATTATTTTATCCCATGCTAAATGAGCGAGCACAGAAACCACAACAACTGGCTTGAGCCAAAGAAAAATACGAAATTGGTTGAATAAACCAAACTATTAAATAGGCATATTATTAGACTTAGTCTTTTCCGATCAATCACACAAAGTAATTCTGCACATTATGGCAGTCATTCCACAGTTAAAAGAATAAGTCAAATGTCTTTGTTCTCTTGAAAACGAAAATATTCGTATCATTATCAGACTTTTGTATCTATTCGAAGGGAGTACGTCGACGATTTTCATTCAATGAACATATCGCTCTATAATAATTTTCATGCTTATCAAAAGTGACTACCATGTGTAATTAAGTCGTTATTCACAGCGGTTAACTTAAAAAATGTATTTTTCAGTTACAAAAGATTGAATATTTAATTGTATTTAAGAAAGCAAATCAATTGTATACGACGCGTTTAATCTTGTTGAAAAACAACAAATTCACGAGGTCGTATTTAACGCAATGAAAACAGTTCAACAAGAACGAATAAAAATGCGTTTTTCAGCTTGATTTTTCGCTTTTTAACATACGTTCGGAAATTTTAATACGTAAAAACTGCAGATACAACTGATAAAAACGTGTAAATTTCAAAAACATATACTTGTTTTAACAAGTTCGTACCCTTTTAACACATTTAAGCGCGTTTTTTTTATTGATGTTGACTGCCTGGGATTGGTCATCAGTAATGTGTCGTATCAAAACAATGACTCAGGGAAAACAAAGGATATAATTTTGCTCACTTATTAGACCTTAGCTGCATGCAAAAAATAAATTTATCAACTTTTGCAAAAGTATTGTTTAATGAGAGTTATATTGACGAAGAATGTGAAAAATATATGAAGAAATGTGACCAACTGTCAGTTCTCTTTTTAAGAAAATATTTTGTTACCAGTACCTCATCCTCAAGTAGCTTGAACTTGAAAGATTGTTCTATTCTTGTATCAAACTCTCGCACCAGCACACATTTTTTTTTAAGATAATTTGAGATATTGAAAAATCAAAGTGAAAAAACGTGATTCCGTCACGATTGGACAGGCCGCCACCTTTAACTGTTATTGATAAATCATTCAGTCATATTCTTATTAAAACTTCTTCATTAGATGAAAATACTGTCTCATCAAAAGGTAATTAATCATTCAATTAATATTTTATCAATTTATACACAAAATATAACATCCAAACAATAGATTTTATCGATTCAGATCAATTCAACAAATTTAACAACCGATTTTATTTATTTTTACTTTAAGAATACCAGCAGATACTAATAAGTTCTTACATTTCACCAGTGTTCAATGAGTGAGGAATGCGAATTCTTACGATTCTTTAAAGCTACTGCTAGAATTCTCGAAAAAACTAGAACCAATCTTCATATCCTTTACAGTTACTATAGAATTCCTTCATTAGTCCTTTTCTATTTAATAACAACAAGTGGAAATGATCTCAATTTTCAAGAGCAATAACAACTTAACACGTTATATTCTACAAATGAATTAGCCTATCGATAATTACCTCAATCGAAGGAAAGAGAAAGAAATAAGTTGTCCTAATTGTCATTACCTAACAAAGGAACTGATACAACAATCTGATACTAAATAATACTTACTTTACACTCAAAGCGAAATGAACAAATCATAATTACAAATTCGTAAGATAAAAACTGAGGAATTAAGACAATTTTGCTGATACTTCTTAAGTATTGAGGGAGTACCTAAAAGGAGCCTAACCTTAATGTTACCTGGAAAACTGTTACATTTTAAAAAGATTCTTACTGTGTAATGCATCATAACCTAATTTCTCTAGTTCCTCGGGTAATTGTGATTAGATACCGTTTAGATGCTCATCTCAATATCTAGGAACCATCAATAAAAATTTTCTTAATTACTCAGTTTTATGTTACACATTTTTATTTATGATTTGTTGATTTCACTGTGAATGTAATGATAGTATTAGTTAGTATCAGATTGTTGCATCAGTTTCTTTGTTGAGTGATGACAATTATATAGTTCTATTTATTTCTCTCATTCTTTGATTAAGGTATTATCGACAGGTTAATTCTTTCGTAGTATATGAGGTATTGAACAGCTATTAACTATAAGAACCAAGATCATTTTCATCTATTGTTATTACCTATCAAAGGACTAATATAGGAATTATATAGTAAATGTCAAGTATATGAAGGTCATTTCTTATTTCCTCGGTAATTCTAGTAGTATTAGTAGTTACTTTAAGGAATCGTAAGAATTTGTATTTCTCAGTTGTTGAACACTCTTATTTTAGTGAAAGAAGAATAAAAATGAGTAAAAGGTTAATTATATAATATTTAAATAAATAACAAGTCTATGTGACAAAATGTCAAAATATTTTTTATTCATAATTAATGAGAATTTCACTATAATATGTTGTAAATGATAAAGATGATATCATGTTTCTTAAAATAAAAGAAAAAAGTAAATAAAAGAAGAATTTAAGATATTTTCATCGATGTTTTAAGAAGACTAAATTTATTATTTACAATGATTTAATTTGTCTTTTTTTCTCGATATTTTTAGAAATAAATGATATCTAAAATAGATCCAAAAATGAGTAATGATGAGACAATGTTTGATCGTATTCGTTGTTCAAGTGATACTAGTGAACATCAACGTCAATCTTGATAATTTCTCTATAAAAGACGAATATTATTTTTAAAATGACTTCATCATCTTTTTGTCAAACGTATTTGTGTACATATTTAGACAGACATGTTACATGACTCTTTAGAAAGTTTTAATAAATAGCATTATTTTGCTATTATTATCAACAAGTTATAATTAATTTTAAATCATTTAACTGATTTTTTTTATTAATCAAGCTTTTAGAATGTTCTTCTGTTTGAATTCGAATCAATTAGACATTATCGTAAAATTATGGTAAAAGGGATAAAATGTTTTGTGGGATTCGTCGTCAAATGTATAATACAAATTTTAAAAATTAACGTTCATTATTTTGTTGTAAGGATTCTATTTTTACTATGATTCAACTGGTTATTAATTTTTTTTCTTAATTTCATAATTATCGGAAAACGAAATTTTCAATTTATTTCATTTTTAAAATATTTGACACAGAAAAATTCTGAAAGAGATGTAAAAACTTTTTTATGGTTCATGATCATACAAATATTAATTCTTATTCGTAGAAATTTTGTACTCAATTTTCTCTCATGACAATTACTCAAATAAGTATCATCGGTAGTCAAATCCTACTGTCAAATTTTGAATAGTTGATCATCACAGAGAAAAGCTGATAAAAAAAACTGAACAAAATTAATGATATAAAGTATGAAAGACACTATAGAATAAATACGTAGTAATGTTAAATGGATTTCTGTAATAATAGAAGCAAGAACACAAACATGTAGGCTGACAATAAACTGATGTAAAATCTAGATCGACACTGATTTCATCTCCGTATTATTGTTACATTCTCTACTATTAATAATTACGATTTACTATATCAACAAGTAAAGGATGGAGGATGAAATGAAATTGCTAGGAAAAGTAAATCTATATTTGAAAGCCAAAAGAAAATATTACGTATCGTATATAGTTTCGAAAATAATTAGCTGCACTTGTTCACAAAAACATTTTATCTTTATCTACAATAGATTTTCAAACAGATGTGACTATACACACAAATAAGAGGGTTTAATTATAGTATGGAGCAGTATAATGGGATTGTTTATCAAAGAACAGAGTGAATATTAATTATTCTGAAGCAAAATATTTCAATGTATTCTTCCATAGAATAATCAATCCTTCCAGTTTTTGTATGTCACTGAAATATCTTATAAAACTACTGCCAACAAAGACAAAGTGACATTTCAAAAAAGTACAATTGATTACTTTTTGAAACTATATATAATAATAATGAGAGTATTCACGAAGCCACTACCCAAAATGGTAGAAATCGATTACCGAAAAAATTTAGTTTTTGGAAATGACTTATTTAATTTGAAAATGCATAAAAACTTAACAAGAAATCCAAATTTTTACCACTTTTTGGGTAAAATTTTATAATTCTTCGACGACCTAATTAATTTTACCCAACATACCGATTCAGCAATAATCATGATTTTCACGACATTTTTCTCTACGATATTTTCGGTTAGAAAAACATTGATCGAAACCATTACCATAATATACGAATAGATAGAGCCGAATTTACTCTACAAAATCTTCTATGTCATATATACGTTGGTGTATCTTAGAAAATTAAATAATCAATATAGTACCCAAAAAAAATCATGACTTTTGAGCCTATTTGACCATATCATTTTTACTTCTCTCAGTCATATTACAAAAATTATTTTTGAAGAGTCTAAAATGAATTTAGGGTATGTTGTAGAGCATTAAAAGACGCATATTTTCATATAAATATATTCTGATCTAAAGTACTAGAGTGGTTTGTCGTCAAAAATCTAGGATAAGGAGTTCTTTCTAGAATCGCTTTTCTTACAATGATTTTTTGTTATTTTACGATCATACTTGGATGTTTGCTAGAGAACATTGTGAACTATGTAATAATATAAAAATACTAACAAATCATCAAATTAACTGTATAGAGAGAATAAACAATAGTTTTTGTGCAAAAAAAAGTATGACATAAGTTTTGTCAATTTTTAAAACATATTTATTTCAATTTATTTCATAGAGATAATGATTGATCTATCTTGAAAAGTGGCATCTTAACTGACTAAGAACTATTTAGTCATTGAGTTCAGATGTGTTATTCGAAAGATTTCTGGTTAATAAAAGACTATTCAATAGTACACTATGCATCCATATTGATCTCATCATCCTCCTCTTGATGATTTTCTTTTTCGTCTACCAATTCGTATTTGTTTGCATTTTTCTGTCATTTATAGACTCTTCTACCAAAGGATAACCGCTAATTAGTATACCACAGTATTAATGAGTATGTGTAATCATTGTTTTACTTTCTTTCGTCCATTATTATGAAAAAAACGAAAACTACTCTGACCACGATTACCGCATTATTTTCAGAATCAATATTTATTTCTTGCATAACTAAGTGAATCATAATGATTAAATCAATCGGTATTGCCAAGTGATAGCTGCTATGTGTAAGTATATGATACCACTGTAAAACTATAACAAACGTGTACCAGGACAATAAAAAAATCAAGATGAGATAAGTTATAGTTATACATAATATGAATAATCTAATATATAAAGAAGAAAGTTTGTTTGTTCTTTATGCATTTGGACCCCGTAGAAGCCAATGGAACCAAACTTTGCATGGTCTCCTCTTTCATCCAGAAGAAGCTCGAGGAATATATTTCAATTCAAAATTTTGATCTGTGGGGTACTTAGTAATCCCATTGTGAGAACACTACAGTAGATGTTTCATCTGAAACGTTCGTGTGTGAATCTGTTCTCAATAACTCGAGGACGAAATGAAAGCATGTTAAAATATGATTGGTCAGCAAACCGATCCATCAGGTGAATTGATTGGAGGAAATTTTGGAAACTAGATTGCAAAAAGATTTCCTATTGAAGTTTGGCTTGAAATACGACTATTCAATAGAGAAGTTTGATTCTATTGAATCAAGAAAACCCGATGTTACCCAATAATTCTCTTCAGAAGGTTCAAACCATATCTCTCAAATTAATGAAACTCGAAAAACGAAAAACATCTTTCAGCGTAATCCCTACGGGATTAAAATATGAAACACAATCGAGCCGTTTTCATTTTAATGAAAGGCTCGCGCCATGTTGAAAACCATACAGAAGATAAGAATGGATGTCAGCGGCGCAAATATTAGGAGATGTGATATATCGCTCCTAAATTTTGAAAAATTATAGGTTTTTCGCTCTCTAAAAGCGAAAAAGGCCTGCTTTTCCTCTTGTTTTTCGAAAACGTTTTCCTTAACCTACCCTTCAAATTAGGGCGACCATCAGTCTCTAGCGAGAAAATGAGTTGCGGACTCTAAAATCTTCCAACCCATCATTTTTTAGCCCTACTTACGCCCCTCGGAGCTGCATATCGAAAAACTCTGTTGTGGTCTGTAGGAAATGATGGTGTTCACTTTTCTTGCTATGAACTTCAACGCGCATTTTCAATTGTCTTTCACAAAATATTAAGAAGAACAAAAATTTAAAATTTAAAAATGTCAAAATCTTTGAAAAGGTTTAAAAATGGCAAGGACTTTGAGCGCATTTTGAGACACCCAAGATCAATAACTTATAGGAAACCAGAAGGCTACCATTTCCCAATTTGTCACAAATGAAATGTTGAATTTCCTCGGGTAACATTGGAAACCTCGGATAGTATATATTAAAATATGGATTTTTTCTAAAAAGTGTTTTTCATTTCTCATTGCGTTTTATAGAAATTTTTCAAGAATGGATAAATGAAAAATATCGTAAAATTTCGAGAAAAACATATCTATATTTGTCGTAACTAAGAATGGACTAGTCTCTACTTATAATCTCAGTAGGATAAACAAATACCTAATGATTATCATAATTTACAATATTCCGGATTGATTTTTTTCAAAGATTATACAACAATGATATATTACCCATGTTTTTCTTAGTTATGCCATTAGTCTACTGTTATTATTATATGTCAATTCTAAAGTTAAACATATTATAAATCAATAAATTATATTTGACGATCAAAATACTTTCATCTAATAGGTTCATTTATATCTTTCTATAGAGCACATTTCCTTTGTTTGTTATCATAATTGATCAATAACGATTGGTTCTCATTTAGACAATGTTCATCAAGGATAATTTTTCATATATATATATATGCACGAATGTCTATGTCACCTTTAATATACACGGAGGCAATATATCAATAATGAACTGTTTATCAAAAATGAGTATGTATATACTTTGTAAAATGATTTATTTTCTGATTTTTCTCTATGAAAGATATTGAACGGGTCGATTTACCGGATGAATTAATATTAGCTATTATGAAAAAAGTTAATCCTCAAGTTTTATTCCTTTGTTCAATGATTAATATTAGTAATTATCGTTTAGAACAACTTGCATTTGATAGATGTCATTCAATTGATTTAACTTTTGATTATTTTGGAGCGCCACATAAATTACTTATGAAAATATTTTATTCCGATGTCATGCCTCATATCATTCATAATATTAAATCATTAACAATTAATCTTTATCACATTTCTTCTATTCAAACTTTTGTTGAAAATAACTGCTATGGAACTCTTCCAAACCTGACACATTTGAAAATTATGTTGGGTGCTAAACATTCTCAAACAGGCATACCTTATACAATAGGTAAATTCTGTTTGATCGAATTTTTTTAAATTGTGTTTATATATCGTGTAGGTTTATTTTCTGTGAGAGAAAAAGGAAGATTTTTGTCATTTAACAATGTTAAAATCTCTTGTTGATGTTTTAGGCAAAAGAAATTCATTCGTTACTTTTGTTGAGAAAATCACTACAAAATTGAAAATAATGATTGAAAAATGTTTTAGATCATCTGCTTTCTTTTTTAACATATCAAAGATTTTTTCTCAATAACTATAACCAGAAAAGAGACAAAAGTCTTGTCGACGTATTCTGTCATCATTCTCCAAAATAACCAGCTTGACAAATTTCATATTGTAATATTTGTGTACATTTATTTTAGGAAACTTTCAGATGTTCTCTTCTGAAAACCGTAAACCTCTATTCGCAATTATGCCTCAATTTGTTGTACTACCGAACTGTACTCTTGGGGAAAATGTAGCTACCTTGTGTCGTTCATCACTTATGCATTCTATTCAATCGTTCGAATTTGATGAGAATCTTATTTTAACCATAAGATTTACCAATGGTGAATTATACTTCGATCAACTCAGTCGAGTAACTCATCTTTGTATATCTTTGTGGGGTTTTCATCAATGTGTCCATTTACTCAATCAATTGGGCTCACAACTTCATTCATTCACAGTAACTATAGCAAAGGTTTTGAAGAACCAATTGAATTTAATCTCTCAAATCAGATCGGTAAGTAAGATTTTTTGATTTGACGTTTCAATGAATTTACTAATTTAGATTTCGTGTCCTCGTTTAAAACAAATGACAATGATAATGTATCATAATTTTAATAACTACGAACCATGTATTTTCCTTTTACAATGTTTGTCAAATGTTGAATATTTAAAATTATTATTAGCTATAGGTCAAGATGGTATTACACCCAATCATTTTATTGATGGATCTATCTTAGAAAGAGATATTCTTTCATACATGCCTCGTTTACGTCAATTTAATTATCATATTCGTTCAATATTAAAAAATGCTTTTCATATAAAAATTGATCAAATTCGTCAAAGTTTTCTTAAACAGCAAGAACCATTTGATTGTGTACTCGATCATTTTAAGAATAAATATGGACAATGTCAAATCTATTCACTTCCATTTATTGGTACTCGTCTTGATTTTATTTCAAATCGATTTCCACTCTTTGATATTAATAATACATTCTCAAATGTTACTATTTTATTACTATTTGATGATGTTAAACCATTCGAAACAATTTTCTTTGAACGTCTGACTCGAGCTCTACCTCGACTTCGAACACTTGAGATAATTAATCAACTGGAACAACAAGAAAAAAGCATATCAGTGATGAAAACTAACATTGATTTTTCTCATTTAGCTGTACTTATTTTATACGATATTCATATCGATTATGCTGAACAATTAATTTGTCAAATTCATCTTCCTTCTCTAATCGAACTCGCTATTAACAAGGATATATTATTCACAATAATCTCTCAAAATCAACTACAAGCAAGAGACAATTGCTCTAGAGTGGGAACATTAAGAACATCGAAGCCATCTTATGAATCAATATGCACTATTCAAAACTTTTTTCCACTAGCTTACTATGTCAAACATGAAAAAGAGTGAACTATAATATAACTAATTTATCTAAGTGTCAACTAGTTCTCTTCATGAACTTTTCTTTTTGAAATGTCAAACATTATAAATACCTTTATTCATTTAAATATAAAAACAAGGAAAATTAGATTTTCTTTTAACGAATAAGTAAAGAAAACATTTTTCTGATTGATTATTTTCTTCTTCATATAGAAATACTTTTAGTAACATAAGGTAACAATTAGTGATTTATTGTTGTATTTATCAACGTTTTAAGAAAAAAAAATCTGAAATATTAAATATGAGAAGATTAAAAAGAATTTATTCATAGGGTGGGTGTGGGTGTGGGTGTTTGAGCGCGAATGTGAATATTAATGAACAGATGACTATACCCACACCCCCACATCCCACACCCCACACCCTTCTGTGCTTTCTTTGCCTCCATGCCAAGGTCAAGTAAAATGACAGGTGTACAGCTATTCCAGTATGGACATTCTTTTCATCTTTGCAATTAGTTCATTGTTCGATGTAGTAACTATGAATGATTGCCTATCGTGCGTTACCAATGTAAAAGGAAATTGCTGTTTCATGATATAATTTCCTTTGCATTCTGAAGTTATCTCGAAGTAAAAGCGATTAATTGGAAATTTTTCAACGCAATATCCAGGATGAGTTGAAAGACTACATCTTCATTCAGCCGATTGAATTTCATGTGGCTATGACAAACAAAAGTATATGAGTACTCACAACCATAACGTTAACACTTTCTGAGTGCCTGTTGTTTTCTTCTTTTCATTCTCTCTTGCACAAACGACGGGGTGCATTTGGTCGTAAATCGGTTCATAGGACTTTTTTCATCGAGACATCTTCTGTCTTATATCAAATGAAAATCACGTTCATATAAGTATTTTTTGTAACGAAAGCAACTATTTTTCCACGGAAGAATCATAAATTTGAACAAGGTCAATGTTCGATGTTTGTGGGTCTAAATTAGTGTCACGATCAATCTGATGTGTTATCCCTATTCATATAAAGACAATAACAGAAAAAAATATTTCTACGTCATCCTCCAATACTGCTACAAATAGCAAGCCTTTTACTTTAGTCGTTTCGGCTTTATAGCCAAAATATGACCCTTAAAAATGTCATAAAACTGTCTCTAGTGTTCTTTGCATGTACATTGTAGATCTTCGATCTCTTCAATAGTAATAGCAAACATCACAATTTTCCATTACAAATAGCTCTTCACAATAGCTACAAAATCTACTTACTGCAGTTGAGAAAATGTTGACAGAAGACATCTCACGAAGACACAGACTACCATAGAAGTGGGTGCGGGTGTAGCTGTGAGTATACGTGTGGGTCTGCATCCTTTCTTCATCCACACCCACACCCTCTTGTTTATGCTCATGCTAGGACGCTTTATATAGCGAAAAAGGACTGAATAGCTTCGTATATTATATTATATTAGCATTTTATTTAATTTTAGTAGCTTTTCATTGGAAAAATGGAAGGAACCAGATATCGCATTGATTTTTCGATCGTCGCGTCATCAGATTTCGATGAATTGTTGGTCCTTGCACTTGCACTTTTCTGAAAAACAAAAACAAAACGTCATAAAGCAACCATCAATTAAAATCAATTGCATATGATTCGAAAACAAAACTAGCATCAACTTAGAAATTATAGGTATGCACGAAAATAGGAAAGAATTGATTGATCATACTTTTCACTTGAGCACAGGACCAAATTCCATCGGCAATAAATCCCGGTTCACATGCACATATGCCATTGAGACATATTGCGTTGTTAACAAGACCGTTGCAATTGTCATTTGACTCGCAGCTATAGCCAAGCACACTATCGTAGTGAATGATTTCAGTGGTAGATGTAGACGGTACTGGCAAAGAAGAATTATCAGAAATAGGATCCACTGGAATAGCAGTAGTTGTGGCAATTATTAGCAATAAAATGAACCACATATTGAAATCTATAAGCACAGAAGCATGCATTAGTATCTATTTGAAAACAAAACATACTAATTCCAATGTTCTTCATTCGAAAAGTCAAGCGGTCCTCTCGCTTTTTTTATAGAGATATTGAGCAAAATGTTTTTCTGATTCTCTTAAGATTTTAGAAGTGTCTCGATTACGCATTTCTTCTAACGGAGAAACATATTCAACTGTTAATTGCCTATGTTGCTCATAAGTAGAATTCAGCAAGACTAGAAAAAATGTTTAAACGGATTTGTCGTCATAGACTTTTGCTTATGTAGAGTCATGACCATTTTGTCAGATTTTCAGCTTATGGCAAAGTATCCATAGATGATCCTGAAAGTTGCAATCAAAATGCATCGCTCCTTCTCGACATATGTAATATTAAAAAAAACGATTATATTTCACAAAAAAGACCATAAAAATGACTTGTCTTCATCAATAGTCAATAGGTCGAAAAGTACCCACCAGTATTGGCTGAAACTTTCACGATTATCTATGAATAACTTGCCACAAGTCGAACTTAGGAGCAAAATCGACGATTAACAGTTGAATACATTTCCTCGTAAGAAAGTTTGAGATGAAAATACTCGAGGCTTTTTCGAGTAGGCTCATTCAAAATAGGCAGCTATCAGAGATAAGTTTTACTAAAAAAATGATTTAGAGCGAATTCGACTTAAATCGAGACTATGAAGCAAACTGCAATAGTCCTGAAGTACTCATTCTGTAAAGATCCTGACCTTCAGAATGTTTCAAGTGGGATTCAAGCCAAAGTGCAAAAAGGTTGTGGCAACAAAACCAATCAAGAATCAAAAGAGGGTTCGTGTCATTCACAAATCAAATCGAGCTCTTTAATGAATGCTGAGAACTAAAACTATAAATTGAATCTATGATTGATTTTCATGTATTTTCAGCAGAGTAGCATTTATAACTTAAATATCTTGAGTTTTTATGCAAATCTAGGTACTTATAGGCATCATAGAATAATCGTTAAACAAACTCTTAATACTTACCTTCGCAAAATATTGTTGTGTTGCCAAATGGAAGAGAACAAGATGATTTTTATTGACAATAGCGAAAATATATTCTCTATTTATACGTCCACGTAATTTATTCCGCCTTTGTTCTTTTTTTCGAATAAAAAAATTATCAAAATATAGAAGAAAAACGTTAATGTGATGCATAGAATAATCATTTACATGATCACATAATAAATACAACGCATTCCATGTGTCGCAAACTACCACTCAATCATCAATATATTTTTTTTTGCACAATAGATGCGACTTATTCTATAGACCATTAAAATCTGTAATTCATTGTTACCATTAACTATGTGATATAAATTCATGTGTGATAGAATTTCACAATATCAAAGTGCCGAATATTAGTTTTTGATATGCCCGAATAAAAGAAAAGCAATAAGATGTTTGTTTGTAATGCAAAATAATACAATGCTTTGTGAGTCCTACTTGACTGAAGGGAAACTAATAAACAAAGAATTATTATCAATCAAAATTATCGATCACACACGCATGTACCATATTGAGCACGAATGTCAATAAAGAAACGTATTCGACTATCACTAGGCCTGTAACACAGGTCTCATCAGTTTCAATTCAATAAAATGTTGAAAAATCTTATCGAGTGGAGTTGATCACTTTGAATAGAGTTGATTTTTTCATAAGCCGGCATCTAAGACCTTCCTTACACGTCGCACAGACACCATATCTTCTCTTAGGTAAAATTCATAGAAACATTCAATCTGCCCACTCATCTACGATTGGGTGTGGGTACTTTCTGAATGACTAGCCACATCTAGACCCTCGTCCACAGTCTCAGGTCAATGTAGATGTAGTCACAATTAATATTAGAACATATTTAAAATTCAGAAATCTTATTCAATACGTCATTTAAATAGCACACAAGTCTAGAAAGATCAAAATCAATTAAGACGAAATCTTTGTCAGGAGAAGACAGCATGCAATTCAAATAAATATCCTTAGCGAGAGGAAGAAACTATGGGTATTGATCATTAATGGAAGATACGATCTCTCTACAATAGAATTCCTTCACTGGTCGAATAAATTTTTTGCAACTTAACATTGCACATATCAATCATTCGCAACCAATATCAAAAGGAAATAGTTCATGCAGTGAATATACGATCCATAAATCTATCAAGAACGGCATCATTTCGAACGGTTTTCTATAAAATAGTAAGAAATCTCCATAAAACTTCCTCAATCTTCTTGTTTTTATTATAATATGCAATTAGGGAATTAAGACTTCATTCAAATCGTGAACATCCATCATCTGCATATGCAGAATGTTTTTTCATTCGAAGTGAATGTTGCGGCATATAATACGTAGAATGAACACATCTGGCAGCTAAGGCATGATGAAATGAAGAATTAACATGAAAATTAATCGAGTTGACGGTAAAAAGAGAGAAGAACCGGCAGAATGATGTGTAGTTGTTTCTGGAAAGAACGTGCGACCATTACACAAATCCGATGAACAACAGCACATGGTTTTGGTCACATCGCCTATTACTTCGATTCGACAGATGTTCTCACCAAAGTTACACATTTTCAGATCTACCACTGCCCGTGCGATGCCTTCGCTTCCATCGACATGACTTTCTCTCAAAGACTATTAAAATAAAAAGCGTTATGAAGAAGTCATGCCTAAGAGCAACCTACACTACAACGCTCGTTTGAATCGGCTGCCTTTATGCTGATGCCAGTGGCGTTTGGATTAAATGGTTCACCGCAGCCTGGCACCAAAATACTCCAGCATTCATAGCAATTGAACGTCTGAGTAAGATCCACACCTAAGAATAAATCAAAGTTCACAATTCATGTCTATGAAAAGATTTATACCGTAAATCAACCAGAAGATAATAACGAAGCAATTCATCGATATACACATATGGACTTGGCGTTTGGCTAAATATAGTTGCTTATCTCAATATTGACAGCAATGGTTTATTTTTCGTGCTGAAATCAAGACGTAAATTAAAAAATTGTGTGATTAAGGATGACGTGTGAAAAAAAAGAGAAAGAAGAAAGGCAAGCATCTTTGACAGCTTTAATAGAACATCAATGCAAAGCTTATGTATTCATAAAGACGGATCGGATATCAATGACAATATGGCACAAGGATCTCAAGTGAGTAATTCTGTGTTCAGTAAACGACATGTTTGATAAATAACAACATGAATATTGACTTGACAAAAGAATAGCAGAAAAAAAATCAGATTAAAACCTTTTTTTCAGTACATAGGCCAAAAAGTGACGTCAAACTACCTTTTGACTAAACTAAATAAAAATCACGATGTTAATCAATTATTCAAAATAATTGATTATAATTTTCATGAATTGTAAAATGATCATGTGGATTCGAGATTGAAGCCCAGATTAAAGTCGATTCTAATAGTCATCGGTTTACAACTACTCTGACTTCTCATTGCAGACCTGCCCATATCACAATGCTACAGAGAAAAATCAGAAAAAAATACATTATTAATTAAAAACAAAACTTTTATTCAACCTCTTCTTTGATGAAATTAAATTACAATCAGGACATTTATTGATTAAAAGTATATTCGATTTTACTCAATTACTACCGGATAGATACCTGAGATTCTAGATTCAGTGTTTATGCGTAGGTTTGTGTGTGTGTTATTCTCCATTTCATTCATAACCAAACTCCAGCTTCACGCATTTTCGCATTTTTTTTTTGAATTCTCTCTTGTATTCAGGCCTATTTACAAACTAAATATGCTTAAGCAACTAATTTAGTCATGTAGGAATGAGTAGATTGAAAGTTTCCCTGTGTGTTAGCAGAGATTGAGGTTTATTCTATGATCCTTGCAAGCAGAATATTTTTTTCTAGGATTCGCACAAATTGAATTTCAGCGAAAGTAACTTATATGTGGTTCTGTACAGTTTAGTTCGTATTAATTATTTACCAACAAAATGCCTACATGACAACGCAAGACTGAAAAATATTCTAGTGAAGTGCGTAAACTGATGACATGCATAAGCCAACCAACTTTGTAGGCCTTATACTGGCAGATTGAAAGTTTCTCGGTAAATTATTATCACTTCAATTATTATTCGTCCATTCTTAGTTCTGTTTTATGTATTGAGTCGCTCTTTATTCGAGAGTGCTACAGCCAATTAAAGGAATAGATGAAATTTTTCGAAAGCAAATTTTTCGTTGATAATACACGACAATTCTAGCAAGTTGTGTGTTTTATTCAAGATTAGATCCATAGGCTACCATCAATATAACGGCTAAAGTTCGTAGCCCATTGAGAGCTCTAATTGATAAATATATTCATTTTTTTAATTATATATAGGAAATGTATATATGAAAATTTCCAACCATCGTCATTTTTATAATTTTTCTTAAAATAATTGGGATTTGTTTCTCGATGAATCAATCCGTCTACACAAAATTGCTTTCATGTCTGATCTTCAATTATTTCACATTTTCTTTGATAGTTCGACTCTTACGTAATCATAAATGATATAATTAACAGTACCCACCCATAACTAATAATGACATGTTGGATTCTACAGCTTTCTTTTCAACACAATATTAATCTAAGAAAAGTAAAGGGATGTTTTTTTTGGCATTTGACTCCAATGAAATGCAGGTAATCTGCGGAATAATATCAATGAAATCTTTAATAAATTTAAAAAGTAAACTTCACATATTCTCTTTAGTTTTTATGACATGGCTGAGTAGCTATGTTGTCTAACATTTTTCCACGAGATACCACTTCATATCGCAAGGTAATCGAAGTGTTATGGCATTCTTCTTCCTTTTTCGTTTGCTTATGCCGATAGAAAAATTTGACATCGACAAAAAGTATGTTTTACTTCCAAGATATTAAATTTTTAAACAAAAACTTCATTGACTTTCTTTTGACACGTGTATTTCTTTTGTTATTGGAACTCCATTAGAGCTCTACGAAGTTAAACTTTTTGACTCTGACTTCTACATTATTTTATGTTGAAGCTCGACTTCGACTTCAAGAAACTTCGAAAATGCTTTTTGATTAATATATATACTTCATTTAGTGCCATTTGTTTATGAGAATGCTTTTTGACGTTTTACTTCTTGAATCTTATTTGCGACTTTATGCAGTAGTATATTTTTGTTCACTACTTAACATATGAAGAATAAGCTTGTTTCTATGAAAGGGTAACAGTACATGATTGTTTTTCTAATATAACTCCAACATTGACTCGATGTAGAGTTCTAGTTTTCATAGTTAATTTCCGTTGTTACTATCTACTTCATATGTATCTATCGTTTTTTTATTTACTTCGTTTATTTCTCTTTTCAGTAATTTAGTTACTATAAAACCAGTTTTTTAATGAGATAACGCATGTTTCTTCGTATTCATTTTTGTCTAGTTTTAGAAACCAATCAATTTAATTTTTTCTAATGTACTCTATCGTTTCTGCTTGGTTGCTTTTACCTATTCATTGTTAAAAGACTATCAACATAAAACAGAAATAATCGGAGCTTGAATTACACATTCTCAGTACGATATTATTGGATAATTGTCGAGTTGTTGTAAAAAAAAAGATTTTTTCGTTCTCTTTCTCTTCCTCAATATATAAATATCTAAACCTGTAACGTCATGCACTGATATCGTTTTACAACGTAACCGTTTCTCTTTGATAAAACCTTTTCATCTTCTATTTTAAAACATCATTTAAAAGTCAATACACTCTTCACATTTGTTATTATATATCGTACAACTACAATGAGTCTTAGAGTCTATACGAAATATTTAGGTAAACTTACTACTAATCGTCCGAGGAGTGGCAGTAGAAGCCCTAGTAAAGTTGAAAAATACTATGAAAAAAGTTTTTGATGATGAAAATTACCAACCAACTATTGAATGTCTTGATCCTAAATCATTTTTATTTCTAAATCACTTTCCTTTTGTTCTCGACTATCAAACCTCGAAAGATTTACTTTAATATATGGAAGGTTATTACAAAGTTCTAAACAAAAGTATTAAAACTCTCACTGCATATTCATCTATCCACGTAGACTTTTAAGTACTACTCATAAATATTATCGAACAGATGCAATGAAAAACTTATTTAAAGCTGCACATTCATCATTATCCGAATTATCAAATAAACTTGAAAAATTATATGAGCAAGAAAAGAAAAGCACAAAACACTCGATGTGATGCTTATTTTCAATATGAAAGTCTTAGTCAAGATCAAAAAAAAAACGAAAACAAAATTGCAAATGCGAAGGATAATCATAAGAAACAACAAGAGAAACTAAAAGTCATTCTAAAAGAAATAACATGAACTGAAAAAGAATATAATGGAGAAAAAATAATTTATCACGAAAGAGCAACAAAGATCTATGAAGAATATCGAGTACTGGAAAAAGAATGATTGGATTTAATTGGACGAACTTCAATCACATTCATTGAAGCAGCCTTTTCGTTTGAAAATGTAACTGAACAACATGCAATCTATGAAGATCTTATGTCAATACTCCAAATTCAACAAATTTCTTCAGAAGATCTTGATTTTTGAGCTCGAACTTATCATGTTTATGATTCAACAACATTCCCAACATCTAAAATGTATGACACTGATGATCATTATAATGAAACCAGCTCTATTTAAACACCTAGCGCAAAAATGAATACATCTCAAAAATATGAAACTATCAATCGCACAACGACAGAACAACACGAAAATGAATCAAGAACCCAAGATGATGAAGCTGAAGCTTAGATCAGTTTTAGTATATGAGATTCCACATAAATCAATACGAATGATGACATCGTTATTGCTGTGATAATTCGAAATAACTTTGTCCTTTTACGATATTCATTTATTATTTTGTGATGTAAGATAAGAAAGAAATATTTCATGATAAATCATAAAATTAAATATTGAATTATCATATTGGTATTTGGTATCTCAGTAGCACATTTGTTTGAAATTTTATGCGAATAAAGAATAGTTTGCAATGCCTACCAGTAGAAAAATTTCTTACAAAAATATTTGATATTCACAACAATGAAAAGCTATTTAGATCTATATTGATTCATATTAGTACATTTTTTATAAAATATATTGCTCATTATATTTGAAATCGAAACTTTATTTGTCTGAAAAAACATTTTTTCCAACTTTGTATTTCATGATCATGATCTTTTTGACGAGAGAACAGTACTACGCTTAAATGTTGCCGTTTCATATGCAACACCATACTCGTATCAATTCTAATAGTACATGTGTCGTACAAACTTATACTCTTATAGCTATACCAGTAGCATTGTATCATGTTTGGAGTGAGTAGAATTGTTGACTGGATGGGTCAGTCGATTGAAATTCTTACTAATACACTTCCTTCTGTAAAAGTTTGATCTATCTATTGCCTTTTGAACATTATTGTTGATAGGAAAATAAAGTGAGCTACAAGCATGGTTTTATACTACTCTTGAAATTTTTAGCTTTCTTAATATTCGAGATAAAAGATCTTTACTTTAGATTGAGTTTAACGTTTGATGGCTTGCTAACTTTCTGTGACTAACATAGCTTACGATTAGGAGGGGGAAGCAGGGTGATTTCCCCCTCCTAAATTTTTTCTTACATTCTGCCTTTCTCCCAGGAAATTTTCTGTTATGAAGAGCTAATGGTTTTTAATCTTTCGGTGGATCAGATTGGCTATGCACAAGCGAAGTTCTGTTTCCAATTTTTTAAAGAGAACAAGCTATTTTCTCTCAAAGAGAAACTGAATCAAGTCGATCTGATTCCGTTTCTCTTTCAGTTTTATTTATTTTCTCTTTGATCAAAGGGAAAATAAATAAAGCTCAAACAGAAACTGAAACAGGCCAAAGAGAAAAAACACTAGGCTGCCGTTCGAGCAAAACTGGAATAGACAAGGCGACTCACTGCACGAGCCCGAAAAATGCCAGAGCACGACTGTATACGATATTTGCTATTTCAAAATCTTAGACTCGGATAGAGGAAATCATTATGAATTGAAGTTTCTTTCTGATATCTTGACTCAACTGGCAAGTGAGAGATAATGAATCTGAATCTGCTATTGCTATATAAAGAAAATTGTAGCTGTCAGGTCATACGATTAGGGAGTGGAAGATGGGGATTTTCCCTCACCTAATTCTTTTCTTGCGTTCTACCTTTCTCCCGGGAAATTTTTGTTAGCTGCTGTTTAGCGGGTTTTTTGGTATTTTCAATAGAGGAAATGCACCAAAACCATGCAAAAGAGAAAGCTTTCTGCCTAATTTTCAAAGAGAATCAACCATTTTCTTCTAAATAGAAACTTTATCTCAAGATTTCAAAGAAAAGCAGCTGTTTTTGAGAAAGATAATGCGTTCTCTTTAGGTTTTCAAGGAGAATCAGGTACTTTCTCCCAAATAGAAAGATTCCTTTAAGTTTCGGCTACTTTCTCCCTGACTTTGGGAGACTTTCTCCCTGACTTTCTCCCCCTCCTGAATAAAACCAAACGAAAGCTCTGGTGACTAATAAACCGTTTGTGGTTGCCATGCTGTTACATTAGCATTTAACAGCGACTTTTGTTTACGGTCTTTGTTTACGATAGTCGTAATAGAAGAAAGAATACCTCTGCCTTTCAACTACCTTGCGGTATGAAGTGCTGCTTAGCAGAAGATTCAATAGTTCGGTATCTTCACTACCATTAATAATATTGATAGCTCTGGACAGAAGGCCAACCTCACGTAAAGTTCTTGTTATTCATTCGTTGATATGCCCAAACACTAAAAAACTAGGGTTTTCATGCACCCTAAAAACGCTCTTTCTATCTGATATAGATCTCATTCCATTCCTATAATAACCTAATATCATACATAAACGCAGTATCAGCTAAATATGGATTGTTTTTCTTGGAATCGTTAAAGACACATTGACGATTATGTTAGTATTTTTTATTTTTATAATAATACAATTCATAAGTTATATTAGTGTGAACAAATCATTTAAACAACTTTAGTATAAAATAATAAAAAAAATACTTTCTAAAAAAATATATACTTCTCTATTTATCTTTCACTCTATTATTCACCATGAGACGGACACAAAAAAAAAGCATGCCATTTGATGGCTAGATACAACAAGCATAATGCTTTTGACTGAGATTGAGAATATGAAAATAAAAAGAACCGGCAGAGAAAACGAACAAGAAATAAAATCAAATGCTAAATATTAGTTATCGGTGGTGTTTGATCATGAGTCGTATTATGCGAAGATAATGGTGAAGAAGGTGCAAGAGTAATATTTGAAAGAGAAGTAGAATTTGAAGAATCGTTTGTCTTGAAAATATTGGAAGCATTATATGATTTAGATAAAAGCAATGGAAGTGGACAAAACGGGATTTTGGTCAGATATGGCGAAAAACTTGTTTTTGGAACACGTTTGACATGCTGTTGATCCCTATTATAGATATAAAAAAAAATATTTGTTAGTGCCTAATTTCAGATCCGTCTAGGTCAATCTATGATTTTACTATGAATGTATCCAATCTCGAATTAGAGGCTAGCGAAGAAACATATGCAATTGTCAGACGTCATTTTAACTTAAGTTTTGGCTATGAGTAGAACTCAAAGAGAGTAAGAAAATTCGAAAAAGGTTTGTGTCTAAACGGAAATATAGCTTTCACATAGGTACAAGAAAATGAAGTTTTTTTCTGCATTTCATTAAGATGAGATCTGAAAATTTTAATGTAGAATTTTCATTTGATACATAAGTCGGAGTCATATTCATTGGAGAAGATCGGATTAATCTCGAGAAAGCATTCATTTAGGTCATTAATGTAATATAGAAATGAATGTAAATATTTTCCTTTTTTTTCTTATACAAACTGCCAGCAAGAAAAATATAAATTAATACACTAACTTCTTCGTCGATATCTCTATTGTTCAATGTATCATCGAATATATCTCCACACTGTTAAGTGTAATATGGGTGGGTCGTGATTGTATTTGATAGGCACGATATAAAATTTTAAAGTCTTATGTAAAAATGTTCAAGAAGTTCTGTTGCTTCATAATACTGAACGGATCGAAAACCAATCTCTTGACAAATTCAAATAGACAGGCTCATCTGTAAAACAGAATATGAGAAAATACTCAAGTCAGTTCGTACGATATACACTACAGCTGACGTACGCATAGTTCTCAAACAATGCGAAATATATATTCTTTCTTTTCTACAGTACAGTATACTATTAGAACTTGAATGAATGTGACTCTGTCTGATATATCAAATGAGAATTCTATGTTAAAAAACATTCCGTTTTCGTATATCTCTGTGGCAATTACATCTTCGTGTAAAGCGCGTCATAGGTCAGAAACTTTTTTGAGTATTCTAAATTTCACTGAGTCCTACCCATAGTCAAAACTTAGGTTCGTACGATATCCGACAATAGCGTATGTTCCATCGTTAGTCTCGAATTCGAGATTGGCTGTAATAATCTGTCAATTCTCCATTAAACTCTAACCATATTTATATATTCTTTTATTTAAAACTATCAGAAATAAAACTAAAAAAACGCAAGCATCAATGATAATTTCACTTACGTGGCTTTAGCCGTTGTTGTAATTGGACATAGTTGTGCTTCATTTACTGCACACTGAATATCACGAGTAAGACGATCAAAATTAACATGTGCTATTTTAACAATATTTTTTGATGAAGATTTATCAATTGATATTGAATTTGTTGATTGAGCTAAACTTGTATTTGAATGAATAATTAAATTATTTTCATCTTTTATTGCACTATTACTACAACTATCATTAGAATGTGATAATGATATATCATCAGGACAAAATAATGAATTTTCATCAGTACAATCTAATAATGTTGTTTCATTAGTGGTTTTCATGTTCATAGCTTTAAATCGACTACGTCGTTGAACATCATTCCACCGACGTAAAATTCTTGATGTTTGCTTAGAACTTGTTATAAAAGATTTAATATGATGAGAATTTTCATCTGAATTAACATAAACAATAGGTGAACCAATTTTTTCATTTAATTCCGTCGTATTATTTAAATCAAATGAATTATGACGTACCTTTAAAAAACAAACTTATATTTTTATTTAAACACAACAAAAAATTCTAAATAGCATACACGTGTTGTTAATGATTTTGTTTGTTGATGATTTTTTATTGATGATCGATCACGACGATGAAGTAAACGTGTAATTTTTTTTGGTAATTCTAAATTAAAGTTTGTTATTTGTACATTATTATCATTATAATCATCATCATCATTTGTATCTGAATTATTATTAAATTCATCATTATTATCATCATCAAATAATTGTTTCATATCAAAACGAATACGTCGATGACGACCACGTTGACTTATAGTATATTTATTATCATCAAAATAAGATGATGATAAATTACTATTATCAATTGTTTGACATGTTAATAATATTGATTCTTCATTACGTATACAATTTTCTAAATCTTCATGTTCAGACTCTGATGCTGTTATACTTTCATCACTATTATATATTTTAGTTTTAGTTTTTCTTTGAAAAGATTTTTTTGATAGACGTTTTCGTTGTTTCATATCATTTTCATTCATATTAATTAATAATTCTTTTAATTTTTCAATTAAACAATTTGATAATTTTTTATGTTCACATAATGGACAAAACCAATCATCATTAGGTATAGATAAAAGTATAGGTTGTAAACATTCTAAATGATAGCCATCATTACAATCATTACATAATAATAATATTTCTGGTCGATCATTTTGTAAACATACACAACAAGATGTTATGGTAGTTGATGTTTGTGCTGTTTTAGTTGTATGTAATGGTTCAGTATTTTCTTCTTGTTCAAGTTCAAAGAAATTATTATCAATATCTATTTGTGATTGATTAGGAAGATAATCATCAGAATTATATTCATCTTCAGATAAATAATCAATATGTTCATCTGAACTTGATGTTGATGAACAAAGATAATCTTCTATATTTCGTCGAGATTTTGTCTTACGTCGACGACAAGTACGACGATTATTTGAAACATTTGTTTTACTATTCATTGAACGTTTCTTTTTTGCACCAGGAAACTAAAATTAAGTGAAATTAGATTCCTGTTTAAATTTAAAAAATTGTTCAAAATAAAATATATATAAAGAGTGTTTTAATAAATAAGTTTTGACCTCCTTCAATGACTCCAGGTGAATTAGATACGACCGCGAAATCGTAGGAATTTGGAATTAGGTATTTGGCAATTGAATTTATTCAGGGACTGCAATCATTAACCTAGAATATTCTTTTCTTATATATTTTTCTTAGTACAATAAGCTGATATTTACAGCATATATCTCTTATAGTCATAGAGATAGAAGTACTTGAATCAATGATTTCCGCCGAAAAAACACCGCTTCTGGTCGGAATACAGTAGGAGATTCAAAGCAGGGATACGGTCAATGGGTTTTTTCCTGTTTCGGTTGTAATCGGGTAAAGCCGATCACCTGATTACTGCTTTCAAGTTCCTACCATTTACTGACCTGAACTGTTTTTATTAAGGATGCTAATAACAAATAGTAATTTGAACAAGATTTACAAATCGAAATCATTTAAACATAACATTTAAAAAAAAAACGTTCGTCACTGTTTATGTATCTGCTCGCCATTTTGATCTATCACTTGCCTTAATCGACTAGATAATTTTTTCATTATTTCAGTGCAGCAAACATTTTCTACTTTTGCATTCCTCAATTGTCTTATTCTGTTTCTTTTTCAAATCTTGCTCCTCTCAATTTTTCCTAAATCGCACTCTGGCCTATCTCGGTTGACATATATCAGTAAATTTTGCATCACCAACTTCAGGATCACTGCGCTCGTCAAATAAAGATTCAATAGTATTCATCGTAACTATTATTCGATATCTGCTATCCTGATTGTCTTGAAAAATTGATATCAAGTTAATATTTTTTTAAAATGCCGCGCAGAAAACTCAAAGTTATTCGTTATGAGAGATTAATCGATTTACTAGATTTTTTTCATCGGTCCTCGTTGTAAAAATACTTCAAAAGATTCCTATCTAGGTCAAGAAATACGAGCTGTTTCCGGCAAAACCTGCCGCAGTCATTGACCAATCTATTCTATTGAAAAAGAACATATAAGAAAAGAATATTACTTCAAGTGAATCAGAACATTTTTAGACACTTTTGATGTGAGTTCCATCTGTTTCTATTATGAATTAAGCATTACAATACACTATTGGCATGAGTAACTGATTTTTCATACCTGTGAAATAGTTTTACTACGAACAACAGAATTTGATACTTTTCGAAGTCGTGATGATCGACGTGTTGAAAGACAAACATCATCCATAGATGATTCTGCTTGTGGAATTTGATGATCATCATCATCATTGTAATGTTCTTCAATAGATAAACTTCGTTTTCTACCTCGACGAGTTGATGTTTTAACTTCTTGTTTTATTTCTGTATTGATTTTATTATTTGATGATTTCTTTGAAGCTTTCGATCGTCCATGTTTTTTTTTTATTGAAACATTAGAATTATCATCATCATTATCCGAAATTATTTTCATTTCTTCTTCGTCTTCTTTGTTTACATTAACTGGAGTAGGAGAATAATATTGTTCAAAATCATTTGATGGTTGTAAAGAAGAAAATTGTTCATAATCAATTATCCAATCTATATAGTAAAATCAGGCATACAGAATATTAATTCTCTAACTTTTCTTACCAGGAAATTTCTTTCGTACTACAAAATCAGTAATCAATAATTTAATAAAATTTTCTAATTCATCACAGTTGCTACGAAACAAAAATTAAAATAAATTTTTCTAATTTTAATAATTTTCTACTCACTTAGCAATATTAGTCCATGTCCGATCAATATTAATATCCTCACGAAATAATCGTACAAAACAATTTTTATCCTATGATAATTCAAATATAGATCTTCATTACTATATGATACAAATATACACACCATAAAAAACCAATATGAAACACCAAAACGATCACGACCTAATGGTGAAGATTTTATTTCACGTGCTAATTTATTAATTAATGAATTTTTTAAGATTTGATTTACATCAAATTGACTTTCAAGTAAATTCTAAAAATAAGATTTATATAAATCTTGGCTAATCAGATCCAGTCTATACAGGCCTATCAACGACCGTATACGACTTCCGTGTACGAAGAGAGTAAAAGAGTAATTATTTTCTTTTTACTCTGCTAATTACACCATAGTTCTCCGAATATGACACGAAAATATACGGTCGTAATAATGAGTCATATAAATGATCGTTTTTATGACAATGCCTGTTTGGTTTGTGTGATTCATAGTTTTATTTACCTTTATAGTTCGAATTTTTAAATTAATATCTGCTTGTAAATAACCAGTTGTTTTTAAATGTTCACTATCGTGTACATCAAACCGAGAAGCAAACTATCAATAGGTACAAAAAAAAGTAAAGAAATGAAGAAGAACAAATCAATTTCGATATACTTTAGTAATAATTGAATCGAATTTTTCATGTTGAGCATTTTTTGCTAAGGATAATCGTTTGAGAAGAGTAAAATGAAAGTCAATAAGACGTGGTGAATCTTAATATAACATCAAATATTTATTTTCTAGATAAATTATCAAAAGAAATAAATTTACTTGGTTCTTGACAATTGACAAGATGATCTTCAAAACGTTGTAATGGATAATCAGGTAAACTAAGTATATTTCGAAATTTATCCAAAAAACAAAGAACTATTCCATAATTTGGATCATTTAATAAACTTTTTCGACGTTGATCGTTTTCATTATCATCTTCATTTAAATAGCAAGATTCAGTAGAATGACTCGCAATAGTCATTTTTTGAATTCGTCGTTTTTTAAAACGTTCCGTACAGTTATAATCATACGAATTATTTAATATAAAATAATATAATTGACATCTGTAATTATATGTAGTTTTTTATACTTTATTACAGAATAAATTTCTTCATATTTCCTCATCTGTCAAGTCACGTTCGAGTCCAAAAAGTTTCATATTTCATCATCTTTATTAACGATGAATCACGATTTATGTATAAAATGACGACTGGATACTTTCAAACAATAGATGTCACTATAAATATAAACTTCAATCTTTCTGTCTACTGATTATCGTCTGATTTGATGACTTCGTTTATCACAAGTCTCTTCACTTCTCCTCAATCACTCATAAATACAACAACAAAAAACTTATTCCATAAACTAATCCATGTCTATCATTATGACGATCGTAAACAGGCCGTAAATCACCTATTTTGCTAAGATAGCATAACAGTCGTATATCATCGTGTCATATTCAACGACATATGCATGTGCTCTTCTATTATAATGAAGCATAACCTCTTTACCTTAAGAACTATGCGTTTCTATGTATATCTCACGATAATATCTAAACGCCAATACTCATATATGAATAGCTGTAGAACTCTACCTATCCAATGTCATTATCCATTTGGATAATGTTCATATCACATGATATCTAAATAAAATATATCTCCATGCATTCTCTACTTATAAATACACAATACACGTAGACAAAAGCTGATTTTCGTGCCTTGTGCTATCAGTTACTTTTATCACCCTATCCACTGGGTGTGAATAAGAGTGAATGGAAGACCATCATCCACAGCCACACCTAATAGATATGGCGATGAGAGTACAGAGAAAAATTTCTAGAATTCTAGACCCTACGACACAATACATAGAGTGATTTGAATAAAAATCTTATTAACACATTTGACGTGATTCAATTTTATTAGAGAGTAGCTCTGCAGATTCATTTTCGTATGCATTCGTCTTTTGACAAATGCACTCGGTGGCATTTTCATTCTGTGCTGGCCCCTCGTTTTCTCTTTTCTCTTTATAACATCACATAGAGCGAAGTGACTATTCTGCAGTTTCGCGAATGTTTTGTGTAATCTTTACCGCTTGGCATGCCATTCGAGAAGCTGAAATCCGGCCCGGGACAAAAATCAACAAGCCATTCGAAGGGCAAACTCGCTGATAACACGCTCGAAGAAAAGAAGGATCTGCACGCATTGTCCGAAGGCGCTGTGCTGGCTGCTAATGCAATAAGTGATTTAAAAAATAGCGACGGCAGAGCAGATGACATATTATGTGTGATCTTCTCCGTAAGAAAAATGAAAAAAAAAGTGTTTTCTATTAAGTTTCTTGTTAAAATATGGTGGAACACACCGGTGGGTCCCATCGTAGCGAATTCTTTAATGGAAATATTTCAGTGAATCAAACTACAAATTGTATTGGTGTTTGCTTAGTCCTAATCAAATGACAAAGTAAAAAATAAAATGTGCTCGATGATTTCACTAATATAGAATAATGATTATCATTTGCACAAAATTTTCCAACAGCGTCTCACAAATATAATTTTTGTAGAAGATATGCATTACAGCGTCTTGAAAGATACGACGAGCTGTAAGACGATAAATATCTGACAAGTTTTGTTGAAATATTTGAATACGACAATGAGAGATTTGATTTTAGATGTTTTCAATTGATGCAGAAGAATTCGTTTGTTTGAGTTAGTACACTTCGTATATAGTATGTCGATCAATCGGAGCTCGAAACGAGATGAGTTTCTTCTTATCAGCCTGTTACCATTCTTATCTAAATGAGCGAAGTTACTTTATTTTTATTACTCTTTATAATAAAGAGCAAATATAAAGATAAGTGAATTCTTTTTTTTTTCAAAAATAAAGATAAAATAATTGACAAAAACGTTTTTTAATGAAAGCCTAATTTTTGATTTGTACCATGTAGCTCACAACAATTTATGATGCCATAGATAAAAGAAAATATACAGAAGAATTTTACTGCATCTATATTTTTTCATGTGTCAGCTTCATTTTTCAATAATATCACATGTCGAAGTAATGCTAGTGATAAGAAAGAATATTGATCAACATACTCTGTCGTTATACTAGGTATTTTCTATTCATGTATCACAGGAAAAAAATCTTTCTTTACTTTTCTTTATGAATATAAATTTTGCATTGATATTCATCTTACGAAGTAAAGATAAAGTAATATCTCTATTCCGAACAAAACTGTTTTGTCCGAGCCAGAATTTAGCTCTGACTCAATGCTTCTTCTTAAGTTCGAGTATTGATGAAATATGTGTCAAGAAGAAAGATAGAAAAAGAGCAACGATCATGCAAGTAAAATAGAAAACAAAATTCTATCTTAGTCAAGAAACTTTTCTATTATCTTTGAAATCGACATCAACCTAAGATGTTATTTACGGAAATCTTTGACATAAAACATTTGTTAGTCATTGTGGAATATGAAAATACATTATATATTTACGCTGTATCGTTGAAGAAATATTTGAATGTGAACTACAAATAAAACTACGTGATTTCACAACAACTGACCGTGATTTTGAAAAATACTGCGTCATACTCACAAAACACAGCATAGTTTCAATGTATAATCAGTGATCTATAAACAATGGAACACCTTTTTTTTCGAAATTAGAAACGCATTCCAAAAATTTTCTTTTGTGCTCAATAGTGAGAGCACTTTGATATCTGCAAAATTCTCGACTTTGTTTTTCACATAAGTTTTTTCGTATCAGCGAAAAGCTGAAAACACTAACAGGCGCTCAAATTGTCTGAATAAGAACTCTGATATTTTTGAAGAACACCAATCAATTCATTTAAGCTTGTGTGCTTTGAAATATTAATTTAAAATGAAAGCGTTTGATATTAAATAATAATGGATGTTATTGCCTTACATTTCTACCATATTCTATATTAAATCTAATTTCTAATATCCGTAGAAAATTCTTCGTCAATATTTCACTTTATATCTTAATAGAAGTTTATTATAGTTTTTTGTTTTATAAAGTAAAATACCATGTTTTTCATGTCTTCCTTATTCTCTTTGTATCTATTTTATAAATGAAGCAAACTTTACGAGCAAATACAGGCTGGGAAGATTTCAATCCATCATTAAATCTGTATTACTTGACATATATTTATAGAACTCAAAAAGTTATCTGTTTTTTGCTGACAAGTAAGGAAAATATCATCACATGTTAGTTTCTTGATAAATCTCTTGTTCATGATTAAAGAATATTTCTTTTTGTTGATGACATTAAGGGAGTCAGACTGGCTTCTTGAGAATTTATTGATGCTAACCGGAATATATCAAAGCAGTTATATATGTTAGTCAATCTTCTGTCTTCTGTTTCTTTTCTCTTCTATTATTAATACTAATTATTAATTGTCACATGAAGATGACAATTAAAACGCATTTCGACCATCGATCACTATCTTGCCCACATGTTACCAATTAACAATAACAGTAGAAAATAAAAGAAAAACAATGAAAACTAGATAAATTAAGCCCTGTGTGTTCTAAATAACTAGTATATGATAATTTACAATGATAAAGACTGAAGAAGGCATCATCGAGTTCCGAAACATCACGAAAAAATAACATTATAATAATAAAAAAGAAAAAATTTATTACGAAACGAACAATCAATTATGACTTTCTTTCACAAAAAGAAAGGAACTCCATATCTATTTATAATCTTTTCACTTTGACAATAAAGAAAATCTCTTTATTTATATTACTTTCAGTAAAATTATATTATTATATTATTCTGATCATCGTCAAGACTTCTATCCTACATCCGATTGTTTATATGCTTATATGATCACTAATGAAAATGAATACAGGGTACCTTATGTTCGTAATTATTATTTAACTCCTTATTGTCGAAGACCTGATTATGATCAAGAAGAAAAACATATGGTAAATATCGAAGATGAAACTCAAACAAAAACCAATAGTATTTAATGAATTAAAGAAACAAAACCTGTCTCGAGAACAATTACTTATTTGATCGGCAGCTATCGATATTAAAGAAAGATATGAAATCAATAAGACAACTTCAGAAATGTTTTACAATTGTTCACCACCAGGGTTTGATTCTATGTGCCAATACAAATTTCTTTATGACTTTTTTTGTCATCATTTGGTGATATTGTTGATGCAACTTTTGAAAATCGCTCACAAACCGAATACAACATTACTGATAGAACATGTTTCACAGAAAGAAGAAATTTTATCGTAATGTTTGGTACTTATATTGATGAATAATGAAACAATATATTGCTGTGCCTTCTGAATAGTTTTTAGTCATATGAAATGTTAATGAAATAGTAAACGAAACAAGAGGAAACACGATTTAATTCGAGCTGAATTAAATATTAAAACGAATACTCATCGTACATGTACATAGTTGTATGATTATCGTTTAACTAAGTAGATCTTTTGAAACAGATTCGGTTGTCAGATAAGTACGGTCGTATTGCACAAGTGCTACGAATAATTAGTTTGGTGAAATTAAGTTTTTTTTTTCACTCTATTTATTTTGATTTATACTATTTGCTGAGTTGACTTTGATGTTCTATTTTTCCTATATTCTAATAAATGTTTATGCGATAAATACTAACACAAACTTTGTGAAATTATCATGCTTTTTTAATGTCAATTGACTTATATGAAAAGATTTTCTTCACCACCTTCATTTGAAAAAGAGAAAAGTGTGTATCCAAGTGACAAGCTCGATCTTATCACAAAAAAACACCGGATGCCTCTTGAAGTTCAAAGAAAAAACTCCTGATTTCGTTCTTGATTTAGTAAAACAAACCTTCTGAAATATTTCTGATTTCTAAAATGTAACTTGGTATGTCTGATCAAGTTCCTTGCTATCGTTCCATTAACTTGTATGAATTCTATTTTTTTTCGTGCCAACAAAATTAACCATTTTGCGAGAAACGACGCAGAAAAATGAGCTTAGTAAGTTATCATTACAATCCGCGAATACTTCCAATTATTTTCACTTTCTTCATGTTATTTCAGAAAGCAAGAACAAGCAATACTATTCGAAAGAACGTATATTAAATTCGCTATATAACAAAACTATTTCGTTGCCATAGATCAAAAAAATAAAATAATCTGAAACCGAACAACAATCAGCATTCCGAGATGTTTAGCATTATCTTATCTCCTTCAATGTTCCATATACAAGCATTACTTTCTATGCAGTCGTCTTTGGTTCGATCGTAACTCTCCTACCACACTGACTTTCAGCATTGTGGTATGTTGTTGCCAGAAGACTATGATGCTTTTATATCTCGCACATGAAGGAGGACAAGGGTCAAGTGTTTTCACATTACAGTAAAGGTATTATGTACCGCTCACTCACAGAACCCAATAAACTTCTACGGAAGAGGTAAATATTAGAATGTGAACATATTTAGGTTACCTATGAGTGCTCATAAATTCCTACCCACCACAGATAGAGCAGTAAATTAGATTGTCTCAACTGGCAGAGAACGGAAATGCAATATTGATGCACAGAAGATGAGCACTAATTTACTTCAAATGAAAAAATACGGGAAAAGACGATACTCAAGTATTGTATGAATCCTTACACCCAGAAATCATTGTTATTCCGAGCATTCCATCAAAATTTAGATGGCCACTACGCTTTGGATTTTGGAAACCTACAAAATTACGAGCGATTGCTTAATGTATACATGGAACGTTACGAAGAACTCTATAGAGAAATTGTTTATCGGGGAGCGACGCTAAATAATGACAAAATTAAATTACATCTGACAAGTGACTATTATGCAACGTGGTACTCTGATAAGTACTTATTGACAAGCAAATGCCGACAGATGACAAAAATGTTTCGTAATGCTTTAATAATAATTCATATGGACGAATTATCCGACAGTATAATGGAAAAGCGGTTGAAGTGTTCCATTTAATGACTGTTTGAAGATACACCATCATTTTTCCATTGATCGATTGTGTCGTATCAAACTCCATTGACTTGATCGGAATCATAAAATTAAATAGGAGTGCCTCATACGCTCGCGTTATATGTTACTTTTCTTTTCTCACCCTTTGCAGACCAACAAGTTTTGTTGGCAGAAGCATTTATACTTTTCAAAACGTCTATCATCAAAAATGATCACAACTGTTGTGAAGCTCGAAAAAAGAAAAAAATAGGCTTCTATCAGCGAATATCAAATGATTAATATGAAAAATCCAATGATGACATTTCAGACACAAACAGCGAACTCTAAAAATATTACATCACTCTATCCATATTAACTAGCAGACATGGTTCACAAATCAACTTACAATTTTATGACTTATTCTTATAAATACATATATTAGACAAGTATTTCGTGGAAGTCACGTAGATTTTCATAGAAAATAATGAGTGTAACTTTAAAGACGTGCTTTTTTGCGGCTTACCCTGCTCCCTCCCTCCCTGTCACAGGTATCCACCATTAAAGATATTAATAACCAATTGTTGAACAGAAAAATAAATAAGGATATGGATACATGATTCTTTACATCCACAACAACACCCACACTCACAATATACACATTCTCACCCTCTTCATGATTCATATTCATACCCACTTTTTTCTATTCTATAACTAAAGTTCCTCATGTTCTTCATCGTTTCTTTCAATTTTACTTTTCGACGAAAGAAAAACCGGAATTAAGCTTTCAACGAAACGAGAAAATCATCTATAGAACAGTCAAAATAGACATCGAAAAAATACAATAGTGAAACTTAAGTAATTTATTCAAGTAGGGTACTTTTTCATGGTATTCATTAAGCTAATATCTATCAGAGAATAATTGTCTTCACACATGAAGGAAAATTTGCAACACAACTATGGTTGAATTCAAATAAATGTTTTCTATTTGTTAAAGAATGTTTTCCTTTCAGTTTGAATGAATTTGCTAATCCTCTAGTAATTTATATATGAAAATTTTTTTATTCTAATATCAAACATTTTTACAGCAACCGAAAAACTATTGAATGACTATTGCATATCATATTATCATCTTATTTCTTTCTTTCTTTTTTGTTTAAATGAAATTAAAATTCATTAGCGATATAAATCGTTATAAAACAATATATTTAGATAATTTATATTTAAAAAAATACATTTTCATAAAAGTTTCGAAACAAGAAAAAAGAAGAAGAATTTATTATATTAAGTTGTCTAGGCATGTGCCACATAAAAGACATCTAATTATGTTGTACGGATAACATGCTAGTGAAGAGATTTCATTTATCGATAAATTTCTAATTAAGAGTCTATATTCAATTTGTCTTATATTAACTAATCACGATTTAATAAAATAATTTATTTTATGGAAAATGACTAACAACAATTAATTGAAAATATTAATAAAATAATTACCTTGACTATTTTCAACAATCGATGTAATTCGTTAAAAATTAATTGATAATCGGTGATCGAATTGCCGTATTTTTCATTTTTCCGGTACCGCATTTCGAATATTTTTTCTTGTTTTATCCTCTGTTTCTATCATAATGGACAAATTCCAATGTAGTCACAGAAAAACGAAGCAAATCAGCCAATGCAAAATTTTTTCTTCTGATGAAAGGCGCAGTGAAACCTATTGAAAACCATCCCTCGTATTTTCCAAGATTTCAGTTTTCTCGATTACTCGACATTCGTGCTTTACATCACATTTCGTTTTTGAGAAGAAGTTAGTAAGTATTAAAAAATAATTTATTAATGAAGAGAAGTATCTAATTTTTGAATAAATATAAATCAAAAATGAGAATAATAGATAGCAAGAAACACATTGAGGAAAAAAAACAATTCTTCACCGAGAAAAAGGACCATAACAAAGAAAAGATTTATCACCAAAAAAAAAGAAAATTCATCGTTTTTTTTTCGTACGAATATGTTCAACTCGTGGATGCCTTCATGGATAATTCTCTGAAGACAAGGCAGTCTATTGTTTCATTACATGAATAATACTTCTCATTATCATCTATGGATTTGACTTGAACAATTTTTGCATAACGAATATCTTTTTCTTGACCAGCCATTGTTGTTTTATGCGGTACATTGATAAAATTGTTCTTGCTGTTGTAAACCGTATGAGATCCATCATCGGTGTTATTCTTCACCTGGATTTGATTCAAATTTTCGTAATGATTTTGTTCATTATATCGACCAGTATAAACATGTGATACATAATTCTCGTAAGGTTTATACTGGTATGGACGATTTTTATGTCGATTACGAGTAACATTTTCATTATAATATTTATCATGATTTTCTTGATGTGCATGTAGATTTTTGTCGCCTGTAGCTAGCTCACATCTAGATCTATTAAATGCATCAGATGACCGTTTCATTTTTGGCTTATTACGATTTTCTGGAAGATGATCATTCTACAAGAAGCTTTTTGTATAGTAATCCTTATTAATAATATAACTTACGTTCATATTATTTGAATTTGCTGTATTCTTTCCAAAGCAAGAAAAAATCTTGGAGAACATCTAAAAGTCAAAATTACAAAATTTGATGAGATTCATAGAAGTGTTCAATGATTTATTTTTATTCCCTTCTATGGATAGTCCAGTCTATTTAGTCTATGATGAGATATATTGATTAGGCATCAAATCAATGTCGAAATGCACTATCTATTTTTTTGTGAAGACCCAAAAGATATAAATACTATATAGATACTATAAAATAATTATTTTCTTCTTTTAAACTTCACCCTAATTTTTCCATAAAATTCTTACCGCGCAGTAGACGGCGCTAAACTACAATGTTGATTCAGCATAAATATTATGTAAGTATGCAACTTCAGTTGTCGGAAAAAAGAATTTCTTAGTTTTTGTCTATAGATCAAAGCTTTTAGTTGATCAGAAAAGGTTCGTAATACAAGCAGTCTATACTAGAGAAATTCAGATAATTAATAAAATCAATTATGACATTTGCGATTTCTTGTTTGTAAAGATACTTTGATTCGATAGTACTGATTTGGTTGCATTAGCTATTATCCAAATACTATTCCTGTAATTCGAAGTGTTGTCTGCAGATGTAGCTACCAATTTTCCAAGATAGGCGCCCACTTTCAGAAAAATTTGTTTACCTTACGATTAGTTCTTTTTCCTGACACCTTGCTCTTCTCAAGGTATTTTGTTTCTTAAGAGAGGTGCTCGAACACTTCCTCGATACGTTCTTGATTGCATACTTTTCATTCTGTTTCGTTGAATCTGTCGTTTTCGTTAATTGTACGATTTTCTCATCCTTCTACTTATGTTTTTTCTTCGACAATATTCTCAATTTGAACAAAACCTTTAAATTACGAGTTCATTTTATTAGCTGTATCATTCTTTTAACTCAGACTCAGCGCAACACGTAAGTTTTCTACTGCGCTAATTCTGGGCTTTTTAATCAAGTCTATGTATCAATTAAAGCTTTGTCTAATACACATGAATTTAACTCTTATCGCAAAATGAAAATTTGCTCCAATACTATACATCGTATACATATCAAGTAGGATCAACTTTTTTCGTTAAAAATTCTCTTTCATATTTTTTAATCAGTAATGGATTGAGCTGATAGAAACCTTTCGTTTATTGTAGAAGTTAAAAAATCTCATAAGGTACAGTTCAAGACAAATAAATGAATTGAATGGCATATAAACCTACCTCGAAAAAACACATTTCAAATATCAAATGCAAGTAGTCGACATTCTGCGTGAGTACACAATATATCCTTAGAAAGAGATCACAAATGCAAACTTCTAACTTACATTAGTCCGTGATATATGAATATGGTAATAATTGATAGTAATGGGTGAAGATGTCATTATTTTTTTTAATACCGACCGTTATTTATAACTGAGATGTGTGATTGTTTTCATTCATGGTACTCGCATATATATATATATATACGGCTATATCTAGAAAAAAGAATCATTTATCCACGGCCTACTACTCGGACAATAATAATGTCGTCTGCACAAACAATACATTGTGAATAGAATTAACTCTTATAGTGTGAACAGTTCATCATCTTCATTATCACATACTAAAGAAGAACAAATGAAAGAAATAATTCTATGAATTATACTGTCAAAGAGAAACTAAGTTGCAAGCGTGAAAAATAGAAACTTACATTTCGGATAGACTATTTTCTAATTCAGTTGGAAAATTACTGTCATTTAGCAATTTTTCTTATATTCATGACAGATATTATAGTTTGTATTTTTAAAATTGAAGTTTGAAGTATAGTTTAGAAATACTAAAACTAGTTCATGAATCCTATTTCGATTGAAGCTAATAATCGTATGACGTTCAACCACAATCTCTAATAGATACGTAATATAATAAGAATAGGAATTGTATTGAGGAGTTCATAATAAGATATTCTTCTATTTTCATTGCTGTTAAAATACATACCACTAGATAACATACTCTAAAATAGAAATTCTACAAACAAAATATGATGCAAAGAAAAATAAAGCTTATTTATGAGGATATGGGTTTGTGTTGCCCTTTCTTGGTTCACACCCACACCCTTGAACAATTAATTCATTCATACCAACAACTTACATATCTTTACGTTCAACATAATCGAATAAAAGTTAATGTTTATATACTCTATTCAAATCCAACAAAAAATCTAACAAAGAAATATTCTATTCATATTGATATATATGAAAAAGTTTGATTTGCATATCGCGGAAGTCTTTTAATACCAATTAATTATCCATTTTTACTTGTACATCGTATTGCTGTTCAACTTTATATTTCAAAGATGGGCGATATTAAAGATATTTGTTCGAATAAAAATTGTATTAATAGTCGATGTATTAAATATTCAAATAATCAAGAAGGTATGAGTTTTTGTCATTGTTATCAACGATGGTCTGGAAAATATTGTACAATACAATATAATTGTATGTGTTCGTCTAATTCATTATATATTGATGTTTCAGGAGATAATTGATCTATACGTGTCTGTCCTCTCAATAGATGGGGTTCACTTTGTTTACTTTCAAATAATGTGTGTCAATTAAATGAAAATAGTACATGTTATAATGGTGGTCAATATCCACCTGTTGATGAATATTTAGTATCAGATAAAGAATTCATTTGTATTTGTCCAAAAGGTTATAGTGGTGAACAATGTAAAATAGTAGATAATAAAATTATATTATCATTTCATACAGATATAATTATGCCACATTCAATAATATCGGGTGTCCCAGGAATAATGAGCCTCCCAGTATTTTTAAGATTTCCTGTCTATTATCACTGTAAGTAAAGCTGTCTTAATTATCAAAAGAAAGCGCTTAAAATTCTCTACAAAACCATATGTGACTAGGCTCAAAAACAGTTTTAGATATATTTGAAAAAAGACGAAAGCTAAAGACATACAGACGGCTGTAAAATGTAAATATGTCATCAAGAATAANTCTAAATATTAAGTATTGAGTGTAATTGAAATCGATCTTATTCTGATTAACGAACGAAGATCTGTTCTATTTTCTTTAAAAACTAAAGAAGTAATATATTTTTTCGAACTTTAACTAACCGTATCACTAAAATTGTGAATGAAGTTTTAAGTCGTTTCTATTCTTTTAGTATTCTATCGATATTAAAATATACCTTGATTCTTAATAAACAGGTCGATGCTGTGAAACGTGGCATGTAATGAGTCTTCTAATTTACAGGAAGCAATTCAAATGTCGTTCACAGACAATATCTCTTCAGATAGATTTTCTTTATGAATCGATCTTTTAAAATAATGTCTGTCGCTTTTTAAAAGTAGATTCATCATATTTCATTGCGTTTGTCAAAGATTTGAATTTTAAAAATCCTACTTTGACAATACTCCCATTTAGATGTCGTTAACATTAATGAAACTATGATCGGTCTAAAATTTTTAACAAAGTAAACTTTTGTTTATTTTGAAATAATAGACAAATGAAACAATTTTTTTCTAAATACAATTTTAAAAATTAATCCTAAGGTATTGAGTGTTGAAGATGCGAGACTATTATTAAATAAGTGAATTTTATTAAATATTATTCTACTTCTTCAAACAGAAAAAAAGAGATGACAATTTTTATTATGGATTATGATTAATAATAAATTCAGTCATTCTGGAGAATTTAGGTAGTTACGAAAAAACTGAAAAAGATTGCATTATATTATATAATGTTTAAAATATCTGAAATTTCCATTATACAAACGTTTTTCATTTATGTACAATCCATTAATAGAGTAAATTTTCGTAATAAAAAGGGTCAATTAGTGATTTATGTAGTTTGATTCACTATATACTTATTCGACATTCAATCAAAAATATTTTTCAACAGTATAATCCTTGAAACGTGCTCTTTCAACGTAGTCGCACAATTCGTCGCGGACAATTCGTCGCAAGTATATATATATGTATTACTCACACAATACATGAGTTGGGATTAAATTAAAAATTTCAATGACTTAATTGGAAGACGCAGTTCATTACATGTAAGAAAATTAATTAGACGATGTTAATGTGACATCGATTGTCTCTCTTCATTGCGATGACAATGTCTATACGCTAGCAAAAAACTTAATTCTGAATCGAGTGTGAGTTAGAAGATAATTTTACACATTAGGAAGAACAAGAGAGTATTAAGCTCTGCTTTAGTTCTCAACGTTTCTTGGTAAATTATATGATTTTTTTAAATAAAATAAATTCGTATGCTTCTGCATAGACTTGAATACAGAAGCTTGAGAAAACTTTACTAAATCTACTTAAAAGAAGCCACTTTCATCCTAAGATTCAAGTCTCTGAACGTGACGAAGGTTGCTATTCGTCTTCAGCTTTTTCCAATTTTTGAATCTTTATGAATTATTCGATCGTCAGAAATAGAGTCTCCTAAAAACCAGAGAGTCGATAATTGATGTTCCGTCGATCTTGTTCTTTGCTCACAGTTTCGACGTCTGTTATTTTCTCCTATAACGCGTGTCAATTCCAATGACGAGAGAAAATCGATGTCACATTAACATCGTCTAATTAATTTTCTTGCATGTAATGAAGTGCGTCTTCCAATTAAGTCATTGAAATTTTTAATTTAATCACAACTCATGTATTATGTGAGTAATATATATATATACCCCCGAGCAAAATAAGTTTTACACCTTGTTTTTTCGATTATTTCTCCATACTATTGTCATTTAACCTAAAATTTATATCATAAATAGATCGTTGATTGCTTAATGTACTCTGAAAATTTCAGCCTTATAGAATGAGAATTCGTTGAGAAAAGTACAAAAATGTCTCATGTACTCATATATCAATGTAACGAAAATTTTCTGTTTTCTTGCTAAACTTTGTTTTTTTTTGTTTTCAAAAACATTGATCTTTAATTAATGAATCCGCTTCCACAGGTTTCTTCTTAGTGTTTTGCGAAGGAATCTATCCAAAAAGCCCGTAACAGTGCAAAAAAAAATCGGGAAAACCCAAATTATGCGTCAAAAGTTAATGTTTTTGAAAGCAGAAAAAAAACAAAATTTAGCAAGAAAACAACAAATTTTCTTTACATTGATACATGAGTACATGAGACATTTTTCTAGTTGTCTCAATGAATTCTCATTCTATAAGGCTGAAATTTTCAGAGTATGTTAAGAAATCAAAGATCTATTTGTGCTATAAATTTGAGGTTAAATGACAATAGTACGAAGAAATAATCGAAAAAACAAGGTGTATAACTTATTTTGCTCCGGGGGATATATATTACAAGTAACGCTCGTCTGTGTGACTTGCTTGACCCTCGACTGAATATTCAGCTATTTTGGTATTGTATACTGCTTCGCAATCCTCAACACAGCTAGTATCAAACATTTGAAAATGGTGCATGTGGATATGAATATTGACATTCGCATTAATGTCCTTGTCTACGATGACATGCGTGTTTCTGTGATACGTTTTTTTATAAATTCATCCAACCAAACTGAGGCACACAATAATATCCAACGAAAATCTAAATGAACAACACTAAGGCAGCAGTATCCACATGCCCCAAGAAAAGAGACTACATTTAATATACCGAAAGACAATCTACAAAGAAAGCACATCCACGACACTAGCGTGAAAACGCATCATACTTCTTGAAAACGAATAAAAACCCGTATAGTTACCTGCACATCAATCGACAATATCATTTGCTAATGCCCGCTACAAAAATACATATTTAGCTGAACTTGTAGATTAAAATTAAATCATATTTGATCAGACTTATTCTCGGAATATGCCACTTGAACGACGCTCGTACTCCAAGTAGTCATAGGATTAGACAGATAATTTCAAAATGCTCGAATAAATTTAGACGAGTAAATGCACACAGACACGAACACATAATGACAGAAAAGCTAATTTTATTTCATTCAAATCTACTTCGAATGGACTGAAATGAATTCTTCGCACGATTTTTTCCGTCGAATGTCCTATTCAAATGCTGCGCACGTGCAGCACAACTGTTCTCACATTTCATTCGAAAATATCTGTTAGTCTTTTGGTCAGTTCTGGTTTCTATTGAACTCGCCAGATCTGAACCGTAGGCATTTTCCCGATGGATCGCAACAACCTGAAGAATACCTTGAGGGAATTTCGCAGAGCAGCAGCTAGTCAGTTATCGGCACTCCTTCGGGGCGCCACTCGCAGCTAGCCGCTGCCATGCTTAATTCCATTCTGGCATAAGATCATCCTCTTTGATTTACACTCTCTGATTCTAGATTGCGCTTAATTGCAAAAGTCATTAGAATTATAATATGAGAATTCCCATGAGAATTTTCAAAGCTGAAACTTTGTTGTAAACTATTCCTTATGTCTTTAATTTCATTGTCGAGCTAGCCAATCAGAGGTTCATTTAAATTCCTCATTAAGAGAATCTTAGTGTAGTATTCTCCAAAAAAGCACTAGCCTTTATATAGATAATTTCTGAAGCGAATCAACAGTGAACCTGAAATATGAGCGACTAGTTGTTCGTCGGCGCCCCTCCGGGGTGTCACTCACGGCTAGTCGCTCCATTATTGGAAGGCACCTAAGCAATAGCTAGTTATTCTCTTTTAAACATAACAAAATGTGACATCATTTTTATATATTTGTTTATATTACCTTCTTTGAGTCATAGTGGCGAGAAATTCCTTGAGTCAGAACTTCTGCTGAAAAAACAAATGCGAATAATGCAATATTAACCTAGAAAAAACACAATGCGAGCAGGCTCATACCAAAGTACGTGCCTGAGTGGGTAGAACTTGTTCTGCCCCATGCCCACACCAGGGAAAAACGTGAGATATAGTTCACGTTAGTGAGTTTGTTGAGTCTGTAATCCCGGTAACACATTTGAATACAGTACTCTCCCAATCAATGCCAGATCACAAGCTCATTTTATTTCATACCACTCAATGGTCAGTGCACCGAAAACTCATTGTTTCCCTAAAAAACCTTACCCTGATGATAAAATTAAAGCTGCAAACTTCCAGCAATATACTAAAAATTTGGATGCCTGAACGTCGATTTAGGCTCGTCAACTTTTCTAAAGTTTTATATGCGAGATAACGACGTGATGGTATGACAAGAGAACGGAACAAAAGAATAATTTCCGTTCGCAAGGAATCCAACCATGCATCTTCTGCTTTCCTGGCAGCTGCATTACCACTATACTAGAAAGGAATGATTATTATCGTCTTTCTTCCGTCTTATAACCGAAGGAGACACTTCATTTGTCACATCAAACATCGTTATTTTCTCGAAAAACCCATTGTTTGACTGAAAAAATCAAAATCAAAATATTGAGACATCGACTTCAGATCCAGATTCCTCGATCTCGATTTACATTCGCCAACCTTTTTAACATGTGAAATCTGACCTCAGATTGGAGAACCTGGCCATCGATAACCTATGGGAAGGTTCCATCAAAAGGCCGAAAAAGCTTAAAATGTAAAAGTTCATTTCTGATTGGTCGGCATCCTAGCCAATGGGAAGGTCGAGTGTAAAATCCAACCTCATTTTCGGATTCCCCGACCTCAATTACCTTTGGCGAAACTTTGGAAGTTACGACTAAATAGACTTCATCTCTGATGTTTTTTTGACCCTGACACATACACACACACTCACAACCGCATTATATTTCATATGACCCTTCCTACAGTCGAGAGAATATATATATTTACGACGAATTGTCCTGCGACAACATTTTCATGCGACTAACTGTCTCGCGATGAATTGTCCTAGTGTCCTCTTTCAAATATAGTGANTATTTTCTTTAAAAACTAAAGAAGTAATATATTTTTTCGAACTTTAACTAACCGTATCACTAAAATTGTGAATGAAGTTTTAAGTCGTTTCTATTCTTTTAGTATTCTATCGATATTAAAATATACCTTGATTCTTAATAAACAGGTCGATGCTGCTGTGAAACGTGAAATGTAATGAGTCTTCTAATTTACAGGAAAAAATTCAAATGTCGTTCACAGACAACATCTCTTCAGATAGATTTTCTTTATGAATCGATCTTTTAAAATAATATCTGTCGCTTTTTAAAAGTAGATTCATTGTATTTCATTGCGTTTGGCAAATATTTGAATTTTAAAAATCCTACTTTGGCAATACTCCCAATTTAGATGTCGTTAACATTAATGAAACTATAATCGGTCTAAAATTTTTAACAAAGTAAACTTTTGTTTATTTTGAAATAATAGACAAATGAAACAATTTTTTTCTAAATACAATATAAAAATTAATCCTAAGGTATTGAGCGTTGAAGATGCGAGACTATTATTAAACAAGTGAGTTTTCTTAAATTTTGTTCTACTTCTTCAAATAGAAAAAAAGAAATGGCAATTTATGATTATGGATTATGATTAATAATAAATTCAGTCATTTTGGAGAATTTGAGTAGTTACGAAAAAATTGAAAAAGATTGCATTATATTATATAACGTTTAAAATATCTGAAATTTCCATTATGCAAACGTTTTTCATCTATGTACAATATATTAATAGAGTAAATTTTCGTAATAAAAAGGGATAATTAGTGATTTATGTAGTTTGATTCACTATATACTTGTTTGACATTCAATCAAAAATATTTTTTAAAAGTATAATCCTTGAAACGTGCTCTTTCAACGTAGTCGCACAATTCGTCGCCAGACAATTCGTCTCAAGTATATCTATATTACTCACACAATACATGAGTTGTGACTAAATTAAAAATTTCAATGACTTAATTGGAAGATGCAGTTTATTGCATGTAAGAAAATTAATTAGATGATCTTAATGTGACATCGATTGTCTCTCTTCATTGTGATGTGACAATCTCTATATACTAGCAAAAAACTTAATTCTGAATCGAGTGTGAGTTAGAAGGTAATTTTACAAATTAGGAAGAACAAGAGAGTATTAAGTTCTGATTTAGTTCTCAACGTTTCTCGGTAAATTATATGATTTTTTGACATAAAAAAATTTGTATGCTTCTGCATAGACTTGAATACAGAAGCTTGAGAAAACTTTACTGAATCTACTTAAAAGAATTCACTTTCATCCTAAGATTCAACTCTTTGAACGTGGCGAAGGTTGCTATTCGTCTTCAGCTTTTTCCACCCTTTGAATCTTTATGAATTATTCGATCGTCAGAAATAGAGTCTCCTAAGAACCAGAGTCTATAATCGATGTCCGTCGATCTTTTTCTTTGTTCACAGTTTCTACGTCTGTTATTTTCTCCTATAACGCGTGTCAATTACAATGACGAGAGAAAATCGATGTTACACTAACATCGTCTAATTAATTTTCTTACATGTAATGAACTGCGCCTTCCAATTAAGTCATTGAAATTTTTTATTTGTCACAACTCATGTATTATGGGAGTAATATATATACTCCCGAGCAAAATAAGTTCTACACTTTGTTTTTTCGATTGTTTCTCCACACTATTGTCATTTAACCTCAAATTTATACTATAAATAGATCTTTGATTGCTTAATGTACTCTGAAAATTTCCGCCTTAAAGAATGAGAATTCATTGAGAAGACTAGAAAAATGTCTCATTTACTCATATCAATGTAACAAAAATTTGCTGTTTTCTTGCTAAACTTTTTTTTTTGTTTTTAAAAACATTAACCTTTAATGAATGAATTCACTTCCACAGGTTTCTTCTTAGTGTTTTGTGAATGAATCTATCCAAAAAGACCGTAACAGTGCAAAAAAGATCCGAAAAACCTAATTTATGCGTCAAAGGTTAATGTTTTTGAAAACAGAAAAAAAACGAAATTTAGCAAAACTACAAATTTTCTTTACATTGATACACGAGTACATGATACATTTTTCTAGTCTTCTCAATGAATTCTCATTGTATAATGCTGAGATTTTCAGAGTATGTTAAGAAATCAAAGATCTATTGGTGGTGTAAATTTGAGGTTAAATGACAATACTACGAAGAAATAATCGAAAAAACAAAGTGTACAACTTATTTTGCTACAGGGGATATATATATACAAGTAACGCTCGTCTATGTGACTCGCTTGACCCTCGACTGAATATTCAGCTATTTTGGTATTGTATACTGCTTCGCAGTCCTCAACACAGCTAGTATCAAACGTTTGAAAATGGTGGATGTGGATGTGGATATGAATATTGACATTCACATCAATGTCTTTGTCTACAATGACATGTGTGTTTCTGTGATACGTTTTTTTTTTTTTATAAATTCATCCAACCAAACTGAGGTACACACAAGAATATCCAACGCAAATCTAAATGAACAACACTAAGGTAGCAGTATCCACATGCCCTGAGAAAAGGGACTACATTTAATATACCGAGAGACAATCTACAAAGAAAGCACATACACGACACTAGCGTGAAAACTAATAAAAATCCGTATAGTTACCTGCACATCAATCGACAATATCATTTGCTAATGTCCGCTAGAAAAATACTTATTTAGCTGAACTTTTCGATTAAAATTAAATCATATTTTATCAGACATATTCTCGGAATACACCACTTGAACGATGCTCGTACTCCAAGTAGTCATCGGATTAGACAGATAATTTCAAAATGCTCGAATAAATTTAGACGCGTAAATGCACACAAACACGAACACATGACGACAGAAAAGCTAATTTTATTTCATTCAAATCTACTTCGAATGGACTGAAATGAATTTTTCGTACGATTTTTTTCCGTCGAATGTCCTATTCAAATGCTGCACACGTGCAGTACAATTGCTCTCACATTTCATTCGAAGATACCTGTTAGTCTTTTGGTCAGTTTTGGTTTCTATTGACCTCGTCAGATCTGAACCGTAGACATTTTTCTGATGAATCGCAACAACCTGAAGAATACCTTGAGATAATTTCGCAGAATAGCAACTAGTCAGTCATCGGCAATCCTTCGGAGTGCCACTCGCAGCTAGCCGCTGCCATGCTTAATTCCATTCTGACATAAGATCATCTTCTTTGATTTACACACTCTCTCTCTGATTCTAGATTGCGCTTAATTGCAAAAGTCATTAGAATTATAACATGAGAATTTCCTTGAGAATTTTCAAAGCTGAAACTTTGTTGTAAACTATTCCTTATGTCTCTAATTTCATTGTCGAGCTAGCCAATCAGAGGTTCACTTCAATTCCTCATCAAGAGAATCTTAGGGTAGTATTCTCCAAAAAAACACTAGCCTTTATATAGATCATTTCTGAAGCGAATCAACAGTGAACTTGAAAAATGAGCGACTAGTTATTCGTCGGCACCTCTCTGGGGTGTCACTTACGGCTAGTCGCTCTATTATTGGAAAGCACCTAAGCAATAGTTAATTATTCTCTTTTAAACATAAAAAAATGTGACATCATTTTTATATATTTGTTTATATTACCTTCTTTGAGTCATAGTGCCGAGAAATTCCTTGAGTCAGAACTTCTGCTGAAAAACACAATGCGAGCAGGTTCATATCAAAGTATGTGCCTGAGTAGGTAGATCTTGTTCTGCCCCCTGCCCACACTATGAAAAAACGTCAGATATAGTTCACTTTAGTGGGTTTGTCGAGTCTGTAATCCCGGTAACACATTTAAATACAGTACTCTCCCAATCAATACCAGATCACAAGCTCATTTTATTCCATACCACTCAATGATTAGTGCACCGAAAACTCATTGTTTCCCTAAAAAACCTTACCCTAATGATAAATTTACAGCTGCAAACCTCCAGCAATATACTAAAAATTTGGATGCCCGAACGTCGATTTAGGTTCGCCAACATTTCTAAAGTTTTATATGCGAGATTATAACGTGATGGTATGACAAGAGAACGGAACAAAAGAATATTTCCGTTCGCAAGGAATCCAACCATACATCTTCTGCTTTCCTGGCAACTGTATTACCACTATACTAGAAAGGAATGAGTATTATCGTCTTTCTTCCGTCTTATAACCGAAGGAGACACTTCATTTATCACATAAAGCATCGTTATTTTCTCGAAAAATCCTTTGTTTGATCGAAAAAGTCTAAATAAAAATATTGAGACATTGACTTCAGATCCAGATTCCTCGATCCCGATTTACATTCACCAACCTTTTTAATATGTGAAATCCGACTGCAGATTCGGAATCCTGGCCATCAATAACCTATGGGAAGGTTCCATCAAAAGGCCGAACAAGCTTAAAATGTAAAATTTCATTTCTGATTGGTCGGTGTCCTAGCCAATGGGAAGGTCAAGTGTAAAATCCGCCCTCATTTTCGGATTTACCAATCACAATTACTTTTGGCGAAACTTTGGAAGTTACGACAAAATAAACTTCACCTCTGATGTTTTTCTTACCCTGGCACATACACACACACTCATACAGCCGCATTTTATTTCATATGGCCCTCCCTGCAGTCGAGAGAATATATATACTTAGGACGAATTGTCCTGCGACTAATTGTCTCGCGATGAATTGTCCTAGTACTCTCTTTCAAATATAGTGAAGTTAAGCTGAATATTCTTTTCTTGTTTTCTGTTCTTAAAGATGCAATTTATCCATTGATCATCATATCATATCAACGAGGAAGTACGTATATCGCTGCATCTTGTATTATATTGACCTTGACAAACAAATAATATATGGCGTACAACGTATGCTAGGAAAAAAGATGGAATTTGTTTTTGCTGCAATGTTGACACGAAGAAAAAAACTGAAACGCTTATGCATCAAAAGGTCGTGCTGACTGATGTTTCAAGGCTTATAGGACTTTTTTATTTTTAATTCGTTTGTTTAATCTAAATAAATAAAGGTTTTTATTTTTAATTCGTTTGTTTAATCTAAATAAATAAAGGTTTTTGTTTTTATTTCGTTATGCCAATTATTTTGTTAATGATTAATAGTGATCAAATCTATAAAAAGAAAAGTATAACGTATCTTTCCTTTGAGATAAAATGATCACTAAAATGGAAACCATACCTAATGAAATTCTTCTTCATATCTTTTCTTATCTGTCATGGTTCGATATGTTAACATCTTTATGGTCATTAAATATGCGCTTAAATTCTCTTGTATGTTCAACTTTGTCGATAAATAACAATCGGTTGAATAGTGGTCTTCTTATTACACATGGTTTATCTTATAATAAATGTTGTTCGATATTATTTTCATTGATTTCAAATTCATCATCTTTTTATTCTTCTATTCGGCGTATTCATTTTGATGACAAAAATTCAATGTCTTCTGATCTTTGTTATGACTGGTTATTTAATGATAAAAATATTCTGCGTTTTCCTAATCTTAAATCACTTATTCTTATTCGATGTGGATCAATTGAATCGGTAGTTCAAAGTTTGTTTTATCTTATTAAACATCAATTAGATGATCTTACATTAACATTTGATAAGCACGTATTTGACCGGCTTTTTTATGCAAAAAGATATTTGTCGGTGGTTTGTACCAATCCCAGTGAAAAATATTCCGAAGAAAATCCAGATTATTTTTGACTAGCGATCGACAAATCCGATTTTTCAAACAAAACTTCTATCTTTTCTAGAAGAATCCGATTAAAATCGATTAAAATTCTATAATCGATTGTAAAATCAATCAACTCAATCAATTAGTTTTGATTCACCCAACTAAAATTGGATTTTAATCGGACAATCGATTTTAAT
>CAJNSZ010000128.1:184597-203422 GCA_905329745.1 Rotaria sp. Silwood2
TCAATCATTATTTTTAGTATTTCTTCTTCTTACTTGTTTTCCAGTAGTCAAAGTCTTTATTATTTTGTTTGTTTTGGATATCGATCATGACTTTGTTCTTGATTTAGAGAAAATTATTTCAGAATTTATTTGTATCAAATTTCAAACACATTTTTAAATAGCCGTTTATTGATTTATTCAGTCGACGAATGTGATTTTCTTGTATTCATTTCTCCTTTGTTTTATTTTGATTGACATGATGTTTACGACAATACCATTAAAATCATAGAACATTTAATTACTATCTCTACTACTAATTCAAGCAACTTTGTTTTTTTTTTTTTCTATAACTCTGTCTCATAATCTCAGTCTATTCTGACATATCTTTGATTAGAATCTAAAATGTTTCGATTTTGACTATGTATTTATTATTTTCATTCGTTCAACTTCAATTAAAAGAATTGACATTCATGCAATGACTGACAGAAAATATGTAAGACCCTTCAAGTGTCTACATTTAATAGTTATTACTGAAGATAATTTGACATGTCACATCTAATTTTAAATGACTATTAGACATGAAGTATCGTGAATATTATTTCGTATATATAATGTATGGCAGGAAAAATGATTCGTTCAACCTATTGTGTTTTTTTTTTATTGGAGAAAAGATTTTTCTAAGACAAAAAACAATGTTTATACCAATTTTGTTAAGTAAAAATATATCAAATTTAAATACACAATTATTATATTAAGTAAGCTTCAGTTATTTTTTGTAGTCATTCTTGTTTTCTTTTTTCATCTAAAAGGTACATTCTTTATTGTGAGAGATCGTTTGCAAAATGTCAATATATTTTGCTATACCAATCATATGTTGACAAGTATATTCTTTAAAAACATTTAGACAGTTGCAAAAACTTATTTTTTCATACTAATTGAAGATTAGTAAATTAATCAAATGATATCCATTTTTCTGTAACACTCTCTGCCGTACCAGCAGGTATTTAATAATCAGTTACACTTTTTTTTTTTTATTAGATGATGGTATAGTTCTGAGTATGTGAGAAGGAAGACGTCGTCACCGACCCAAAAATCTGTATGTGTAGAGTATTATCAATTTTCAGTGAGTCGTTTATATCAACCGTTATCATTAATTTCGTTTCCTGCTAATAGAACAAAGCAAAATGGACAATATATTAGAATGGAATTACTGCCTACATCTTTTGTTTGCATATGATTATACACTACTCTTCTGTTATTATTGCAATTATTACCTTCATAAATATACTGAACATGTTTCGTCTAGTCTTGTTTTTATTATATGCAATTAAGAAGTAATCAAATCAAACTGGATTTATAAATGGTTAATATATATTAAACAAGACAGCAGATACGACTTGGAAAAAATATTTATACGGTCTGTTTTGTAAATCATATTGTAATGTAACACCCGAGTAAAACATGTTGCATGTACATGAAAAACTTTAGTAGTTTAGACAAGAAAGTAATGTGATATAAAAACATCTTGAAGCAAGACTTGGACTTATGTATTTATTACTTAATATTCTTACTTTCATACATATGAATTTTATTCAAGCGTGTGTATTTGCTTAAGTATTCGGAAAGTTTGTTTTTTTTTCCTAATGTTTTAACCATTCCCTTGATGTAAATGTCAGTAGCTGTCAAATATTTAATGTCGATAGTGCATAAACAAGCATTAATTTAAAAAAATGAATATTATGATTGATTTTTGAGAACAATTGTCATGAATTATTGATCGAGAAAGAAATAGGTCTCTTATCCGCTATAAAAATAATAGTGTATCATATTATAATTGGTTTCGTATCGTAATCCAAACTCATAGGTACAATCCATTTCACGCAGCATGAGAGCATTTTCTGATGTTATTCTTTTCTGTAGAAAGAAGCAGTTAAATCTGCTACCTGAAACCAAACTCTAAAAGTCTAGTAGGTTTTCTGGAAGAAGGAACAAGGATACTGTGAACACGTCTCATAATCATCGAGGATCCTTGAGTATCATTATAGTATCTGTCATTAATGAAGTTGAGATACTCTAGAATTGATAAATTAAAGTTAAATCATTTCTCGGAGTCGAATTAAATGTGAATTAATTTTTTGACCAACTACATTTTTTCATTGTAATACTGAATTCCATAATAAAAACTAGACCAAAATGAGAAATAATTGATTCAGTACATTAGAAAATGCATAAAAGCTGTCAGAGAAATGTAAATGCATCGCGGTGGTTAAAACTAGGATTTATTTCTTGTGGCTTGTAACATGATTTTATACTGAGCAGAAAATATGTGATTACTTTATTCAAATTGATCGTTTTAAGTATGTCACACATTCCTATGATTTTCATGAAGTCGACATGTCAAACACATGCAAAAAAAAATGTTTAACTCGAGTAATGAAGAACATATCGATGGGCTCTTCATTAAAAAATCTATCGTGAAAATATATGAAATGAATAATTCAACTTTTTGAAACGAATGAAAACTGTTATTCAATTATTTGAAATTATTTTTGAGAGAAAAATAATAATATTAATTTTAATATAGTTTCAAAATAAGTATCTTGTAATGCATAATCTGTTTTTTTTGTTACTATATCGAAAATAAGACATCATATTTCTTTTATATTAAAATTGGTATAGACTAGCAAAATCGTTTTTAATCTTAATAAATTTAGTTTTTTATAAGTCTATGAAATCGAAATCGCTAGCAGAAAAATTCGTGCTGCGATTATTCTTTATATGCAAAATTTTAAAGGTGCTGAGAGGTTTGTTTTACGTTGTTCTCAAAATCTATTTTTGAACAAAAAAAAAAAAATATCAACGAAGTTCTTCCCTCTTTTTTTTCACACGGTATGCCTGACCGAGCTTAAAATTTTTTTTTTGTGAATACTCCGGTATAATTGGGGTATGTGCTTTTTTTTTCTTCAAAATATTCTTCCTGTGAACTTCGGCAGTCTTTGAAAAAATTAGTCCCATTGAAAAAAAAACACGTTTTTTGCCGGTGCATTCAATATTTTGCTTTGAGTTCTAGAAACGACATTTTTGAAAGAAAAAAAAACACCTACCCTAATTTTATCCTAGTCGTCATTAAACAAATTGTAGTTTGAAAAAAGTGACGTATAAAGTTTTGGGAAGGGGAGGAGGTCGGAACTTCTGACCATTTGTAACCTTTGCAACTCCCATATCTTCCTGAAGGAAACATCATGGGAATTTTTAGTCTATAATAACTTTTGCTCGACTTATCGAGATTTATCTTTCTCCAAAGTGTCATCATCTTTTGTCAAACCGCTTTCGATAAATTTCGGCGAGGTAGGGGAGTCCCTTTAAACCTGTTAATATTTACTATAGAAACAAAATCAAAACATTTATTATCCAATGTCATCGTACGACACTGCTCTATTTATTATCTAATAATAGTTATTCGAATAGTATATTGTACATAATAGAAATTATACAAGGACAAACATCAGCATGAATATACTGCGTATTATATTACTTATAAATAGGCTATTCCGCAGAATAAATGAGGATATAGAACATGTGAATAATGATAAGAATAATTGCACTAATCGTAACTATTTCCTTTTTTCTTCTTCTGTTCTATCAGATACTATAACAGCAGGAATCACGGAAAACATGCGCCAACTTATCGAGTTATCGGCAACAACATTGATTCCTTAAGACAGCTTTAATCAATGTAATCTTGGCACTGACATATGTACCCATGTTGTTATGAAAGATTGTCCATAAATCTTATGTAGATATTAATTAACATTAAATATTTTAATAGATAAATGTATAAGACTTTTTTTTTGAATAAAATATCTTTATTGAATTGTTGTTTTTTTTTTCCTCGTATGTTTTGAATCATTGAAGATAGTTTATGGTAAATATCATTTAGTAGTAGCTAAAACGTTTTCTTAATACATTGATAATTGATCTCGACTGTCAACAAGTAAATTACAGAGACATTTACTGTATTTATATATACATTATTCTATTAGATAATCATTGAATTATTTCTCTATCGAAATATTCATTGATTATTTTAATGATACCAAGTGGTATATCTCATACATATTTATCAAGGACATAGCATTGTGATTGGATGAAGAATGCACGCATGTGTATGTTGTGTCTTCCACTTATATTTACAATCTACCATTTCTATTCATCTTTTCTTGATTGTGACAAGTGAATGAAGCATATGATGTATAGAACTATCATAACTTTTTTCTTTGTTCTGGATTCATTTATTCAATGATGACGTATGTTATAATTTGTGTAAAATCATTTCGAACAGATAGACTTGCAATAAAATATTCTTCGTTTTTTTGCTTGTTAGCATTGAAGAGAAAAAGAAAAATAGTTACGTACTTGTGTGTATGAGAACAAGTGACATTTTTTTTCAAAAAATCAAATAAAAAGATCATTGATATATATATGTGCGTCATTTTTCTATGTAACAGAGCATATAAACAAAATATAAATCATGAGAGATATTCGTCTTCCATGTCTTATTTGACTAATTTAATGAGAAAATCCATTGATATTCTGAAATCAATATGTTGTAGACTTTGTTTCATTTTACTTGATCCATACTATCTTATCATCTAAGTAATTCATGTTGATATTTGCAATTCTTTTGTCATATTGCAATCATTATGTCTAATTTTGTTTTTTTCTTATATGGTAAAAAAAAAGAAGTCGATTGTTATCCATTGATATACAATTGTCATTCTTTTTTTTTTCTTGACGAGCTTTAACTTTGTTTTGTTTGATTGTTATTATTCTAAAACCTATTCAGAAAGTAATCAGTTGCTTGCATACAATAGATATATATATATACGGCAACTGTTTCTTACAATTCACTTGAATATAGAGGCGTGGTTTTTCTATGTAGTATCATTGACCTTCATCTTTGTCTAATATATAATTTAGATAAATCTCATATGATTAAGTTTTGATAAGTTCAATTTTCGATAAGAATAAGTTCGTCCTGTTATCTTCTATCGATCTATTCTTTTTTCAGTTTTTTTTAAATATATATATATATATGTGTGTGTGAAAAAAAGAAGAGAATAATTACATGTCGTTTCATGTCGTTGGATGTGCCTCGAGTCTCATGCGAACAAAATAAACTAGACTAACATTAGTTTTCTTTCTCTCAATCTTTATATGACAATAATAAAACGAGTCCGAGAGATCGAATTAGTTTCTTTTCTTTTTTTGTGTTCTTTGTATATTATATATATATGTATATGATGTGTCAAGGATAGAGTTGTGCGCAAATCGATCAATCGATTTGAAGAAATTATTCGTTATCATTGAAAAACAAAACTAATAATAACAATAATAATATAAAAGAAAGAATTCAATTATTTCTTTGTTTATTTTAGATAAACATTAATCTGACAAAAACCTGATGAGAAAACAAAAAAGTCGATGGTGACCAAGATTATTGTCAATGTTATTTTTATTTTCTCGTGTTTCAACATGGCTATTCATAGAAATGATAGCCTCATTAAGTTTAGTCGTATTAAATTTAGCTATACCAATTCTAATGATATTTACTTCATTTCGTAATATTGTAAATTTTTATTTATCAAGTACAGCTTTATCAAGTTCATTAATTAATTGTTTATATCTATTTTATCTTATTCAAACATTTCGTTCAAAAATTCTTTCAGAAATGAATTGTCGAGCAATATATTATTTGCAAACTTCGTGTATTGTTATACTCGGTATGATTTTTATTAAACAAAAAAATAAAATACTATTGAGAAGAAGTTTTAAGTTCTATTAATGTTGTTCTATTATTGAGTTTATATGTTCTATAGGAGAAAGAACAATTTGATAACTGGTTTGTTAAGATAGTGTTAAAAGAAGGCAATGCTAGTTATTTTAATCTTAAATTACCTTGACTATTTGACACGGCGACAGACAAAAAAACTGTCTGTTATAATCTATAATCCATGAATATAATTTTTCCTTGATGCACACTGGTTAACAATTATGTTTGATAGATATATCTGAGAATATAATCTTCAACATATATAATTTATAAAATCATTAAAGATAATGAATGAAAGTTAATAAAAAAAAACAATAATTTCTTCTATTCGTTTTAATTAAAGACAATCATAGAACAATGTTCACAAGTCTTATATACTTCCGACTTTGATACAGATAAATAAAATATAGTATCTAATAAACTATAAGAATATTATAAAATAATATGAGTCAATAGAAATTTTATTCTGTACACAATTTAATAATTATATATATAAACAATGATTGAAAGTGTGTGGTAAAAACAAAATATTATTTGATCATTATGACATCTAGTACTGTCCTTTATACTTAAAAATAAAGAATAAAATTAATACATCTTCGATTTTTTTTTTTAGACATATGACATGATTATTTTTTTAATCAATACTACTAGCTCTGAGCTATAGGTGTCAAAAGAACGTCTATTATCCTTTGAGTAGTAACGAGTAAAAAAAAAAAAATCTTTTCTATTTTTTTAATAATGAATTGAAATAGATTGTATTTAATTGAAAAAAACAAAATCAATTAAAGATTTTTGTTAATTTTTCATTTATTATTTTAGCTTATACGATAGTTGCAATTCATGCAAATTTTATTCTATGTTTATTTCCATCATCATCCGATCAAAATGATTCAAATCGGACATGTTTTAAATCATGTGGTCGTTGTTTACGACGATTTTTTCGTCGATTTACTTTGTGTTGTGTTCTATGTGTATGGTCATTTTCATTTACAACTACAATACCATTACTTTATTCAATTGATTCAAATGAAAAATCACCTAAACCTGTTTATTGTCCTGGTACAACACAAATAAGTTATCTTGAAGAATTATTTAATCGTAATCGTTTTATACAAACTATTTTATTTAATTTAATACCTTTATTAATGAATATATTTTTATCATTAATTGCTTTATTAAAATTATTATATGATTGTCTTGTTTATTTATATTCACGTTTAAAAATGTCAAATTGTTCATCATGTCTTAAAAAACCTTCTTCATATCAACAACAACAGCAAGCAATGTCTAAATCAATGCCATTGTTATCGTCACTTGATGCTATGGATTGTAATAATATACAATGTGATATTAATTCAGTACAAATTATAGAAACAACAGCACCAACTAATGAATTAATTGTATCATCATCAAATTTAACAATACAATCCTGTGGATATTGGTTATCAAAATCATTTCTTCGATTTTTACTTGTATTATCATCATGTTTACTAGCATGTATTTATCCAATTGTTATGCGGTTTTATCTTATCTATTTTTCTGTTCTTGTCCCATTGATATTCGCTGTACTGAATTATTCTTTGGGACAATTAACATCAACACAGCAACAAACAATTGCTGAAAACCATACCACATCTATAACAATTCCATCAGCAACATCTCATACTGATACACAAAATTCTGTGAATATGAATATTACTGAAGCACTGCAAACAACAACATATATAAAACGACAAATAGATAATTCTTCAAATGAACAATTTGAATTACAATCACCATTAATAGCAAATTTATTAAATGAACGAGATGAATCATTTATAACATTATCAAATTCATCACCAACATCAACAACATTGTCTACTGATCATCGATCAATAATAGGAGAGAAACAAAAATATTTTTCCAATCGTTTATATGAAAATACTAGAAATATGTTTCTAAGAGAAAATAATTAAATGTTTGATTTCTTTTCTTTTTCTTTTATATTTGCTGAAATTTGACATAGAATAGAAAACTAAATATACACATAATAATAAAAAAAAAAAAAAAAAAAAGAAAAACCTTCAACAATCATCTATTTCACAAAGTTCTTCTTGTGTTGTTTTGAGTCGTTGTTGTTTAAGAAAATTTTTTAATGGCATTTTTTTTCTTTCTGTATGTCGTATATTTTCCATTAAAGTAAAATGTCCCAATCGATTGTAACTATTATGAAATACTTTTGTTTTTGAATCTTGTTGATTATCATTTTCAATATTATTCTCTTCATCTGCTTCATAAATTTCTGTTAATGTAACAGGTTGAGTTCGAAAACGAAGACTCTGACGAGAACGTGATGTTTGATTATTAAGTTTTGTTGGTGGATATTTAACTGTTACTGATGGTATTCTGTCAAAATATGTTTTCGGATATCGTTCATCAATAAAATGTTCTGGATTTAATGAAGTCGTAGGATAATAATGATGAATGTCAGTTGATGATAGTTCATTTTTTAAAAAATTCGTTGATGTTACAGTCGCCATTATAGTCGTACAAACAAAATAACTATAGAAATAACAAAAAAAAAGAAAAATTTATCTTTATATAATGGCATAAAAGATTTCGAGGACAAAGATACTTACATGTATATATGAATTGAATATGCACAAGATGATGAAAAGACAATGATAAACGAAAGGCTATTGTGTAGTAGATCAAATGAATTTTTGATGATAATATCTTTTATCGTATTTTGTTTTCTTTTTGTTCTTTATACTTGTCGTCGAATGTATGTTTGTCACTCGCTTTATATATATATGCTTGTCAGACTTGCGAATAGACTAGAACATAGGCGGAGATATGTATTAAGAAATCAATCAGCTAGTAGTTGTCGTTTCTTTTTTTTTTTTTATCATACAAACGATTGTTGAGTCGATAGGTTTTTGTCGTATCACAAAAAAAAAGGATAGAAAAGAAAAAAGAGAGAGAAAGAGAGAAAAAAAGGAAACGACGTGTAAACTTAGACGTTTTTCACGTACATACCGATATTAATCATCATGATTAATTTTCTTACCGCTTCAACTTTCCTTATACTACAATAGATATTTTAAAATTATTTGCTTAGGATGTTATACCTCCTTATTTTTTTTTCTTATTTCAAAATGTTAACATCTTATATGGGTGTAACCAAATAGAGAAATAATCAAACTAAATAACATAGAACATAAGTTGTAATCTATGTGCCCTTATTTTTATTATTCGGATATACTTACGAAGAAATATTATATGATCAACAAATGCTTTGATGTTTCTATAACGTCAGAGATTGACAAACATTCGATGTCGATTAATTTCTTTTTCAACATATATCTACAGTAAATATTCTTTCTTCCAATAAGAAAATCATGAGTATAGAGAAAGAGCATATGATTTCGATTGATTAACGTTTAATATCAAACAGTCTGTACTAGGTATCTAGGTGATTATCTTAAACAAGCAAAATAAATCTTTTGTTTATATTATTATCCTTTGATAGCTACGCAAAAGATGACTCAAACTCTTGCTATTATTATACCCTGAATTATATGTTAATATACGAAAGATAGACTCTTTGCTCTGTGTGGTGTAGCTCAACATTGAGTATCATTAAATGACATTCATAATCATGTCTTCCTTCTCTATTTTGTTTTTTATATTTGAAAATAAATTAAGATAAATTTTCATGTGTACTTCATGACCGACGTATATATAAGTAGCTTGCCACTATGTGTCCAATTATCTCTAGAAGTTTCTATTTTCCATGTTGATTTAGAATTTCTACACAAGAATAAATAGACTCAATTATTGCTTCTTGTTTTTTTTTTTTGCTACAAGATAATCTACTTTCTGTAATATCGAAATCTTTACCCTGGTGAATAGTCCTATTTTATTGATACTATAAATAGAATGAAATAACTTATAGATATTCAATAAAAATTTGCTAAAATCTTTCGTCTATAATCAATTTGAACAATATGATTAACACATATACAAAAACATCTAATCTTATTTAAATCTAACAGATTTACACAAATAGTATATACTTTTCTAAATCTCCATATTACGAAATTTCACAAACTATGACAAACAATGATTTATTGATATGTTACATCAGTCAATAGTCTGTTTTACATCACTGACATCTGTATAGAAAGCATAAAGAAAAAAGAAATACCTTATAAATAAATCATTTTTTTTTTTGATGACTCATTAACATGTTGCTGTGGAGAAATGGTGACGCAATGTAATTATATACGTCATGTCAATCTATATATAAACTATCGTAATTCGATTTCAACTAAACAATAATTTATATTCATAATGACAGATATAACATCTGAAAAAGTACTTTTTGATATTAATAATGATCAATTACTCAATAATGAAAAATTTCTTGCAAATCAAATAAAACAATTTGAATCCATAAGTGATCAACGACTTGATTCAACATATCCATTTGTTGTTCGTATTGATGGAGTTTCATTTCGAAATTATACACGTGGTTTTAATAAACCATTTGATCAACGTATGACACATGCATTTATTCGTACATCAGCTGATTTATTACAACGTTTTAATCCATTAACAATATTTTATCAATCTGATGAAATTTCATTAGTTTTCGATGGTTATTCAACAATTGATAGAATAGAAAAAAATCCTCGTGAACATATGTATTCTGGTCGTATACAAAAACTTGTTTCAGTACTTGCATCATATACAGCAGCAAAATTTAATAAATATATTAATGAAGAAGATTGGTCTGATATAGAAAATGAACATGTACGTGAACGTCTTACAGAACATTCAGCTTATTTTGATGGTCGTGCTTTTTCTGTACCAAATCAATTTGCTGCAATGGCATCAATTTATTGGCGTCATCGATATGATACATTAAAAAATGCTACATTAACATATGCATTAAGTTATTATTCTCAAAATACAATTTTAGGTAAAAATACATATGAATTACGAGAATTACTTCGTACAGAAAAAAATTGGGATATGTTAAATGAAGCACCAAAAAATATTATCTATGGAACTTTTTTAAAAAAAGAATTATATGATTTAGAAAGTATTGATCGTAAAACACAACAATCTGTAATTGTTAAACGTAGTCGAATACGTATTGGATCATTTGATATGAATCAATTATTAACAACAAATGAAGAGAAAATAAAATTTATTATGAGTAAATATTGGAATGATTGTAATACAATTGTGGATAATATTGAAATACCTAATTGGTGGATGAAATATTATCAAAAGCAAGATATATTAACAACTGATTCAATAAATTTCGAATAAATATAATATAAATTTGAACAAAAGAATCATCATACAAATACAAAAGCAGATTTTTTATCTAGGAAATTTTAGTTTATTATTTTTCAATAAAAGAAAATTTTAAAACGAATAAAAGAAAAAAAAAAAGATCAAGTTTTACAGTCAATTTTATATATTAAAACCTAGAAAAAAAAATCTATTAGCATATTTACAAGTATATCAATTATATGTTAGAAAAGTATGACAGACAATTAGAGTTCATCGAATCCAAAATTTTAAAACTTTACTGACTTTAATCATTTGAGAAAATGGTGTAGAATATTCTAAAACCGGAAACCAGCATCACGTATCTTCAGGGTGATTATCCTATTTCAATTAAACAATTTAATTGAGAGAATCAAATTACGGTTCAACAGAGTATGAAAATTTTGCACTCGATAAGCTCTATTCGTCCGAGAAATTGTGTAGAATGCACTAGTCATCGAACAATAAAACACCGAAAAAAATTATCTTGTAGATGGTATCTAATTCCAATTGAAAGATTTTATTGAGAGGATCAAAGTACGTTTCGCGTAGATGCGAAAATTTTGGACTCGACATGCTCTAATAAGAGTTATCCTTTTTGTTTGAGTTTTATATCTTATCAAGAATAAGAGTAATGCATATGCTTTTATTCTTATCAATGCTATCTATGCACTCATATTCATGCTTAATCATCTTACGTGTAACATTTCAATTTGTTCAAGATGACGAATATCTTTATTTAATGATAAGTTTATAACAATAAACAGATTACGTAATGACTGGTTTTTTTAAAATGTATTATTAGTTTCTGTGGATACTAGAGTGTGTCACTAATGCAAGAATTTTGTCATCACCAATAAAGAATATCCTAGAAGTCCTGAAATGACTATAAAATTCATTGTTCTTGTATTTAGTAAAAACAATCTATTTGTAACTTTGAGAAATTATTGTAACTATAGTTAGTACTAAATAAATGCAAAGTTTCAGATCTATAGTTTTTATAATGGATGAGAAACTATACCAAAACTATGATATACTTTTTTATCAATTTTTCAGATTATAAGATAGTAACCATCATAAGTGTATTTTACTAATGGTAGATATGTGAAATTTCTGGGAACTATAGTAAAAGAAAAAGCAACTAAAGCATTAGATGATTAATGTAATATAAACTTTCATAATGATAAAAATCATAAAACAAAAATTAAAAAGGAATGAAAATGTTTTGTACCTTTTTAAATCAGTAAATGATAAATAAAATACCAATATTATTAAAATTACTAATCAAATGCACAAAAATCAACAAATTGATATATGTTTCTTCTTTTATTATAGTAAACTTCGCATTTATTTGGTACTAACGAGGGAAGGCCCCCAACTGTCCAATCGCTTTTGAGTTCGGACTCTGTGCATATGGTAGACCCCAGTAAGGTATGAAAAACCCCAAAAGGATAACGGCCCTTAGGCCTTCTGTCCAGAGTTATAGGGATTTTACTGGAATTTTAGCCAATGGCATGGTATTTACCAACAAATCGAATGACAATATTTCGGGTTGAGATTTTGCCCCATAGACAGGTCTAGTTATGAGTAGAATGCTCTGAAAATTTCAGCTCAAAAGAATGTTTCCTTCTCAAGATATTAAAGCTCAAAAAAAAACAGAAAATTCTAGCATCTTTCGTGAGATATGAGTGATTTTTAGGACTTTAATATCTCGAGAAGGAAACATTCTTTTGAGCTGAACTTTTCAGAGCATTCTACTCATAACTAGACCTGTCTATGGGNCTCAGCCATTTCTTGACGGATCCTTCTCATCTTCGAACTCGACCTAGATATTGATGAGACAATTCTGTGCACAAAATTTCAGCTCAATCGAATGTAATTGTGAAGAGTTATCGAATAAACGGACGGATGGCCGGACACACTGACCGATTTTAGTAGTGTACTCACTTTTTGAGTACACAAAAACGAACTTTAATACTAAGAGAAAAAGCTGTTAGCGCAATCCCTTGCGGGATTAAAAATGTGAAACACGATGGCTCTATTATTACTAATTAAATGGAAATCCTTTTCTTTCATTACGTTGCGATACATTTGCAGCTAACCGTTAATCTGATGCTTTACAACTACAGTTTCTCTGTCACGGTCTGTGATGGGTACCTGGCTTCTCTGTCACGGTTTATGATGGGGGAATTACCTGTCTGTAACGGAGAAATTACCTGTCTGTAACAGTCTGTGATGGGAGAATTACCTGTCTGTAATAGTCTGTGACGGGGAAATTACCTGTCTGTGATGGGGGAATTGCCTGTCTGTAACGGTCTGTGATGGGGGAATTACCTGTCTGTAACGGTCTGTGGGGGGAGGGGGGGTCCAAATTTCTACCCCTAAACACTTCAACACTCCTTTCAGATCGTGTTTTACAAAATTGCGTAAAAAGCTACAAATAGTAAAATACGAATAATGCTAAAATCGAGTGGGACTTTTCTTTGATGTTTTTACATAGTTCGATAGATCTTGAGAAGCTCTACAAAAGTGTTTATAACAGAAGATTTTTAAACTCTATTTTGGTATAAAAAAGTCACATGTTTTATCTGTTGTATATGAAAAATCCACAATTTTTTTTATACGAAAAAGGTAAAAAATACGAGTTTATTGTCATTTTTTTATGCCAAAACAGGATTTAAAAAAATGTTTATATAACCAGTTTTGTTGAGCTCGTCAAGATCTATCGAACCATGTAAAAACATTTTAAAAATGCTACTCATTTTTTGCAAACTCGGATCTTACTAAAACTCATAATAGTTATATCGTTTTGTAGTTTTTTACACAACTTTTTCACTTAGTATTGAAGTTTGTTTTTTTTGTTTCTGTACTTCATATTCAAGAATCCTCCATTTCAAACATGTGTATACATATAGTACTCGAGCTGTACTATCTGAAGAAAAAAAGAAAATTGAATCTATGTCGTATAGTTTTGAAATGCGAGCGAAAACAAAAAAGTAGTACAATAGTTTTGAGGCGAATAGTATTTGATGCTTAAGTTTTTGCTTAATTAAACAAATAAATGTTCAGTTGAAGATTTATGTTTCTGAACTTATCGCTTCTTAACTAGAGAAATTTTTTCAAATGACTGTGAGAAAATTTGAATTTTGAGTGGAAGTATTTTCGTATTTGCTATTGATATTAAAATTTTATTTATATATAATGTCAAAGTGAAAAATAAATCGTATGAGTCCAAAAGTCAAATAAAACATTACAAATGACTCATACTGAAAGAAATGAAAATGTACACACTATGTAATAAACTAGTGAACGTTCTAAACTGTCTACTAGTTTTTTGACTTAAAACTATTGTTATTCGATTGATCATGATAAGTGGTAAATATAGAATCTTAAAGTAAAAATTTTGTCTATTTCGAAATTTAGTCATCTAGATTATCAGCAATCCTTATACTTATTATTCAAGAAGAAAAAGTCGGACATAGAAGAAAAGACTTGTTTTTGAAATCTAAAATTTAAAATAATTTACTTTTCATGTAATGAAGCATAATTAAAAGAATCCATTTGATCAGACCAACTTTTCATTGCAAATGTTTGACTGTCTGTTGTATCATGACGAGGCCGAGATGTTGTTGTGGTTGTTGTTGTTGTTGTTGCTGCTGTTGTTGTTGTAGTAGTAGGATTTGATTGTCCCCATAATGATGATGAATCAATTTGTGATGATGATGATGTTAAATTATCTTGACCAGTTGATGTTAATAATGGACGTGTTTGATAACCAGGTATTTGTTTTTGATCATCAAATGATTTTTGAACATTTGTTGTTGTTGTACGATGTGATAAATTATCACGAAGATTACGTTCTTGTTCATCACGTCGTTGTTTAGCAACAGTTAATGTATTAATTAATTCAGAATTTTTATCATCTTGCATTTGTTTAACATGTTCATCATCATGTAATAAACGTGAACGTGTTGTTTGTTGTTGAGAATAATTTGTATGTAATGTACGATTATTATTCGTATTATTATTTTGTAATACTTGAGGATATGTTTGTTTTGATTGTTGTTGAGAATGATTAAATCGACGAGATTTATTATTTTTATCCGTTATATCATTATCTTCATCATCACTAAATCGAATTTTTTCTTCATAATTTACTTCCTGAGATGCACTTGCCCATGTAACATTATCGGTTAATTTTGATAAATCATCAATATCTTTATTTCGTAATATTGTTGGAGTTTTATAATCTGTTGATGTATTATGACGTTGTTGAGATTGATTTTGAACATTATTACCATACGGTGACATACGTTGTTGTTGTTGATGATGATGATGTAATTGATGCATGGACATTTGTGCAGGTGCTTGATTTGTTCCATATGGACCATAAGAATTACCCATATTATATGACCACTAAACATAAATAATATCGAAATACATAAGCAAATTAGATTATAAAATCAATATAATTAACGATGATGAAAAATTGAAATCTTCTGCCTAGATATGAGTAAGATAGTCTCGATGGGAACAATTTCTTTCTAACCTGGACTAGAAGATATTCTTATCCCTTTTTTTTTATTATTATTATATAAAATAATAAGGTAATAGAAAAAAAAAGTTTAACAAAAAAATGCAATTTTTTCTAGAATTTTAAGTAATTAGTTTTTTAGTTGGTATAGATAAGATCTTGGTAATTTGAAACTTGTTTCGATGTTTTCTTTTGAAAATGTATTTATAAATTAATGAAATACACTAAAAATATTAAATGTCAACATTATTTTGTTTTATTCATCATATGATGATTAGAAATGAAAATCACCATTGAATAGTATTCGTATCTCCGAATTGAAATTCTAATAATCAAAATTTCTGAATCAAGTTTTTTATTCTCAATTATATTAGGAGTAAAATTAAAACTTAATACTTTTTTTAAAACTTTAATTTAACTTTCATAAATAAACATTGTTTTCAATATTCAAAAGAGGATATATGAATCTATTCTTTAAGTTTATAACTTTCTCAAGTCAACTACTATATTTATTATACTATCGAAAAAACAATTTTTACCATTTGCTGTGGTTGTTGTTGTTGCTGTTGTTGATACATTCGCATGTATGATGAATTATTAGGATTTTGTATTTGTGATTGAAGTAAACTATTATTTGTATTAGTTGGTAACATTTGTGATTGCATTGATAATGTTGATAAATTATTATTATTGGTATTATTATTATTATTATTATCGTTTGATTCTTTAGTTAAATCATTTGACATTGGTTGAGCACGACCACCACCTTCTTTCCATGATGCTAAATTAGCTGGTCTCAAACTTGGTCCTTGTGTTGTTGTTGATATTGAATTAATTAATGAATCAGATTGTGATTTTGTATTTTTATTATCTTGTGTAACTAAACGTGGAAAATCATTTAAACCAAGTAAATTTGGTGGTTGATCATTTGTATTTCCTGTTGTATTACCAGCTGTTACTGTACTCCACGTTGTTCCTCCACGAGGTTTATCAATATCAGATGAAAGTGTAGATGATGATGATGGTAATGGTGGTGGTGTTGAAACAATAGCAGGTATGGAATCAAGTTGTTGTTGTGTTGGCTGTTTTGATGGTGTTAATGGGCGTGTTTGATTATTAGCGAGATTTGTTGGTGTTTGATTTCCACTAGCTGTCCATCCATGACTAGTACCTGTTGGTATTGTTGGATCAAATGTTGCTGGAGTTGTACCTGTTTCACTTTTTAAACTTGGTAAATTAGCTGGGGGTGGTATTCGTCGACTGTTGATTTTTCCGAGATTAGCCCATCCTTGAGTACGAGCTTTAGAAACAAAAACAAAAAAAAAACGAATATTTTTTTCCTTATTTTGAAAATTTAACATACCAGCCGCTCGACTCGTTTCGTTCGTCCGTGCTTTGTTTACAAAATCGTTTGCTTTAACACCAGCATAACGTTTATTTTTATCAATAGATTTACTCGGAACAGACATGGTGATAAACTAACGAATGATGGCGATGTAGCGATCATGCGAAAAAAAAAATGACGCTTTGTGACTAATCGTACACTGAGACGACTAAGTAAAATATGAATAATTAACAAACGAAATAAAAATAAAACACGAGAAGAATATTGTGTTTACGATAACTGTGAATTCGTCTGTCGAATGACAATAAAGGACAGAGAGAAATCTAAAAAATCTTTAAAGAAAAAGAAAAATTTTTGGATTACGTAATTTGTACAATAAAAACTTTTATGAAACAAGAAGAAAGAAATTTCATAATTACTAAAATTAATATTCAAGATTATTCCATATTTTTCTTTTTTCTTTTTTTCTACTCCGATAAAAACATGGCAAGATGAATGAATAAATGAAGGTCTACAAACAGGAAACAATGGCGGTACATAATGCACAGATGTGCAAAAGTGACATCTATAGAAGATAAGAAAAAATATATATACTAATTGGAATTTTTTTATTTATTATTATTAAATTAAGAAAATCAATTATTATATAATAAGTAAAATTTAATTTGAAAGTAATTAAAAAATTGGTTGCTAAGCAATATGATCTCGAGTAATAAAAGACCGATAATTCGAGATTTCCGTAAAATCAGTGACATATATCATCGTTTATTTCATCATTAAACTAAAACTTGAGACTAAGAAACTTCACTACTTTCACAATTATAAAAATATAAATAATTTCGAAACCAAAAGATTGAGAAATCATGAAAATGAATATTTGCAAAGTGCAGCAATTATGCAGTTTATGTTTCAATGTGAGTGTTTGATAGCTAAGTTTAAAAGAAAGCGCTTATGGAACAATCATATTACTTGTACTGTCAAAATAGGACGCATCTGATTCAAAATTTTTTATACGAACCTATTTTTGCCTTGCCGATCCTTGAACGACACGATTCGTTTACAGTTAAGATATTGCATCGCATATGGAGCTGTGTTACTGTGTCCAAGATAAATAGGTACTACTATCCGTTGAATCATCAGATAATACAGCCACTTTGCGCATCATACACGGCAAAGTTACATATAGGCATATCAATCAACATGGATATTTATGGTGGGAGACAAAAGTTCAGAGCAGTTTTTATTTTTAAATCTTCTTCTCAATGGTAATAGCTAGTAAGAATCTGAAAAAATATTTGTGTAGCTGAAAGGACTCTTGTAGAATTGATAGACATGATGACACCAGCAAAACTATCGGGATGAGGCTGCATAGAAAACTAACACCCTTCCAAAATCAGTTTTTTAATTTCCGTTCGAAGATTTTTTGGGAAAAATTTTGCTTGATAGAGCAAAATGTAGTGTCTTTGATGTTTTCATGGCTTTTCTTCATCGAAAGACATTCAATTTACATAAAAGATCCAAAGAGGATTTTTCTCTTTTTATTGAAAATTTCAATGTTTTGCTATATTGAACACTTTGACGGCTTTTGTAAGTTGAATTCAACTTGATCAAGAAAAATCATAGAGAGGTCTGACGAGGGAACCACCCGAGGTGTCAAAAAGCTTTTGAGCTGAAATTTTGCCCACAAGTAGGGGATGCATAGACTAGAAAAAGCCTAAAAGGATATGGGCCCAAGTTGGGATTTGACTGAGATATCGACTATTTACCATAATTTTCCTATATGATCCTACTTGTCCGATAAAATCA
>CAJNSZ010000128.1:203469-214751 GCA_905329745.1 Rotaria sp. Silwood2
CATTCAGACAAGCTGGCCTACAAAGTCTTAGAACTCTTGGTTAGACTATCTCCGAGATACTAGTATGTTAGCATAAAGACGCTTTTTTATGCATATAATGTTTCACATAGATATTTTGGCAGATTCATATCTCGGAGAAAGTCTATCCAAGATTTCTGAAACTTTGTAGGCAAGCTTGTCTGATTGGGGCCTTGATGTGAACAAAGTTTCAAGCCTAAATTCAAAACTTTGATTTTATCGGACAAGTAGGATCATATAGGAAAATTATGGTAAATAGTCGATATCTCAATCAAATCCCAACTTGGGTCCATATCCTTTTAGGCTTTTTCTAGTCAATGCATTCCCTACTTGTGGGCAAAATTTCAGCTCAAAAGCTTTTTGACACCTCGGGTGGTTCCCTCGTGAGACATCTAATCTTGCTCAGAACCATTTTCTCTATCAAAGAAAAACTTTTCCAAAAAAGACTTCGAACAGAAGTCAAAAAATTGATTTCGGGAACCTTGGTTTTCTGAAGACCCTCATTCAAACAGTTTTGTTGAAGTTATGTGATCGATCAACCCTGATAGAGAACCCTTTCAGCTACACAAATGTTTTATTCAGATTCTTATTTTATATACTACCATCGAGAAGGAAACTTACAAATACAGCCGCGCTAAACTTTTGACTACCACTGTATATATATTATTCGATAGAGCTTTTCAAGCTAATTTAGATTATTCAGATTTTAACCGTATTAGTCCAAATTTGTTACCTGAAAAATGTCGAAATACTTCAAGAGTTACTTATTTCCCAATAATAACCATTTTAACTTCTAAAGTGAATAATTCATTTTGAAAGTTTGAAACTAGAGAAGCACCCATTCCGAGAGCATGATGTTACATCATGTTCTATGAATAGGTACATCACTATATGAAACTATTTTTTCTCGCTCAACGTTGAAAACCACTTATAGTTCAAGTTCGAACAATAACATTTGAGCATTAATAAAAGACCAAAATGTTAACAATTCGTTCGTTCTTAATTTGAAAATGTATCTTCTCGTTTTTTTAAAAGATATACTCATATTTTACATATAATTAAAATTGATATTCAATGAGCTAGAAAATGACATTCTCCTTTTCTCGAAAAAGATTTTTTCTTCTTCAGACATTTTTTTTTTGTAATTTGAGTATTTTGACCTGAAAGCGAATAGATCAAATTTCCAGAAATCTCTCATTTTTTTCTTCAAAATGTAAAACAAATATAATAGTCTGTACCCGCATCAGAACTGAACACATTTAAATAAATATCAAAGATTTTTTACAATCTCTTTTCTTCTCGTCGAAAAACTTACTTATGACCCGATGAAAAAATCTTACAAAATTTTTGCTGATAATCAAATGTCTTAAGATTCATACTGTATGATTTTATAAAATAGATATTTAAGCAATTAAATGCATTCTACTTTAGACACTACTTGTTTAAAATTGAAAATACATCTACTATGTAATGGTGTCTAATCCGCTAAAAAAACCATTTCACAGATAATTTAATCAATTTAATTAAATAAAAGTAGGTTTCAGAGACGCACAAACTGCTGAATGGCAACACCATCTGAGATTTGACGATTCGTCCTCTTACGATTAATGCATTTTATCTTATTAAAACTTGCTCGATTACTTTATTCAATTTCAGTAACTACAGTTAATATCAAACACCAGTTTATTGCTAATAGTTTGATGATTAATTCTAAATGTAGTCGATTATATTCACAACAAGTAAACAATTCGTTGTGTGGTACGTTCAGTAGAAAAAAAATAAATGATAGTTATTTATTGTGATCTCATTCATTTTGTTTTTCGTTGTATTTGATCTTTTGAAATAAAGGAAATAGTAATTGTTAGATATGCTTGAGTAAATGTTTAGAGAAAACATTTGTTTTTATACTAGATCCTTGGCGAGACGGTGCTGAAATAGTTTTTCAGTTGCTTTGCGAATTTCCAGTAGATCTTCTTTTGCTTTGAATTTTTTTAAATGGATATTTTTGTTTTTATTTAGTTTTTGTGATTTTTATCAATAAATATCCATATGCAAGTAAAGATAAAAGACTTTCTGAAGAAAATAAAACGACACAAATAGAATAAAATTAGCTATGAAATATTGTGAGAAATACCTCGAAAGTCATACATAAATCGTATAAGATCTAACATTAAGATCATACGAGAATTGTACTGTACGATTTAATCAAAATTGGTGTTATAAAATTGTAATAGATCATATACGATTTTCATTTGATCTTGTTTGACCTAGGTGGTCCTTCATTAAATCTTACCGAAAAATTCATTTTTTGAAAACAAAAGTTCCAATACAAGAGATCATTTACTAATGTTACAAAGTAATAGTAAATAACCAAAGCAGTGTTTTTTTTTTTTTTGAACATATTAATTTTTCTCTCAGGAATAAAGAAGATCGGAGATGAAGTTTTCGATGAAAAAAAAAAGAGATCGCGAAAATCTGTATCATTCGCATAAAATTACTCTATTTTGAATGTAAATGCAGATTATTATGCTTGTTTTGAATCTTGAACAAAAGCTAAGAGCGTTATTGAAATTTGATTTGTGTGGTTTCAGGTCAAAGTACTCGAGTTACAAAAAAAATGTGTCTCAAGAAGGAAAGAAAAATATTTTCGAGAAAAGGAGTATGTAATTTTCCAGCTCACCGAATATCAGCTCTAATTATATGTGAAATATGAGTATATCTCTTTAAAAAATAATATAGTAGACACGTTTACAAATTAAGGGCAAAATAACTGCTTGTATCTTAATCTTCTTTCAATACTTAGATTATCTTTTTTGAAATGAAATTATATATGCAATTTTCAAAACATTGAATAAGAAAATAATTGTTTTAAGCTTTTAAAAATAAATAAAAACTTGATTAATAATCTAAATAGTAGTCTGAATCAACTTTCTAAATTCTATTGAATGATATATAAAAAAAAGATAGTATGAAAAGTTTGCATTGTATGTGTGTCTTGTATTATATTTAATTATGTTATTTGCTAAAAACATCATAAGTTATTAAAGCAAAAAGATACGGACAATTTCTCATATACGTCATTGAAAAACAGATATTAATTAAAGACTATCTATTAAATCGAAGTGAAAATGATTAGTTATTAGCGTTTATTATAGCATTAAAGATGTTTTGATATTTCATGTCTTTTGATGTAACGGAAATTACACATATTATATTTCTATACTTGGATATTATCTTTTTTTTTTTCGTGCACTAAATATATACATCAACAAAATAAACTCAGAATACTAAAAACAAAAAAAAAATCATTTTATAGTCTTGATTAGAAGCCTTATTGAAAATAGAAATATATGTAGACCATCCAATTATAAAACATACTGTTCAACAAAAAAAATAAAAAATACGGTGATGAACTTATTTATTTTTTCATGTAATCATTTGCAAGATGTTGAGTTACTATATTTAGAATTTATATAATTATTATTTATACAGGAGTATTTTCTTTCGAAGCAAAATGAATAGAATATTAAATGATATGAACTAACCCCTGCAAACGAAAGATTAACATGATAAAATATGCAAATTATTTTTCTCAATATTCTCTATATATTAATAGTATGTCTGATCTTTCGGTATTTTGATCATGACATTTGAAGTTTGATAATCTTGCAGTAGAAACTAACGTTTCTTGTTGATATCTTTTAATATAAGTGATATTGAAAGGTCATTCAATGATTTTACATTAATTACATCATGATATCAATAGCAACTACAATTTCATATACTCGATAAAAACTACATCATTCATAACTGAAGCTTTCTGTTACAAAACAGCTATGAATATATTGTTTCATAAATGTAAAATTCGTGATTATTATAATGACTAACAAGACAATCTCTTTAAATGTTTTCTTCCGATTTCAATGATTCTTTGTCTATAGATACTATACAGTGCTCTAATAAAAATTCTAAAAGGTATATAGATTTGATTAAGCTATCAAAATGTTTTCTGGAGATTGCTGATTTTCTGAAAACTCGTGTTTTCGAGTTATGATTTGAAACTTTACATTTATAGGACAGTTAAACTAGACTAACTTCAGTAAAAAAAAAAGTCACAAGTTTTCAACAAACTCTCTTTGAGATAGGAAACATCAAACAATGCATAATGTATACCCGGCCGATGGAAAATGGTCTATATCTCGAGAAGCCTGTGTTTAAAACTTTTGAATTCCTATATGGAAGCTAGTCTATGCGCACAGTTATAGATCAAACATTAAAAAATACAAGTTTTCCGAAAATCTGGAACTTCTAGAAAAAAATGCGATAGCTTAGTCAAACCCCAATACCCTTTAAGGGTTTTATTAGAATAATAAGTCGTATCTATAGGCTAAAAAATTCATTGAAATTCGAAGGAAGGGAAGGCAGCTGCAAGGGTTCCTTTATGAGATTAAAAAAACAATCTTAAAGATTCAGTAAAATTTCCGCATAGGACACACCTTCACATAGGAGTATCCTGAAGTCATTAAGATTGAGGGGAAAGGATGCAAACGACCACTGAAAAGATAGTGTTCACAACATTTTGACGGAGTCGATTCTTGTTGAAGGGATTAGCAAGAAAGGAAATTGCTCAATTTCGCGCTACGGGTAGAAAAACAATTTTCCAAAATTGTGAGATCATTCTATCTCCATATAGTAGATAATTTTGAAAAATCCAACTGTGTTAATTTTTCAAGAATAAAAATGCACCGAAAGATATGTAACAATGAGCAGTGAAAATTTCTATTATAATATAAATTGAATATGTACATTTATTTTTATTTTAAAATTTCAAAATATTTATTATTTACACAATGAATTTTTAAATTGAACATTATAAAGAGTTTTACTTGTTAATTTTTTAGTACTAAATGTTGGTCGTGATAATGGTAAAGATTGATAATCAATAATATTAACATTATTTACAGGTGAATTATTATCACGACAAATAAGTTTTTGTTGTCGATTTGTTTGACTACTTGTATTTTGATATCTTTGACATAAATATGTTTGAATAACTCGATTATTAGTCTTATGACGTTGTTGAGTTTTTAATGATAATGAACATCGACATTGACAATAATATTTATATGAACATGATTGAAGAAATTTAATCACAGTTTGTCTTAAACGTGATGATATAATAAGATATATTATTGGTTGTAATGCACAATTAAGAAAAACAAGTAAACGAACAGTATTTAATAACCATAGAAGTAATGTTTCATTCATTAAGTTTGATTGAAATAATTGATTATATACAATAAAAAGTAAATTAAGCAAACGATAGGGTAAAAGTAATAGAATATAAAGTAAAATAACAACAAAAAGCATAATTATAACTTGAAGATGTTGTGTTGAATGAGAATTAGATGAACATTTAGTTTTTTCTATTGGTATCATTATAGACGTCGGAAGTGTACTTCTTGAATTTTGTTGTTGACGTCGATTTGATGAATTTGTTGCTGCTGATGATGATGTTGATGTACGTGCTGGTGTTTCACGAAATTTATTTTTATTAATTATATTAGGTGAGAGAAAATGATAATTTTCATTATTATTTCGATTTGTTTGACGAGTTTTATTCGTATATTTTTTAGAACTAAGAATTATTCGAATAACTTGACCATAAATAATAATAAGAAAAAATCCAGTAATTAAATAAGTTACAACAAGTAATAAGATTAAATAAGTACGTGACCAAATTTCTGTAGCTTCTGTTTCACAAGTGGCTTCAGATATTATCTGAGATTTATTTGTTATATTTTCTGTTGTCATTATGACATTTTTGTCATATTTAGTTAATGCAAATAATGGTAAATTGATTAATATAGCAAATGCCCATATAAGACATAATGTTTGACAATGATTACGAATTTGTCGTCGAATTAAATTACGTTGTAAACAACGTGGAACACCAGCTGGATAACAACGATGTACAGTTAATATTAATAAAAATCCAAGTGCTGCATGCATTGATACTTGTTGTAAAAATGGTAATAAATAGCCTATTTTCAAATAAGAAAAAGAAAACATCAATAAAACAATCACTTCAGCTATACGATAGATATAATCAATCATATTTTTCAAGGCTTCTAGGATATAAAAGCTAGTTTTTCTCATTTCATATTCTATATCTTATCATATAATCTGATCAAATTCCACAAGTAAACAAGGCATTTACTCCTTTGTTAATATAATATTAACCAAGGATAATTATCATTTTGATTAAATATTTTTCTAATACTAAGTCTTTAAAGAGTCTTGTCTAGAATATTAATTTTTTATATTACAGATAATAACAACCATATAGAATAATCTAAAAAAAGCTACAATTTAAATTCTCTTTGATGCGCACGTAAACAAAAAATTTCAATTATCTATAGATTGATTTAGCACGTACTAATACGCAAAACAAAAAATAATTCTAATTTTATACTCAGTAAAATCAATGTATATAGTACTTGTTGCTAAAAAAGAAATACACATGATTAATACTTGTTCTAATCTTTGAATAAATGAATTTCATATCATTAATAGATAATTAACCTATTGATAATTAAATCGAATTTGAAATACATATTATTTTATTTCAAACTTTTCGGTAGATCATAAAAAAATAGTTTGTTCTCAATTCTGTTCATGTGAGAAAAAAAACTTAAGGTTAAAAAAAGAATTTTTTTTTTTTATAAGAAGCTTAATATACTAGTAATTGATTAATCCAGACTTTTTAAACACCTATATAAATGACTATAAATATATAATAACAGGAAGCCATTAACAAATTTTGAATATCAAGGACATAAAGAACTTCTCTTCACGTTCAAGTTGAAGACAGTATTATATAGAGCTTCTATTTTTTTTTTTAATTTCACTGAGTAGCTTGGTGTAATATACAATATTAAAATGTTTCATATAATGAACTTACATGTAAACATGCCTAAAATAAAACCATCATTTGAACGCCACATTTCAGCTATACGTTCGGGTAAACAGCTTAATATTAAAAGAATATCTGCTATGTTAACATTAACTATATAAAAATAAGTTGATGTATGCATTGATCGATCACGTAGTATAGCCAAAATAATGATAATATTAGCAATAAAAGCAATTAATATGACCATAATAAAAACAATAAACCATGAAATATTGAATCGATCGTCCGACATAATTCTATTTATTAATTGATTTTTTTTTCTTAAATCAATAATTTATAGAAGATATCTGAAGTTGCAATTAAAACATTTAATAATTTTAGTTATAAATATGAAGAGAGAAAAAATACTAATAGAAAAAACAAAGAATACAATTTGTATACTAATTTATATGATATATTGAGAACATTCATATAGAAAATATAGTTCTTACTGTCATCTTATCAACTTGTTTTGTTCATTGTGGTAGAAGTAGTGCTTACTTTTCTTCTTCTTCATTTCAAACTATTGTCTCGAACTGAGCATAGATATCTCTAGAAGTGAATGAGAGGCAGACATCATTCTCTTCTTTTTTCTTTTCATCACGATCGACACTACTCTATATTATGTAATATATAAATGTAGACATACACTACATTCATACAAAAAAAAAAAGAAAAAAACTAAGAAAATAGACTGTTTATTAATATTGTGCAAATTCAGAGCAAAAAAATACTTTTTACCATAGGGAATTTATTCAAATACTGAATTACTATATACAATATTAATTGCAAATATCACAGGTGTTATTAATAAAGCAGCCCGTATAGCTAGAAGGCAACAAACAAAATTTCTAATCTTTCTATTGTTAATTGAAAATAATCGTATAATAATAAAAACAAAAATTTTTCAAAATGAAAAGAAATTTAAACAAATCATCTTTCTTATTAGAAAATAAATGACTTATGTCTAATCAGTTATTAAAATTAATATCTTACCTTTTTTTTTTAACTTCTACTTACTTTTGTAGCAAGGATATAAGAACATGATAGGCAGCTTTCTTTTTTTTAACCATGTTAATGTACTTGCGAAACATGACATGAACTTTTTCTTTTCTTTGCTAAGAAATTGTTGATGTCTATCATTGAAAGATGCAATCATATTTAAAAAATATTCCACTATTTTTTTTTTCCTATGTTAAACAGACCGTAGCCAAGAAATTTAAGAGTACTGTCAAATGCTGACATCAATATATTCTTATACCCTAGGCATTATTTATAATCAATTTATGATGTCATGTTGACCAAAGACTTACTTGTAAACAAAAGATTTTAATTAAATATGCTTTATTTGACTAAATTTTGATAAGTATTGAGTGGCGCTGTTTTTCTTTCAATTGAAGATTATTTTTTCAAGTGCATTCAGACATTTATTATTTATATTCTTCTTTTTATGGAAAAAATGCAGCATAATACAACAGTCTTGTAATTGGATCAAACATAAAAGAATCAAGCTATTCTTATTAAATAGAATGGAAACGCCAGGTATCTTGTTAAAAATACATTTATGTGTTGAGAATTTCTCAATACACATACTGTAAGAGCAAGTAGTAAACATTCTAGACGCTTTTTCATAAGCTGTCTTTTAAAATGTTGGACTACTTTCATTGAGAAAAAAAAAACATACCATTTGCAGTATTTTTGTCGATAATTGTATGATAAGTATCAAACAAATGTTGAATTTCCTTGCAAAACATATTCATCTTTTCAATAAATCTAACGTTTTATTGATCATGTTTTTTTTCTCTCTCTCACTCGTCATCAGCATTTTGTTTCAATGCCAACAAAGGAAAAAAACATTTATAATCACTTCCAACAAATGAATACAACAAGTTTTCATGAAACAAAAAAAAAAAGAAGAAATGGAAGAAAAAAAAGCGCTTCTTTTTTTCTCCTTTTTTTTTTTTTTTTTTTTTTTTTAAAACCTTGCAAGTTCAATCCTATAAGGATTGCTTGTTGAAACAACGAGAACATCAAAAGAATAAACATAGAAAACAACAAGAACAACAAGTATACATCTAGTTAATATATATAAGAGAAATATATATATATATATATATATATATATGCATGCAACAAAAAACCACGCCCAAACACTTATTGCGGAAGTAAAAAGTCTGTTGTTGAATTTGTTACTGATGCTGAATTCGTTGGATTATTTGGATCATTTATTGTTGTTTGATTATTATTCAATTCATTTGTTGTTCCTGAATTTTTCATAACAGTTACAAGACCACCATATTCATCGAAACGAAATGGTGTTGTGTTATTACTTGCACATATCAACTAGAAAATAAGATATACTTATAAAAGAAATAATTAAAGGGTTCATATATGTTTAATCTCTCATGAACATATATAATCTTAGTATATATCTAAACATCATAGAAAATGCGAAGGCGGAAAAAAGATTTGCTTTTTGTTTCTTCTTTTGACATTTTAATTTCTATTCGATTCAGTTAACAAAATAAATTTTTATTTTTTGTTATAAAAAGAAAAAAATCAATCAAGAGTAAACATTTTGAAATTTAATTTATCATTCATGACAAAGTAATCAAGCGTTATATCTTATCCAAAAAAAGAAACTTATTCATTTATTTGATGAGAAAGAAAAATGTTTTTGAAGTGTAAAATTTATCTTTTTTTGATTTTTACTAGAAGTTAATTCAATGAAACATTTATTTGACAATATATCCTCATAATTTAAGCGTTTTTATTGGTGTACGCAATAAATCTTCAAAGGTTTCGTAGTACAGCATATCGCACTTTTTGATGATATGTTTCATTAAACTCTATAAGAATGCTTTGTTCTATTTCAACTAACCTCAGCACGACCACGTGATTTTATTTGTTGATGAATATTTCCATTATTAGCGGAATCTAAAATGACAACCTATAAAAAGAAATACAAGTGCTTTTCTCTTTTTATGACGACAGATGCTTACATCCATACGATGTTTTTCTGTAATATGTTTTATAAATTCATCAACATTGCTTTGGTATCGACGACAAAGTCCACATTGAAATCTGATAAATATAAAGAAAATAATTATGAAATGAACACATTTATTTATGTTATTGTCAAACTTTGTGTTTGGATTTGATAGAAGTGCGTCATTCGATAAAAGTACAGGTGTATTGGATTGTCCAGCATGATTATGATGTAAATGACGCTTAAAAAAAAAAACAAAGATTTGTTTTTGTTTTTAATTATCATTATAAATATGAATGATCAATTTAGTTTTTATGTTATTTTACTTTAAGATTTGTTTTTTTTATCTGTTATATATGAACAGAATGTACAAACATGTGCTGAATCATCTAATTGTAAATGTTCACTTTTAACATGTTCATTTAAACGATAAAGTTTTGTTGTTGAAAAAGGACATTTTTGACATGTAAATACACATTTTGATATAACTTTATAACATTGTGGAACTGTACCATGTGGTGGAGGAATATGTGGCATATCAGAATTCTATAAAAATAAAATATTAATTATATTTCGATATGAATTATTCTTATTAGAAATATGTACAATTATTAGAAGTTTTCCTATTTGAGAGATAAGTTTTATCTCCAGGGGCAATTCTATTCATAGAAACTGCTTAATAATCATGCATTGAGAATGTAAATTTAGTTCTCTATTTGTCGAAATAACAGGAAACACTGGGAAGAAATGTTTACAGAAAGCTTTTTAATGGGTAAGTTTATTGAGTAAATATTTTTTTTACAGATTACGCTACAATATATATAAGAATGAAAAATGATGTTTGAGTTTTTATTGTAATCTTATGTAGAATATTGATTGAAAAATGAAACAGGAAATCCTGCATTTATTCAATCTCAATCAAAGCTTGACATATAAAATTAAAATCAAATCTCAAATTTATATCGTTTTAACTTCATTGATATTTCATCTTATTGGAAAATATTTGCTTCAAATTTATAATATTTTGGTAAGAATCTGTCATCTCTAACATCCTAAATGCATTCTCTCCTCATAAATACCAAAGAAAAACATCGGAAGTCCCGGATGCATGCCTTGTGGCTATGTTTTATTGCAAAACAGGTGAATATACATTGGTGGCATTAGTAGGCTACATAGTGGAAGAATGATTCTCGATTTTTGCTTACAGAAAAACTCTCTTCTCAAAAAAAAAAAAGAATTAAGATTCAATATCTAATTTAAAGATCTCATTACATCCTACATATCTTTAATAACAATTTAAAATTCATATAAATTGTTAAA
>CAJNSZ010000128.1:214851-254057 GCA_905329745.1 Rotaria sp. Silwood2
AAATTCATATAAATTGTTAAATTTTTTAATAATTTATAAGATCGAAATAATTATAAACTTTGATATAAAAATTAAATTTTCTTGTATATCAAAATACACAAGTATATTATTACAATCATTTGAAGTAGAATTAAACGAAACATTTATATTCAAAATTATTAAAGAAACTTTGTTCTCTTCCCAACTTAAAATAGTATTGTATAGGAGATTTTCAGTTGTATGATACTTATTCAAAATAACAACCCGAATGTTCTTTTTAACTGTTGCAATTTTGAAATCTCTGACAATTCCTACATTACTCAAGATGATCTATCTGTTCTGACAGTTTCAGATTCTTTTTCTAATTAAATGCTATTTAGAATTTCTTTCTGAAATATTGAGATCAACTTAACTTAAATATCTTATGTAAGACTTATTTAATTTATTAAAAAGAAAAAATTCTTAATATTTACTCGTTTTAAAAGATCTGAACCAAATAAACGATTTCCTCGACCAATTTGTGGTATATTTAATTTATGTATTGATGTTAAATGACGTTTAAGATGTTCCATTTGATAAAATTTATTATTACATTTTGGACATTCATAATTACGTTGTCCTTGATGATAAAGCATATGACGCTAGATTAACATTTAAAAAAAAAAAAAAAGAAGATATGAAATATTTTTTATTATTAATTCTTTTTTTTTTTTTTGTTTTCTTACTTTTAATTTTGAAAAACTTTTACAATTATATGGACATAAATTACATTGAAATTTATTTGTCTGACTTGAATGACTATAAATATGATTTTGAAAATCCTATTCAATAGAGAAAATAAGATTATTTGTATAGAAAAAAAGAAAGAAGAGCTTTTGTTTTTTCTATACCGAATAATCGTGAAAGACTGTATCACATTTATTACATTTCCATTCTTTTTTATATGTTTTAGGTAAATTATTTAAAATATCAAGTCCTTCAATATCCCAATGTCGTCGAGCCATATGAATTTTAAGATCAGCATTGGTTGCAGCCATAAATGAACAATAAGGACATGGAATAGATCTACATAGAATAAAATATAGAAATAATTTTTTTTTTTAATTTTTTTTTCTAATCTATTTTACTTTTCTAAATGTTTATGTGCCATATGACGTTTAACATGTGTTGTTGTACAACCACGATAATGACATAAGGGACAAGCAAAATCTTTTCCTTCACTACCCATATGAACACGTAAATGTCGTTTCATATTAGCAATACCAAGAAATTTTTTTCCACAATGATCACATACAAAATCAAATGGATCAAGTTCTAGATTATAGAAATAAGAATATTTATGGGAAAAAGAAAAGCAAGATATCATGTTTATATACCAGCATGTTTTTTTGCATGTTTCATGGCTTCAGATCTTGATGTAAATGCTTCACCACATTCATGTACTTTACAACAATATGAATGACTCAATTGATCAGCTTCCTATTACAGATATGTATAACATAGGATATTGTATTGAGAATAAATTAACGATTCTCTCTCTCTCTCTCTAGAATACAATGGACTAGAGCCCGTCGATCCGAATCAAACTGCTGTAATGTGTTTTTTTTTTAATAATTATTGAAAGGAACATTATAGAGCCCTGCGGTTTTCACCATCGAAGAGAGAACACTCGAGGTCAATAACTTATATTGAAATTCGATTGAGTAGCAATTGATTAATCTAATGAGTCCTTCGTGGAAATTTTCGAAAACAATAGTATGAAGTTATTTCTCTTTCAGTCTACGCAAGGACGACATTTCAGGATTATTCAGTTCAAGAGTTATAAGACCTTCGATGGGAGCCATTTGACCTGTGATCAATGAGAAAAAGCATCTAGGCCGGTGGTAATTCACCATGCTGAGTTGAATGGTGATAAATGTTTTTAAATTTGAAATGCTCTGACAATATTTCTGAAATGTCGACTCCTTTGTTATATGAAGACTGCTAGTGAAATGTCAAAAATATTGAAATAAGTGTTGCATCATTTCGAATCTAATAACAAATCTTATCATTCAACTCACTGTTGGTGTATTACCCTGTCTAAATGCTTTTCCTGGTGATTACAACTCAATAGGTTGAAATTGAAGTTTTAGAAAAAAGCCTAATGAATCTCAAAGAAAACAAACTAGAAATATCTACGTAGTGTAGATCACCAGGAAAATAGTTCTTCAAATGTAGTGTTAGAACTCACCTGTTTATCAATCGCCAACCAATCAAATTTCGATGAACTTAAGTCTTTTTCTTTTGAATGATGAAAATCTCAGTTCACTATAATTTTCCTATTTTTTCCTAGTGAGTTTTTGGACAACTGTACGAGTAAAATAGACATCTCTTTGACATTCTGAGTTGGCACTGTACTAGAATATTCTCCCATATGTTCGATGTCATCATAGTTAACATAAATATTCCTAGATTCATATGAATTTCCTCAAAAGCCTTGGTTTTTTTTCAGACTAAAAATAGGTTCAAGAAACAAAAATGAGATTTTCATGTACAAAAATTGATGTCCTAATGCTCTATAAAAATTATTCATTGGGCTGTATGGTGAAGAGTGATCAATTCTTATTTCTTAAAGACTGTTGTAGATCTGTATCATCATTTCTGTCTCCATTGTATTGGCGTATATTAGCATATATTCCCTATGTAAACAAAGTGATTGATAATAAAAACAAGCCTGATAAAGAGTTATTCTATTCCTGCTGAGACTTCTATCAAAAATCATTACATTTGCTAGTGCTGACATATTATTTGTTTCCACAATTCTCTGTTTGAAGTTGATCCGTTCAAAATTCAGCTATAACATCATTTTTACATCGTTGCTTGTTTTTAAAAACGAAAAACCAAATGACATGGTGTCAAACCCGTATGTTCGATCGCACAACATTGACTTCTCTCTCAGCAGAATTGACACGGTGGTGATCTGCGTTGAGCTCACATGCAAACTCTTTCAATTAGGGGTGCAACAAATCCTTATTTTTTGTACATTTTTGTACAAAGATTGAAATTTTTCTGAATGAAAACCCACCAAATCTTCGTGTCAATTATGATCAGTTTTAATCACTCTTTCTGATACTGGTATTTATTTACCAAAGCTCTACCAAATCTTGCGTAGAATTTGTTGAGATTTGTTAAATATATCGCCATTTTCACCAAATCCTGCCAAATCTTACGCAAGATTTGGTAAATAAATACCAGTATTAGAAAGAGCGATTAAAACTGATTATAATTGACACGAAGATTTGGTGGGTTTTCATTCAGAAAAAATTCAATCTTTGTACAAAAAATAAGGATTTGTTGCATCCCTACTTTCAATCAAACAAACACACTAGCCCAGATTTTTTTCTTACTATTATCTCTCTCTGTATAGTTATTTCAAACTGTCACTTACTAATATACTTATCAAACTCTGATACCGGTTTCTCTATTTATCGTTGACTGATTATGATATACGATCTTATTGAAATGTGTCTATCTAATAACAGTGTTGACACTTCTTTCCCGAATATTTTCTGAAATTATTTTCTTGTTTCTTTTGGATTCTTCAATATGAGTGATAGCTATTATTAATTTTATCTTGCACTGTTCCACTCCCCTCCTGCAATATGACTCACATTCATATCCTTTTCCTTAACTCTTGATTCCAGACATTCTCGAATAGGTCTGATTTCAATATCCGTATACTAATTTTGTCCTACAGTTTTTTCTCGAGTTATTCCTATCTATCTCCCGTTTGCAAATCTAATCATGCGCTCCAAGCAAATGTAGATCCACAGCTCTCTATAGAAGACTATTGACCAGCATTAAAAAAATTTTGTATAAGAGTTTTATTCTTTAACTCAATTTGAAATAGTTAGTTCATTTTTTGAAAATGCATGCAATTGATTGATGCTTGTATGAGCTTTCGAAACAGGTTTTTAATCGATCTCGTTTACATAAATACAACTCAGAGTATTCCATAAAGCTAAAAATTTTTAGTGTTAACGTTGGTTTGACAAGTTTTCTTTATCACTTAACTGTTCAATTTCCGTTTTTTATTTCAACTAACGAGAGAACCTCTTCAGATGTTCTCTTCCGGTTTTAATGATTTTTTTTTGCCTATAAATACTACATACTGTGTGCTAATAAATACTCTAAAAAGATTGGAGTTCCTATTGAGATTTCACTGATGAGGGAAGATGCCTAATTGTAACTCGACAACTAAACTCATATTTTGCATATAAGTAATTCTCGATGAGACTAGTAGAAACTTATAAGGGTTTGTCTTCGTGCACTGCATTTCGTACATTTGACAAGGTATTGATGAAAAAAACCAATTAATCAAATGTTAATTTCATAAGCCTGCTTACAAGCAAAATATTACTTCGATAGACAAGTCATACTTGAACATCTTTCTTCGATCTGAAGCTTTGTCCATAAAGAAAACCTTTTTTTTTCTGTGGAAGTCAATCTACTTGAGTTTCTCAACATGCGCCAAGATTCAAAAATTCGATTACTGAATAAAACTCAACAAATAATGCGAAAGTAAAGAAAACTAAATTTTGTCTACACTAGTCTCTTATAAACTTACATCAGTTCCAAGTGGATCATTTTCATTATCATTTGGATATGTTTGTGCTTCAAATAAACTTTCAAGAAATCTTGTATACATTTCTGGACATTGTTTAAATGAATGTTTTGATACAATAGCTGAACGATTAAAATCAAAAAATTCTTGTTCATCTTTAAAAACAACCTTTCATAAGAAAAAGAAAATAAATAACAAGAATAATTATTTTATTAAATTAAAATTTATTATTTTTCACTTTACTTTTAATATATGTGCTTGTAAATCTCCTCGACGACATTCTTCTAAAATTAATCGTCCTGAATTTCTTTCAATAGCATCAATTAAATGTTTAGCTGAATTTTTATCAAGTTTAACTGAAACAACACGATTACCACGTTCATCACATACAAATGTACGTCCTTTACGATTAAATAAATCACTATATTGAAATGATGGTTCAAATTTAACATCATTATCAGCTCGTAATGAACCCATAACTAAATCAGGTAATTGTGCTGGATGATAACCAGGTCCTGTTGTTGATGTTAAATTTTGATTATCATCATCAAAATTCGACATATCATCATCATCAAAATCTAAAACACGATGTATTGATTCTAATTCATCATCATTTAAATCCATTCCAAGTTCATCATCAGAATCAAATGTACCATTAAATAAATATGAATCATTATCATATTTTGTTGATGAACGTGATGTTGTTATTTGTGTATTTAAACGTTTATTAGGTGATATATCATAATCAATTGAATCAATTGATGATTGATGTGGACGTATACGTACAATTGGTTTAATATCATCATTATTTATTATTGTTGTTGTTGTTTGTATTATTTGATTTGTTGTATTTATTGATAAATCATCAAATGTTGATGATGATGATATTTTAACTTTATTATTTGGTAACATTAATACATCAACAGATAATTCATCATGTGAATTTGATATTTGATCATTTAATGGACGATAAATAATATCAGCATCGACTTTATAACGTTTCGATGGTATAAATGTATCATTTAAACGTTCAACAAGAACGGCACATGGCCGAACAAGATGTTGATGATTTTTTTGCATCTGAAAAAAAAAAAAAAGAATTCTGTTCTCTTTTTTTTTTTTTTATTTCCAATATTTAATTCTATATATATATATATATATCCAAGGAAACCAATCAAAGCAGCCACAACGGTCTCCTCTTGGACACAATATTTTATATTACTATTTAGAATAAAAAAAATAATGACTAGCTCCCTCTGTTACATGTATTGATGAGACAGAATTTTCGTTCATTACCGAGGATTTATTCAAATAGAATTTCATTGGTGAATTCAATTTTTTGTTGTCAGAAAAATTTTAAGAACTTGCTTTTTTTTTTTTATGAAAAAAGAACATTTTTTTTCCATTTGATCGATGATTAATTTTTGATAGAAAGTATTATTAGAGCGACATCTATAGTACTGGAAATTTTTTGGACTTTTAGCAAGATCCTATGATAGATCATGTTGTTTTTTTCCTCTTAGACAGATTTTAAATAGATAAAAGAATTTTATTATCGAAAAAAGAAAGTAAAAATTATAAATTATCAATATGAAATTTAAGAATTTTATGTTTTTTTTTATTTTATAAAAATTTCTAGACGAATGAATCATCGAATGAATATTCTTATTACTAAATTATTTTAATTTTGTTCTATCGAATATTCTAGATTAATTTCAAAGATTTAAGAGGATTATTCCGAACGTCAGAAATGACTATGAAACAGTGTATTGCTGAATATTTTATTAGCCTGTTTATCAATTGTTTTTGAGTACTAGACTTTGTTCTCTTCGAAATCAAATTCAATTCTGACTTTCTTTGAGTGTCCATAGCCTTTGATAAGAAGTTACTGCAACATATAAAAGACATCAATTCTTGCAGTCAATATCAGAGAACAAAATCTACTTTACAAGAAAGTTCGTATGTTAAAACGAAATTTTCGATGTTCGTTTAGTAAATGTTCCCTTTTTTTTCACATCGAAAACATCAGAATATGAAATACTTTTTGATAGGGAAGAACATTATCTTTAATGTTATCAGATATTGGCTGTATAGTATTTGCAAAATGAATACTCGGATATTGTTTTATGAGCTTATGAGAAACATTAGATAGATTTTCTTTAATTTCTAGATAATTTATGTCTTCTGATTACAGTGATTATTCAGATTATATTCATAATAACAATGATGATCATTTTCAAGCGGTATATCAAAGTTATTCATCTGCATTTTTAACTGATCGTGATCGAAGAAATGTCGAATATGGTGGTAAAATTTTACTTCCACAAACAGCACTTGAACAATTAGCCGAACAAGTAAATAAAATAACTTTTCTTATTAGTCACTTAATGATATACATCCGATGAAATCGAAAGATCTTGTCGAACAAAAAAAAAAGCCGAAATTTAAATATTGATTTGACGAAACAAGATTTGATAATATTAACGTTGTAAAAGCATCATCCTCATACTTAATAAAACAAAGCCAACCGCCATAAACCTTAACGTAGAGCAAGTATTCATCTGCTATATGGTACAGATATCGAAAAAAGTTACTTAGAGGCATGATATTCGTCCGTGCTTTTTTTTTCGAATTCATTTTCTGGCTTAAAAAAGAATATTTAATCAATGAAAATAATAAATTCCAAATCAATACGCTAAACTTCATCAAATGATACATAACAAAAAAAAAATAGTTTTAAAGAAGAATTTTCGTATCCAATCGAACCATTTTCTGATAATTTCAATAAAATTTTCTAATCGGTATAGGATAGGCGTTCCAAAGATATAACATACTTTTTCCCAATTTTCTTTTGTGTATTCGATAACTAGCGCACTCTACATATTTCTCAGGCGGTTAGACCTTATCGAGTCAAAAACTTTCAGACTCGAACCTGTTCAGATTTACATCTAGGACCAAGTCGATGGGCTTTGGTAGATGTCAATATTAATGAAATGAAAATTTTCTCAAATCTATTTTATACGGATGCGCAAAAAAAGAAAAATCAATGTTTTGTTTTTATTGATTATTTAAATGACAGATTTTATTAATTTTTTCTTTTTTTTTTCTAGACGAATATTATGTTGTTTAAATTAACAAATTCTAAACATAATCGTTCAACTCATTGTGGTGTTTTAGAATTTTTAGCAGATGATGAACCTCATTGTTATTTACCATATTGGATGATGAATTATTTATCATTAAATGAAGGTGATGAAATACATATTGAATCTGTTCATTCATTACCAGTTGGAACATTTGTACGTTTTCAACCTCAATCAAAAGATTTTCTTGATATAAGTAATCCAAGAGCTGTTTTAGAACATGTTTTAAGAAATTTTAGTTGTTTAACAAAAGGTGATCTTATATCAATAAATTATCTTAATCGTAATTATGAATTATCTATATTGGAATTAAAACCTTCAAATGCTGTATCAATAATTGAATGTGATATTGAAGTTGATTTTGCACCATCAATTGATTCTATTGATGAAAAATCAATATCAACATCTATAAATAATGAACAATATTATAAAAATTCATCAATATTTATGCCATTTTCTGGTCAAGGAATTCGTTTAAATGGTAAAGTAAAATCAGATGATAAAGAACAACAAAATAATAAAGAAATTTTACAAAAACGTGGAATACCTAATTATGATTATAAATATGGTTTATTACAATTTCCACGTATACCATTATGTTCTATAAATAATGATATAAATGATGTATTAGAAAAAAATCCATCTAATACATTTCAACCATTTACAGGTGAAGGAAAAACTCTTAGACAATATCGAAATTAAAAAACCTATATGAAAAAGAGAAAAAGAATATTTTTATTTCTACTCTAGAGAGACTGACATATATAGAGAAAGAACAATAAATTTTTTATTTTTGTTTATTGTTTGATTTTAATATGAACGAAGTTCAGGTGGTACACGACCATTGGTTAGATTGCATAGAACATCACGAAGTTCATTATCAGAACAAACACGAATTGTTTTAGGAGGACAATATGATGAGCAAGGATCATAACATAATGAAGAACGATAATAAGATGGTCGACATGGATCATAGCATGATGCATATCGATCATAAGATGATAAGCATGGATCATAAGGTGATGAATTACAATAACGATTCCATGAAGGTGTTACATCTGTCATTGTTACATAACTTCCTCGACGTTCACAATAATCATCATAATAACGACAAGGATCAGGTCCGTATCTACGTGAGGATTGTGTGCAATATTTATAAGGTGAATCATCATAGTCTGAGTAATCATAACGATAAGATGAAGAACGAGTAATTGAGGGTTCATATCTCGTTCTTTCCCATGTATTGATTATGTGAGGAGATGGAACACGTTGATATTTATCATAATAGCGATCGTAGCCATCATATTGATAACGATGATCAATAGATGTGACTGGTGGTGGTGGAACAGCGCGAGTTGCTTCATTAACTAGATATGAAAATCGTGGATTTGTGTACGATGCATTAAGCTCAGCACCATATCGTTGAATATAAGAATAAGGATCAGCTCGAACAATTCCGTCATTTATAAATTCTTTACGAATACATGCAGAAGGAGAATCATGTAAAACAAGTAGATTTGGTTCTTGTGGTTGCCTAAGAAGAAGAAGAAAAAAATGTATAAATAGACAATCGATTAGAAATAAAATATATACATGCAAGGTGGTGGTGCTCGTTCAATAAAAATAGGTCGTTGATTACTTTGTTTATAAGGTAACCAACGTTCAATAATAACATCCGATGGTTTAGGTGGACATGGTCCAAAGCGTTCGACAACAACACGACGTGGTGGTCGCGGTGGAGGAGGTAATACTTTTTCAATAACTGTTTCAGAAAGTCGTGGTGGAATTGAAGGAGGTCGTTCTCGAAGTATCTTTAAAGATAAATAACAAATAAGTTTTTATGTAAAAAAGAAATATAGTTATAATTACTATTGGTGATGGTGAAGGAGGTGGTGGAGGACGCTGTCGAATCTAAAGTAATACAAAAAAGAAATTTGAATTCGAAATAGAATTGATAATTAGTACTTGAATTGGTGATAGTGGAGGAGGTGGTGGAGGACGAATTTCACCTAATAGAAAAAGAACAATGAAAAAGACCAACTTTTAGAAATATAGAAAAATCCTTTTTTTTTTTATTTACGAATAATAAGTGGTCCCGCTGGTGGTGGTGTAGGCGGTTTTAAATATCGTACAGAAATATTTTGTTTATATGTAACAGGATTTTGAAGTTTTCTACGAATAATAATTGGTGGTTTTTCTTGTAATTCAACATTTTGTATTATATGTTGTTTTTGTTGTTCAGTTAATATTGTTTGTGGTTGATTTATTGCATTATTAATTATTGAAAAATTTGTATATTCATGTTTATTAGGTGTAATGTTTATTGGTATTTCAGTAATAGTATTTGTATCACAGGTTTCTTGATAATTATTAACAAGAATATTAGCTTTATCTGTTGTATAAAAGTCTTGTTCAAGATCATTAATAGGAGTATTATTTGTATTTGCTGTATAATAACCTTGTGCAGAATTACTAAAAGGACTATTACTTATATGAATTTGATTGATTTTATTATCAATTGATATAGGCGATTTTGAATGAATAATTTCACTTTGCCATCCACTTGGAGCAGCAAGAGATGCAGGAAGTGATTGAGCAATAATTGATAACGGATCTGAATTTGTTGTTAATGGATTTATTATTGTTGACGATACTAAATTAGATAATACACGTGTATTATCCATTTTTTGCAATTGAGACAGATTTGCAGTCGATGATGTCATTTTACATTCAGCATAAAATCTAATTATGTTAAATGTTAATAAATAAAAGATAAGGGCAATGTATTTTTAATTTTTTTTTAAAAATGTATTATGATTCTTCAGGTTTCGGCTAGATATTGTTTTGATCTTGATCAACTATTACATAGAGAAGAAAAAAGATAGCGCATTATTCAATGACATGTCATGACGAAGCAATAGTTATAAATGAAAAGATGGCTGGGCTATCATCAAGAGACAAAAAAAAAGACAAGGACAAATAACTGTTCGCGATACATATTTATTCACAAGGCTTTTCTATTCTATTAGATATTGTTCATCTATTCTTTTTCATAATCTTTTTTCTTTTTCTATCGATTGATATGAAAAGATAAAAATAGAAATAACTTACTTGCGCTAGTCGAATATTTAACTTGAATTTATTCTATTTTTCTTTTTGACACTAACTATTAGGTACTGCGAGAAGCCTATATGATGAAAAAGAAAAAGTTGAGACGACGAATAAAGTCCTTCATGCATGAACGAATATATTTCTTTTTATCAACAGACGAAAAATAAACCTTGCGAGTTACATTGAAGAATATGTCTTATATAACTAAAATTAATGAACGAATAATTATTTAACATATGATGTTTCAAAAAAAAAAAGAAACCTATAATGAAGATCGAAAGAAATAGAAAAATATTTTTGGACATTTAATTGTATGTCATAGGCAATATTTTTTTGATTTTGTATACTATCTATCATATCCCTTCTATTAGTAATATTTTTTTCTTATATCCTTCATACTTCATATTTTATTTACAACAAAGTAATTGATATATGTCATTTAATAAATAGAGCAAAATAAAAAATAATAATTGGCATTTTGTTATGAAAGACAATTGAATAGAAGAAAAAAGGCGTAATTATTAGAGCTAAACTAAAATATATCTATAAGTGTAATAATACACTAATTGTTTCTATTTTTGTTTAACTATTTTTGAAGAAAAAAGTTTAAATCAATGATGAAAACCTATTTTCTACTTTGAATAGTTACTTTATACGACTCTTTATCATTTGAATAATTTCATTTTCTTTTTTTTGTTTATTGACCTTCATTTTTAATCAGGTACAAAACAAATCAAACATATGAAACTTCTATAAATAACTTATATTGTTTTTTAGAAGTTAAAATTAATCAAAAACAAAACATCTAAAAACTTAAAATTTGAAATCTCTATTTTATTTATTTTTTCAGATAATAATGTTAAAACCAAAAGCTTTAAGTGAAGTACTTGCTCAAGTAACTAATGGAGGAATTCAATCAACTGTGTATGTTTATTTAATTGAAAAATAATTAATTTAAAAAACAAAAAAAACAACTTTTCTTTTTTTAAAGCTTATTGACACGTGATGGAGCTTTACTTGCTTATTCAGGATTTGAAGCGAAAGATGCAAAAATCATTGCTGCTATGGCTAGTAGTATATTTGCTGCACATCAACGTGTTCGACAAACACCTACATCAACACTTCCACAAAATACTGTTGGTTCGGGTGATTTAAATATGATTTTACTTGATGCAGAAGTAAAACAAATTGTTCTTGTAATTTTTTTTGTTAATTTATTTATTTAGGAAGGAAAAATGGCTATTGCTTCAGTAGCTACACAACTTGTTTGTATGGTAGCAAAAACAAATGTACAATTAGGAATGTTAAAAGCTAAAGTAAATTTCTATAATAATAATGATAATTCTTTTTTTTTGTTTTTCTTTATTTTTATTTTCTTTTAGATGGATGCTCTTTCATCATATCTTCAAGAACCATTACGTCAAGTATCACAAAGCAATAACTAATAATAATATTCTATAACTTTTGATGATTATGTTTTCCTTAATTTTTGTTTGTTTGTTTTTTTTTTCTTGTTTGTTTGCTGTAAATGATACATCTTCCGGTTAAGAGCATTTCGTTTTCTTTTTGTTGTCTATTATATCTCATAGAAAAAAAAGATTAAAATAGAAAGACACAAATGTGTGTTTTTTTTCTTGATTTTTATTGAAAAAAAAAAAAAAAAATTTTTTTTTTTATAGAGACTATTTCCTTTATTTTATGTACATATTGTACAAATTTAATAAGGTAAACCGTCGACAGAAAAAAGACGACGGATAAATATAATCAATGGATGACGATTGTCTAACATTAACTGAAGATATTGATAATGAACAAAATGTACAAATTAATGAAGATGATGATCCACTTATAGCTGAGGTAGGAAAATGATTTTTTAGAATAATTATGGACATTTTAGCCAGTATAAAATCACTGCGAAGGATGTTCTTGTACAATCAAAGACATTAAAAAAAAATCGATTATACAATGCTATTCTTGAATGCTGCAGCGAAAGGAGACGATTAAAATCTAATAAACATTGAATTGATCCTATGATTAAATTTTATTCAAGATAAAAAACAAATATAATAATTCTTTTCTAGGTTGATATTTATTTAACACGTATATTTGCTGATCAATTATATTTATTTCAATATCCACTTCGTTCAAATCATCTTCAATATGAAAATGATTCAACATTTATTAGTGCTCGTTTAAAACCTAAAAATAAACTTGTACAACTTGATTATGTTCTTAATACAGAATCAGATTTTTATTGTAAAAATAATGAAATGAATGTAATTCAAAATTTAATCTCAACACCACCACCAACAACAACAACAACATCATCATCATCAAATGAAAAAATTAATTCTATTGATCGTTTAACATTATCATCAACAAATGAAACATTTGCTGATAATTATAAACGTTTTGCTGTTGGAATTTTAACATCAAATGGTATACAACTTTCACCATTAAATGCAATATTTCAATTACGACCTGATTTTGATTCAACATCATCAATACGTATTCAACAATCTGTAACATCTATTGATGATGATGATGGTGATGGTAATGAATCAAATTTTCCTAAACAATCAAATTCTCAAACAGATGATACAACAACAGATGAAGAAGTTAATGAACTTGTAACAATGAAATTTTGGAAACCTGAAGGACGTTTACAACGTGAGAAAAAAATGCGTTCATATAATTATTTTGAACGTGCTCGAAATGAAGAACGATGGATTGATTTTGCTTATTATTCATTAAATCAATTAGAATCTATTGAATTAAGAAAAAAATGGACTATAATTGATAATAATGAAAAAAGTCTTTTACCTATTCGTTGGAGAAAAACTATTTCTATTCAAGATTATTTTCAATTATTATTTTTTGATAAACAAATTATATTTGAGATTCCAATTGAAAAAGAAAAACCTAAAATTGAACCAATTATTATTGCTGAACAAAAACCATTAATTATACCACCAACAAAACCAAAAAAGAAGAAAAAATCAGATTTGGATAAAACAACAAAAAAACTTTCGAGAAAAAGTATAGTAATGAAAAAAACTACAATCGCACAAATGAAGTCGAAATTTAATCTGTTGGTTTTAAGTTTGAACTAGAGATGTACGAGAAGAAGTTTTTTTTTGGTTCCGGTAGTATTTTTCCCATCGGTCTCAGTAGCTTTTTTGCTAGTGAACCGGATCTCAATCCAGGCCCTGATAGTTTTAGTTTATCGAGTTTCGGTTCCAGCGTTAGTAATTTGAGTCTCGACCGCGCTCGCAGTCTCTATAATTTTACTTTTTTTGAATTCTAATTCCCGTCTCGACAATTTCTATATCTTCTGATTCCGATTCCACAAATCTCTAGTTCGAATTCTGTGCATTAGGTTAAGCCTAATGCAATATGAATGAAAGAATAAACACGTCCATAAGTCTCAATATAATCAAAAATGTGCGCAAACAAATCTTCGAGTGGGTTTTGTTCCTTGAGAACGGGTATCTCCGACACTCCCAAATACAAATAGGTCTATCAGTTAGATGAGTTTCAGGAAAATGATTAGAACTCTGAAAGAAAGAATTAAGAAGGCTTATCTTTGGATTTTTCATATTTCACTGGACTCTAATGTATGTGTAGGATCCGAACTCAAAAGCGATTGATTACTTGGGATGGTTTCCTAGTTTGATTGCAATATGGAAAATTGTATTCACGTAGAAATCTAATTTCAATATAATAGTTTATTTATGTGTAGCGCTCAACTATAATATAGAATGAATAAAATACTTAAAAAACTAATTTTTGTAGACACATGCTCAGTTGAATTATTAGAATTATCTAAACTAGATATTAGTAGATATAACTCAAAATCCTTGACATCTTGAATTAACATTGACTTTTTCATTCTCATGTATTTTTATAAATAATTTTCTAATAGTACAAAATTTTCAATTTAAAAACTAAGAAACTCGATATTTAATCGTTTAGGATCAAATTTTTGAAATTCTTCTTCATGTCAGTAGATCCGAAAGAAAATTCTTATTACAATAATTTCAATTATGTTTCATCTTTTTTTTTTTTTTTTACTTTTTAGGTCGAAGTAAAAATCGAAAAGCTACAGATTTAGCAATCGCAATAAGTTCTGAGCAACAAATACAAACAACGACTAGTACACCATTATCATCTGTTACATTACCTAAAACAATAATTAAACAAGATCCAGGAACAATACAAAATGAATTATTATCATTTATGAAACGACGATTTGGTTATCGACCATATTTTAAATTAAGTGAAATAAATATTGGTAAATATATAATATGATTATTTTTTTTATTTTTTCGTACATACTTTTAGCAATTAAACTTGAATTAATCTCATCTCCACCCGGTCATCCACTTGCATCAGGAGTTACAGAAGCAAGTATACTTCGTGCAGCTGCTGAAATTGGAGCAATTTATGTGAACAAAAAGGTTTTTTAAATTTCTTTTTTTTTTTTATTTATATTGAAATTAATTTTAAAATGTCTCGTTTTATAAAGTGGCCTAAGAATCTCAAACAAGAACCAGTTTTCATTAATGTCCAAATGGGTGACAAATATGATATGGTAAAAATTTTAGAAGAAAAAAAAGCTTTTTTTTTTTGTTTTTTAAATTGATCATTATTATTTTTTTAGCTTCGTCGTTATGTTGCTGAACTTCTTGGAAAATGTGATAGTTTTCAATTTACTGAACTACGCTCACGTATTAAACAAGAAAATCAAACACAACAATTTCCTGTGCATGAAGTGAAAAAATTTGTCAAAGTATGATAAATAACATTTTTTGAAAAGAATTTTTTATCCAAAAAAAAAAAGAAACACAATTTGCATATAGTCACAAATCGTATCTATTTAAACACCATACTATAATTGTAAATAAGAGACTTCTATATGCATTAGAATAGACCCAAATGAAAATATGAATACTCTGAAAAGAGTTAGTGTCCTTAACTTATTGCTGCGGAGATACTACGCTTTTAACGTATTTTTAAAATGAATGCTGTAGTAACAGAAAACTGATTTTTGAATTTCGATTTAAAAATTTTACATAGATATAAGCCTTCATGAAAGTACTTTATTGATCAAATCTACTGGTTTATATTAGCAATGGAAAAGACATGCTATTACTATGTATGTATATTAGGATAGGAATAGTGACAAGATCTGAAACATTCACAAGAAACTACTCTTGTGAACGCCTGTCTCTATGTTGAATTTCAAGTCAAAATTTGAAAACTAGTTTTTCTTTTACTACAACATTCATTTTAAAAAAATATTGTAAAAGTGTAACATAGTCATATCAATGAGCTAAGATGATGAACTCTTTTTAGAGTATTCATAACTCATTTGACTATACCTAATGCATATAGTCGTAAGTCAAAAAACAATTTATCAGTTGAAGGATTTCCCTCGTCATCTTATTTTGAAAAGAGCTACAACAAAGTACACGCTCTTGTCTTTTTCTCACTACATAACAGTTCATAAATCTGAACTGTTACTACTCGAGTATAAACCCATTAGTCTAGTCTTGACTGACTCTATTTGTTACATCTATGTAACAAGCTACATGAATTCTATGATAACTCCAAAAAAGTTAATCGTCAAAGAAACTCTTTTTATAATAAACTACTAGTTACTTTATAATTCTACTTAATTTTATTAATAAATTGTATAAAATTCGTTTCACCATTAACTGCGCTGATACTTAATCTGATAAGTTCGGTTATCGACGAAAAACTATAACTTGTTGTCTATTATTTAACAAGTTCAATCAAAATCTTACCATTTAAATTAAATAAAAAAAATAATAAATATTAATTTTTTGTTTTAGGATCATTGTATAACTCGTTCGTCACGTAAAGGTGTACTTTATTGTGTAAAAGGCACATTGGTCAAGTAATGCAATTTCTTTTTCTTATATAAAATATGCCTCATCATAACGTTCTTATCTCTAACTATGTACAACACGTTCTTAGTGTTTCTGTTATTAATTATTTCGTTCTATGTAAATCTGGATATATTTTGCTATTGAAAAAAGAAAAAAATAAATAAATCGATAAATGCAGCGCCGTTGCAGCACCTATCAAAAACATAAACTAATTCATTTTCTTCTGTCAGATGATATTTCTGTTAGTTATTTATTTGTTTGTTTCTTTTTATGTGCTTCTCAACTTCATCATTCACCTGAGTAAGCCACATCGTACATGATTTCTCTCTGATATGAACAAACACGCACACACAATAATATGCATGACTAAAATACAACAACAATAAATAGGATTTTCTGTGTTCAAGTTGAAAAAGAAAACAAAAATCTATGCACTGGCGCTAAAGATAGCGCTAAGTCTAAAGGACGAGAAAAACAAAGAAAAAATAAGAACGGTATGCAAAAAAAAAATGAACGAAGAAACAAACAACAACGATAAAACAAAAAGAAAACTACAAGAATAATCAACCCTACAATATCCGTCATGTGTACATATACCAGGTTTTGTTATTGCCAGAAAAAAAAAAGACCTTTGACCATACTCTCACTAAAAGATTTACAAAAGAAAGAGCAGATCTATACAAAAAAAGCAAAGACAGAAAAAAAAAAAAAGAAAGTTAATTGTTAAAAAATGTCTTTTTGTTTTTTTTTTCATCATATATATATGAGAAACAATCACTGCAATAGAACAAGAAAAAAAAATAATAATAAATCAATTTCGATAATGATATCCATTATCATTTTGTCGATAATAAAAATCATCATTTCTTTGTTGTTGTTGTCGATAATTATTAGGATTTGATCGTCTATAACCACCACTAAAATTTCCACGATATTTTTGACGTTGATTTCTATCATTACCAAATGTATCTTGATTTCTGAAATGATTATACATAGGTCCTGATACATTAGATGTATCATCAAGATTAATATGATCAAAAAATGATTTTTTTTTATCATATATTGGTTCATAATCATTTGTTGAATTGGAATCATTTTTTGAATGTAAAAATTGATTTGGTAATTCTGTTTGTTCTTTAAATTCATCTTCACTTGTTAATTTATTAAATTTACGATTATTTGTTTCAAAATCAAATTCATCATCATAAATATTTCCATTATCATTAAATGTTTCACGATTATTACCATCACCTGGACGTCGTGGTTGATTATTCATTTGTGTACGACGATTATTATAAAAATATCTTTGTTGATGTTGTTGTATATTACCATTTTGATAACGATTTTGTTGTTGATAATGTTGAGAATAATTTCGATCATTTGAAAAAAATGGTTGACGAACAGGTAATCCATTATTATCATCTTCTTGTTCATTAAAATGATTATCTTGATGACGTGATGTTTGAGTTGAATGAGTATTTGATGGCCATCGTTGTTGAGAACGATTTGATTGTAATTGTTCAGTAGTATTTAATGAAAAATCATCAAAAAATTTGCTTTTATTGCCTGATTGTTGTTGAGAGGAAGATTTATTATTTTCCCATTTCGATGAAGATAATAAAGGCCATGATGGAGCGAGTTCACCGGAACTAGTACGAAGACGAGATTCTATAATAAAACAATACCATAAAATTCAATGGTTAACATTAAATAAGTTATAATATATTAACAATTAATCATCCAACTGCGACGGTCAAACAGCGATTTTCTCAAATAATAAACATACTATCAAATTCTACATGTTTTAGCAAAAAAGAAAAATTATTGCGAGAATAATCATGAAGTAATAACTGAAAAAAAAATATAGCTTTGTCTGACAGGATTACGTGATAATTCTTTTTTTTAAAATTTCTATACAACCTAATTGTCAGCTTAGAGGTCACAACATGTTGTTTAGATTTAATCTAATTAAGAATATGATAAACAATGTAAATGTGTCTAAGAGAGTTCAGTTGTTTGAGCGTTTCGTATTAAATTTTTACTGATTTTTGGATCTTTTATTCTGAGATATGAATATTGCAATGTCTGCTAAATCCGTGAAATTTTTACAAGGAGCTAATGTCACTGATGAAAGAATTACCCGAACTGATACCCATTGTTTACGTTCATATTCAGCTTACAAAAAAGTCTTGGTAACAATAGAAAAAGCTTAAAGGAATTCATACCAAATGGATAGATCTAATGACTCTTAGATAATCTTAAAAGTTTCAATCGAAAAAAATTTTCCTTTGTAGAAATATTGAATTTGATATTTCAGGTCAAAATTGCGTTATTTCATTTTCCGTTAAATACCTAAGGCTGCATCAAAAATGTCATAACTCAGCTTCAAAGGTTCATAGACACATACACTCTTTTAAGGATTTTTCTAATCTCGATCAAAAAGCTATCGAACACTCATAAACGATAGTACAATATATGCTAACTACGTTACTTTTTAGATTAATCTTCATGAGGAAAAACTTATTGCAGAAAATAAAAAATAATTTTGTAAACCAAAACATAGGCATGATATTGCTTTATTTAATTTGTACCAACTGTTCGTATAAAAATCATATCAGTCTATAATGTCATAATTTAATTCATCAGAAAATAAAAGTAATCTTATTGATTGTTGTCTATAGTCCTGGCTATTATTTTAAGAATAGCAGAAATGTGTTAATACATAAATGATTTAATAATATTTTTTTTCATAGAAATGTTGATTTTTTTTAAAATTCTGACATTTATTTAGACTGAAAAGATGTTTTTCTATCAAGAAGTAATAAACTATTCGAAAATATCAGATAATACTTTCCTTTATCATTACTATTCATCTCAAAACAAAAGAAATTCTTTTTCTTTTTTTACCTTCAGTTTTTGATAAATTTTTTGAGTGTTGATCATCAGATAAATTTAAACGATGAAGATCATGTGCTAATCGATTCGATATTGATAAATCCTTATTCGATGTACTACTAATAACTGCTGATACAACAGCTGGATCATCATGTATTGATGATTGTTTTTGAGGTGGTGGTGGTGGTGGTGGTGATGATAAAATAGGCATAGAATATGATGATGATTTTTGTTGTTGACTTTCGACTGTTTGTTCTTCATCAACAATTTTTAAATCTTCAATATCACTATTAGCAAATTGCATTATAGGTACAATTGTACCAGCAATTTGATTATTAGAAAAATTTCCTCCACGATTTTCTGTACCAAAACATTGTACATTTCCAAGAAGTATCGATGACGCTTGAGAATCGATGCCTTTATGAAAGAAAATAAAAAAAGAGATTTGTTTTTCTTTTATCTATCGAAATAATAACTTTTTAATTTACCTATAATTGTTCCAACATATCGACATTGAGATTTGGTAATAATCGCAATTTTACTACCAATAAAACTACTCGACATTATAAGCAATATATATAAATATAGATAGGTAAAGATTAAGACGAAATAAAAAGAAAATAAAAACAAACTAACAATAGCTTCTTCGACTTGTTTATTAGTTTATCGTTGGATCTTTGTTTGATGCTTAACTCCGTATGTCTGACATCTATTGAAAAGATAAATTTTATTTTGAAAAAGAATTCTTTTTATTTATTTATTAAATATTTAAATAATTTTTATAATATTTAAGTATTTATTTATATAATCAATTTTTACATATGATTCGTCATAGGTGTAAACTATGGATTACGTTTAATAGAAAAGGAAAAACATACAGCTGTGATTTCTATCTATTACCTTTTAGACTACATATTATTTGAAGGATAGAAGTAGATAGATATGCTATTTACGAAGTAAACAAATCGGAATAATATTATTTGCCTTGTTTTAGATATTGATATTTATAAAAAAAAAAAAGAAAAGCTTCAATGGATGAAAACGTTGATAGTGAATTTGTCGATGAATCCTCTCAAATGTTTCCTCTAACTATTCTTATATCATTTCTTGTTGTATTTGCAACAATAGTTATTTTATGGTGGGCAAAAAATCGTCATAAACAATTTCGTCGTGGTGAATGTTTACTTTTATGTGGAGCACCAAATTCTGGTAAAACATTACTTTTTTGTCGTCTTACTATGGGTTTAGCTAAACGAACATTAACATCTCAAGCAATTAATAAAGGTTCAATGATTCTTGAAAATTCATCATCAGATCGTTCATCAAAAAAAATTCATGTTATTGATGTACCGGGTAATTTACGTATACGTCAACGTGATTTTAATGCTAACAAAAGTTCAGCTAAAGCAATTATATTTGTTATTGATAGTTCGACAATAAAAGAAGAAAGTAAAGACGTATCCGATTATCTTTTTGATATTTTACATGAAAAAACATATCGTCAACAACGTTTACCATTATTAATATTTTGTAATAAACAAGATATAAATAATGATAATATATCAATTCAATCAATACGTAATTTACTTGAAAATGAATTAACAATGAAACGTAAAACACGTGCATCATCTGTTGATGTACATCAAGGAGAAACTGAATTAAGTGATGATATTGGTCAATTAGGAAAAGATACATTTGAATTTAGTGATGTTAAAGATATTCAAATTGATTTTGTTGATGGTTCAGCATTAGGTACAGAAAAAAAATCATTTGGTGATCATTATGATGATGATGAAGAAGGAGAAAAAGATATTGATAGTGGTGGTGATGAAACTGATGCAGACAGTGGAACAAATTTAAATAAAGTCTATGATTGGATTGAAAAGATCTGGATTAAATAAAGAACTCTTTCTATCATTATTATTATTATTATTATTATCGCTATTATTATTTATTTTTCTTCTTTTTATTTTAATTTATTCATAGAAAAAAAAAAAATGACAAAAATAAAGAAAAAAAACATTCTATTATATTCTAGATGACTAGATTTGCAAAACATAAGAAACCGAAAAAAAAATCTATTGGTGAAGATGCAACACCATGGGAAAAATTAAAAGAACCTCTAACTGAAGAAGATAAACGTAAACAAGAAAAACGTTTAGAAAAAAAACGTAAACGTGAATTAAAAAAGGTTTATATCAAACATAAGATTTTTATTACAAAAAAAAAAACAAAAAAAAAAAAAACAAATTTAGATCTGTTTTCGATGTCGAACTCCAGGACATTCAATGAATGAATGTACAGTTGAAATATCTGATGAACAAAAAAAAAAGGGTGAAATAAAAACTGGTATTTGTTATAAATGTGGTTCAACTGAACATCGATTAAAACAATGTACAATTAAAGGTGATTCATTTGCTTATGCAACTTGTTTTATTTGTGGTAAACAAGGTCATTGGTCACGTTTATGTCCTGATAATCCAAATGGTTTATATCCAAATGGTGGATGTTGTAATGAATGTGGTTCGATTCAACATTTTAAACGAGATTGTCCAACATTATTAAAAAAACAAGGTAAAATTTTTGAACAAAATAAAACTCTTTGCATGAGAATATAAAATAATGTCAAGAAATTATTTTCATTCATAATTGGATAGATCGAAAACATGATAAAATATTTTGAAGCTATGTTTAAAACTTACAAAAATCAATAGTCAGAAAAAGAGATGTGCGCGATCAAATCCTTTTTTTTTGGGTTCCAATCCCGATAATTGTTTTTTCACTTGTCTTGATTTCGAATTTTCCGGTTTCGATCTCAATTTTTATGGGTCCCTGTCTAAAACGACTTCAGAGCTTATCTGTATTACATCTGAAAACATGGTTCGGTACTCGTTGTTTTTATATTGTTTACCTATGGATACTAGATAGTGTTCGAATGATCACTTGAAAAGGATTTGGGTTTTATTAAGCTATCGAATTTTTATATTGAAACTTTGTACATATCAAGAACTCAATTAGACTAGTTTCAATAAAAAAGAAACATGCAGAAGTTTTAAATAATGGTTCTTTGAAATATAAAACTTTGCAAAAAAATACATGTTGTATTCACACACTATCCATGGAAAATTGTCTATATCTTGAAAGTCTCATATTTCGAAGAGACTTTGTTCAAAATTTCTGAATTTTTTTAATCGAAGTTAATATTAGTTGAGTTCTCTATATGCACAAAGCTTCAGATCTAAATTCGGAAAATGTGAGTCTTCCGAAAAAATGGAACTTCTAATAAAAAAATTCGATAGCTTAATAAAACTCAAATCTTTTTAGAGTTTTCATCGGAAAAGAACTGCTAAAGGTGGGTGTATCCGATATTTTAATTATTTCAACTCATTCGATACTTACAAGAGAATCTCATAAAATGATAAATTATTTTTAAAATACGACTTCTCTCATTACTAAATTCTTATTGAAACTAGAAAAATTCTACAATGACTCGTGCCTATGGATCTTTCTTCTCGAGCTCAACTTATTTTTTTCTATGTTTTTACTCCTATCGCAGAGCACTAAAGGCAAAATCGACAGATGATATTTTGAACTTGAGAAAGAAGGCTCATGGTCACGAATTATTGTAAGGTTTTTCAACCGTAACAGAGTTTAGGCAATCAACAAAGTTACATTTTAAAAGTAACATGTCACTGCGCAAGGTTTTCTCATTAGTATTATATAGTTTGACATTAGTCACTGTATTTCAAAATAAGTAGTTTATTTATTTATTTTTTTGTTCTAGGAATTGATGATCAACAATTACCTTGTCTTACTTCGACTACAAATAATATTGATGATAATGTTGAATCAATCATAGAAAAACCTAATAAAACAAAAAAATCATTAAAACGTTTAAAACTTGTTAAATTTTAATGTTTTTTTCTTGTTTTGTATTTAATGGTTAATAAACGATTAATTTTTGTTTTGTTTCTAGATAATAATAAAAATGAAAATAGCTATTGAAGGTTGTTGTCATGGTGAATTAGATCGAATATATGAAACTATAAATCAAATTGAAATTGAACAAAAAATAAAAATTGATCTTTTACTTATATGTGGTGATTTTCAAGCCGTTCGAAATGAACATGATTTACAATCAATGGCTGTTCCACCAAAATATCGTTCAATGCAAGATTTTTGGCGTTATTATTCTAGAGAAAAACTTGCACCTTTACTTACAATATTCATTGGTGGTAATCATGAATCAAGTGATTTTCTTATTGAATTACCATATGGTGGTTGGGTAGCACCAAATATATATTATATGGGTTATGCAAATGTAGTTAATTTTAATGGTTTACGTATAGCTGGTTTATCTGGAATATATAAATCACAAGATTATAATTCTGGTCATTATGAATTACCACCATTTGATGAAAAAACAATTCGTTCAATATATCATATCAGAAGTTTAGATGTATTTAGAATAAAACAATTACAACAAGGTAAAATTGATATTATGATATCACATGATTGGCCACGTGGTATTGTTTGGTATGGTGATACACAACGTTTATTACAACGTAAACAATATTTTCATGATGATATATATACAAATAAACTTGGTAGTGAACCATTAGAAGAAGTTTTACTTCGAATACAACCAAAATATTGGTTTTCAGCACATTTACATGTTAAATTTTCTGCATTAGTTGAACATACAAATGGACAATTAACACGTTTTCTTGCTTTAGATAAATGTTTACCAGGAAGAGATTTTTTACAAGTAAGTTTAAAAACAAAAAAAAAGAGAGACATAAATTCATAGAAGTTTAGATCGTTGTTAGAACGAAAATTATTTATCTAGAATATTTTTATTATTATGTTTAAGTTTCGTATGAAATGTTTTGTTGTTTAAGATATTGAAAAACTATTTAAAACATTAAATCATGTAATCAGATTTTTCTAGTTCGAGATAGAATCGACCCATCGCATTCTTGTTTTCACCATTTTCCTAAGATCTCTTTTCACTCGGAATGTGTAAAATCGTATAAAAGAGAAAGAAAAATAATAAACATTATTGATGATATTATGAAGGATTAAACAAAACAATATAGTAAAGTATCTGATAGACGCTGAATTTGAACTTATATCTGACTGAAATATCCAGTGCACACTGACATCAGTTTTCGCTGAAACATTGGAATGTATCGCTATGAAAAAAGTACATTTTGATAGAGTTGAGATCGCAATATCGCAGCGAATGTAGATACTAATGTGATTTGTGCACATTTTTAGTTAGAATATTGTGCGGATTTGTTTGATCTTATTCTAATTGTTGTAATGAATTCATATCTTCGAAGAATTTTTGCCTCACTTTTGTTATCAATGATGTATTAAGAAAAGGTATGGTTTTTAGAAGTTTTCGATAAGATTATTCTATTGGTCTGCGCGTGGCTTGAATACAGCGGTGCTCAAAATTGATCATGCAATGACTGAATATTGTACTTCGTATTTCATTCTTTTTTTAATAGAAAGAAACATTTGAAAAAAGGTTTTAATGAAGTTTAACATGCTTTTTAATCGTAATATGTGGTGTGTGATGAATTGTGAGTTGAAATTAAAGCATGTCAGTTTTAATATTTCTAGTGTGGCAAAATAAATATATGACATAGGAAGATGATAAACGAAGAAAATAGGACTACATTTTAGCGAAAACTGTAATTCTTTATGTTAAAATCATTTCGAGATATTAATTTATTGTATCTCTAAATATCGTTATTTTATCGAAAAATTCTTATAAAAGTCTACACGGCGAGCAATTGTTCGTGTGAATAACTGTTCTAGATCATATTTTCTCTGGAAATGTAGACTAAAAGTAGATATTGAATTTTTTAGAGAAAATTATGTAAAACAAAATTATATTGTTTTTACAAAAAAATTGACATCGTTCTTCTTCGTCTTGTTTCTATCTAGCAACTTGTATATCTATATTATTAAAAAATTACCTTTGAAACTTGAAAAAATAAATTTAATGAATGTGTGGCAACTTTACGATACTGCCTATTTCTTTGTTTTACTTAAACTCTTCTATACAGAACAGTTACTAAAGTGCATAACGTACCTATTGATTGTATTGCCAGCTGCCATCGGTGGTGAAGCTCTTAGCCTTGAAAAGACTAAACTCAACCTACGGTTTTTTTTGAAAGACTGAATAAATGGTTTTTTGTACGGGTTACGAAGAACAATAAAATTCGAACGCCTTCTGTGATAATATAGTAATACATATCTTCGAACAGTGTCTTACAAAACATTAGAGGTGGTCCGGCAATATCACAACACTAGGTAGATTAAGAAAACTTGTTTAAAGTCTTTTTGTACATAAATCGCTACTGAATCACATCCTACTTGTTGCAGAGTACACAAGAACTTTGTTGAATAGCTCTTTTAGGACGTCGGTAATTGTATTGTTTGTTGAAAAGCGATCCAGGTTTAACAGACATTTTAGTTTATTCTGTTCGATACTCTAGAGTAAAAATTCTATTTGATATGTAATAAAAAGAAATTGTGTTACCAATACTTCTAAGTCAATAGCGGATGTAGGACTTTTTAAGGAGAAGAAGATGACTATAAGCAAAATACTCTTTACAGGCTTATTTTGACAGTGTATTTTTTTTTGCTTGAAAAAGTGGAAAAAAATTTCTTGAAAACGAAAGACAGTTCTATCACTGTCTTAGGAAAATTTAAAAAACTGTAAAAGTCAACCACTATTCACTTTTCTTTCTCGTCAATATGTTGAAAATTTTTTAAACGATTAATTTCATTATTTCTATATAAGGTTCTTGATATTGAACCAATGAATCCATCACCATCCTCAATGAATCGTTTATTACTTGATCCTGAATGGTTATGTATATTAACAAAAACTGATCATCTATTACATGTTCAACGTACAAATACATTTTTACCATCAATATCCCAAACTTCTTTCACTCCAAATGATGATGATTATCGAAAAGTAAAAGATGATTTTTCAAATACATTTGAAATACCTGAAATGTTTGAACCAACTGGTCCTATTCATGTACCAGGTAGTGGAAATATTCCAATTGATATAGAACAATTAAGAAAAAATAATCCACAAACAGAATTATTATGTCTTATGCTTGGTATAAGAAATCCTATTGATGTTATACTTAATCGAAAACTTCAACCAATACAATTTGATCAGACATCTTCTACTGATCAAACCAATTAAAAAGAAATAAATTAATTATTTGTATATAGAGATATATTATTTTCTTTTCTTTTTACATAAGAAAACTTCATCGTCATTCAGATAAATTCAAACATTTTTTGTTATACTTTTCGTATTGAGAATCATAAAATCGACTAAATTTATAGTCGTAATACGACGTTGAAAAAGTAAATTATTCTGTTATGAATTTGTGATAAATAAAAAAACTATTCATAGAAAAATGAATTTGCTTTTCTTTTCAGATTAATTTTTTGATGAACAATAAAACTTGATCATACACTTATTCTTCGTATTTCAAATTTTTTATATTTTCAGACTTAATATTATTAAAGCATGTAATCAATCAATTCGACAAATTGGAAATTTATTTATTTTTATCTTTGCAAAATTTTGTTTTATATAACATACGAGGAAACATTATCCAACTGTCGGACACTAGAGAGTAGCAGGTCCATGTTTTTATGGACCCAGACCCGGGTGATATCAAATTCCCAGACCCGGACCCGGACCCGAGTGGCATTAATTTTCTAGACCCGGGCTTGACATATACGGACCCGGTTCCGACCAGGCCCAGACCCGTTAAGTGTTTCGCCAATATCTGGCACCGTGTGTATATATGAACAAGTGAAGACTCATGGTTTTAGCTAATTATTGGCTATTCTCAGAGGAAAAGTTTATGTACAGGTATTTCCTGTTGTTCACTTGTTCATAATGCAACGTGATGCTTAATAACTAAGATTTTATTGCTTAACTGAAAAAAACATTATGCTAATCGAAAAGGAAATTAAAGAATTAATTGATAATCAAAACTGATCATTGAAAATTCTCAAACCAACAGTAACTTATTAATATTTGTCTACTTTTTTTTCATTTTTCTTGTCTTTTTCAACTTCATTTGTTATTTGTATTTAAAATGACTTTTTAATTACAAAATTAAAAATAGCCAAAAAATTTTGAAACAGAATACAGAAAATATTATACGTTGATCTGAACTCTCCAGTACTTATATTCGCAGTTGAATGCAAACCGGGTCTGAAAATAAATCACATATGGACCCGGACCCGGGTGGCATTAATTTTCTGGATTCAGACCCGGGTCCGGGTGCGGGTGTGGACGGACCCGCTACTCTCTATCGGACACAGTTCGATATCCTATTATGGGTACGAATAGATTTTAATAAGACTAAGAAAATATTAAAAGAATTCAAGTCTATGCTCTACTGACGAAGAGTTATGATTGCTTTAGTAAAATTTTTATCTATAGACAGATTTAATAGTCATAAAATAATTCGAAAAGTTTCAAAGAAAACGAACAAATCTTTTTCGAGATATTCAATTTTGAAAAATTATTCTATTTATTTTGGAATACATTTCTTTATTATCCTTTAATTTAATATTTGAGAAATATTATAAGGTAGTAGTTCATTTTTTTTTCTACATAATAAATCAGATTTAATACAAGAGTTATGTTTTTCGGAATTCGATTGGTGTCTCTTCAGGATGATCCATGTCTATGAGAAGAAGTTGAAGTTAACTTTGAATCGAGCTTCCAAAATGCATCAATTTTTATGATGAATATTAGAAAGTAAAACTCAACATTCAAATAATCTGTAGTGTTCAATCTAATTCACTAGTAGACAATTGAGAGAACTCGAATCACTCCTAAAAATGATTCCGATGCAAGTCTATATTAAAAAAAAATGTTGTGAAAGTATGTGTCACGATTTAGGGGATGCACATTTTTGACCCTTATACTTCGAGACTTTCTTTGCAGAGTGTGTTTCACAAAAAGCAGCGGTGTAGCATAGAATGACGCACTAATCGACTATACTCGAAAATTGAATATCTCGAGAAAAACATATTCGTTTTCGTTGAAACTTTCAGATCAAAACTTTTTTTTCTTTGGATTTTTCGAAATGTCTTACTCTCAATAAAACCGACATAATTTTTCATCAATAGACTTTGAACCCAAATGCTTTTAATCGTTTCTTAGTCTTATCGAGATTTACGCGTATATCAGCATATGTCGATGATTTGTTCGAACATGAAATAAAATATTATTGGATGCTAAGATAATAAGAATTACAACTAAATAACGTAATCAATTTTGGTCAAGCGATTCAAAACATGTAAATCTATCGATAGATATATATTTCTGCATGGTATATATTTTTTTTTTATTGTTGTGATATATTAACGAATTTGTATTAATAAATATAAAATTAAAAATATGCATAGTAAGATATTTTATGTTCATTGATGAGATATGATGTTGAGTTTTTCGCTTAATTTTTATGTACATTGTGTTAGAGAGTTTTACGTCTTCGGCAGTTATGCATGAACCAAACAGATCAATACGATGCCTCTTCTTTATGATTGTCTTGAATATGTTATCATTTTAGTTTTTTCATCTATTAAAGAAACTGCTAGAGATTAAGTTTCTTTGCTAGTACAGCTCTGAAATTTTATAATGTAGTCTAGTTAAAAAAAAAAAACTCAAAGATGGAATAGTTCAAGGACTCTGATAAAATTATTTGTTTGATATATGTTTAGTCTCAAGTGAGTAGAATCATACATGAATGATAATTTGAAAGAAAATAACATCACTTTTTCATCATATAAAGTAGCAATTTTTCTAGAAAGCTTTTCGAGTTTTTCTTAGTCTCACAATGACTTACATATAGTCAAAAGATGAAGTCTAAAGTTCGGAGTTATTTGATGTACTTTCTTTATTAAAATTGCAAAATTATTATTAAAAAAAAGTAAGGTAAAGAAATTATATTAAAGGAACATTATTCTTTCATAATTCTTAAGTGCCATTACGAATGCAACTGAGCATTAATACTCGTGCATCTTTGTTTCAATTCTTTATTTTTTGTAGTAGAAATTCTTGTTCTCTAACGATTATATTTGCACATGCAATTCATATTTAATACTAGGTTAAAAATTCATGCTCGACCTAGAAATTATAATACACTAGAAGACATAATCACGCGTATGTAATTATTCAATTGCTTTCTTGAATAGTACTGTCAAATATGATCATCACATTGCACTTGTGACTAACTGCTTAGAAAAATGATTCAATCATTACTTAACTACGTAGGTATGTAAATAAGAACGAAAGAGAAAAAGAGTAATGATTCTGTTTTTTTCCCATTCATGTTTATAAGATTCATTGGAAGCTTGCGAGATGTATGCTAAGATAAACACTACAGTAACATTACACTTCATACGTATGATTCATTTCAGACACAGTACTACATATCAACCTTTCATTAGACTTTGATTCTTTACAAAAGTTTTTTTTATGAATAAGTCTTTTAGCACAGACATATGTATGAAATTTTAAACTAGAGTTGTTTAGGTCGAAAAATTTCCAAATTTGGACCCAGTCGAACCGTACTTTGATACTTTTAATGAAATTTTCTAATTAGGATTGAATAACCGTTTTGAAGATAAAAGATACTTTTTTTGAAAGTTTTTTGTATTTTGTAACTAGAGCATCGTGCACATTTCTTAAACGACTAGAATTCATCGGGTCCAAAATTTATAGATCTGGACGCAGTCGAGTCTAGGAACCAACCCGACGAACTCTACTTTTAGATCTCTACAGATCGTGTCAAGTCCAAAATCAAAGATTTATGTTCTATCATTATTTAACGATTCTTAAGAAAGAATTGCACCGTTTGAAATTCGTTTCAAAGTTTTAATTCGGTTGTAAGAACGTTTTTTCGTAGTCCACCATGTTGCCAACGAAAAGTAAATCGATTTTTAAGAAGAATCTAGGCATGCTCAGCCTCGAAAGTTATCTACAGAACGTAATATTTATATAAAATAACAGATTTAGTCGATTTGAATTTTTTCAAATGATGAAATCTAATAATTAATGTATAATAAATGAAATTTATATCTGAATTATTTATAGGTTGACTAGAGGCACTCATTCATTTTATAAAAATTTACCGAGAAATTTGTTCAATATTTTTTTTTACGTTTTTACTTTTTCTTTGATTAACATACGCAATACATGACTTATTTTTAGTAGTCACCCAATATTCTTTTATATTGCTTTGCTAACTTACAATCAAATAAATATACGTGTCTTGCTTTAAGATAATAATAATGACTTTTTCTTTTGTATGAATTTTTTAGATTTATTATTCTTATTACCATCAATTTCTCACGAGATGAATAATCATATTGATTCACCTTTGCGTTCGGTGTTTTTTCTCTTTTTCTACGACGTATAATTTTTATTTTTTTCTTATATTCTTGAAGCAGGAAACAAAAAAACAAAACAAAAACATATAGCATATATAGTCAAAAGTCGCAAATAAAAATTATAAATAATGTCTTCTCCAAAACTTAGTATAACGTCAATCGAACTACTTAAACATGATCACGATTTTCCATCAATTGATAATATCTCTCGAGAAACAGTGACGTCGTTATTAGCATGTGAACCACCAGTTGTTCAAAGTCCACAAGAAGCAGCTGAAAAACTCTTTTCTCAACCATTACATCATTTACGACCACGAATAAATTATGAAATTCTTCAACATGAAATAACACAAGAAGAATTAGATACTGCCGCTAAATATGGACGATTTATTGAACGTCCAAGTGATTTATTTCTTAAGTTATTTCATAATGTTCTTTGTACATTAAGACGTGATCCATTAGCTGGTCGTGTTTCACCATCTTTAATAGGTACAACTGGTGTTATACCATTAACAATAATTTCAACAATACCTGATATAATGCAACATTATTATCATTGTATTATTCATGCACAAAAAGAAGTTTTATTAGCAACAAATTATTGGGAAAAAGGTGAAAGTGTAAATATTATAGGTAAAGCATTAAGAAATTTAAGTAAACGTGCTGAAAATGAAAATCGTTATGTTATTGTTAAATTAATGATAGATCATCCAACAAAAGAAAATATCACACATTTTCATAGTATTGTTCCATCAAATAAATGGTCAAATTATGATATTCCATTACCTGAAGAAATTCCAAATATATCACTTGAAGTAAATAATTATCATCGATTAATAATGGGAACATTTCATTCTAAATTTATGATTGTTGATCGTCGTATTGCTTTATTAAATAGTAATAATATACAAGATCGACCTAATCTTGAAATGATGTCACATTTTGAAGGTGATATTGTAAATTCATTATATGATACATTTGTTATATCATGGTGGTTACCATTTAAACCAAATCTTGTTTGTTTAAAAGATGAAGTATCTATTGATGATGATATTCAATTTGGAATTAATAATTCAAAAATTTCATCTATTAAACAACCATTACAACAGGCTATTGCAAGAGCACGTTTACGACTTCAATGCCATTTAGAAAGACAAGAATCCGATATTTATCTTCATGTACCTTTAGCATCTGAAGAAGATGAAAATTTTATATTATCATCTGAAGATAAAAAAGCAAATCATAATAAACTTTCAACAGTTGCTTTAAAAGCACTTGTTATTCATCGAAGATCTCATTCACCTGTTGTTCTTGTTAAAACAACAAATGATTTAACTAGTGCTATTATTGGATATAATATGAATCCTCGTCCAGAAACACCACTAACTCATCATTTAAATAGATCAGCAAAATCTGCTGGTGCAACAAAACCCGATGAAAATTTATCTGATATTGAATTAGAAAAACTAGCTGATGATTTTTCTCCATTTATTTTTCATCAAAAACATAAACCATTTCCAATAGCTTTAGTCAATCGTTTACCATATGGTAAACCTGGACATATTGATACAGCTAATCCACAAGATGCTGCATGGATGGGGGCATTTCGTTATGCAAAAAAAACAATATTTATTCAATCACCTACATTAAATGCCACACCAGCTATTAATGGAATAATATCTGCATGTAGACGTGGTATAATTGTAAGATTATGGCTTGGTTTAGGTTTTAATGATTTAACTGAAGGATTTGGAACATTTCAAGGTGGAACAAATGAACATGTTGTAAAAAAACTTTATAAAAAATTAAGAGATGGAAACGATGGTGCAGAAAAATATCTTGAAGTATATTGGTATACTGGAAAAGGTATGTTTTAGAAAAAAAAAACAAGTATATTTAATATAATTTTTTATCTTATGAAATTAATATAGATCAAACACATCCTCTTCATTTTTCTTACAAAAGACGAAATTGTCATATTAAATTTATGTCTATTGATGATCAAGTTGCTATTATGGGTAATGGTAATATGGATAGTCAATCTTGGTTTCATTCTCAAGTAAATTAATTTTTGATTATTTAATTTCTTTAATTTAAAATAATTATTTTTGCTTTAGGAAATTAATGCTATGATTGATTCACCATTGGTTATCAAAGAATGGATGGATGCTTTATATAAAAATCAATCAACATATCAATATGGTAGAATTCATTTTGATTAGAAATAATCTAATGATCAGGAAACTTTTAAAGATAAATGATGAGAAATAATTCGATGTACATCTATGCTAATATTTTATTATGGAGTTGTATGATAAAAATTTTGTGTTTATTTTTGTACATGTAATTTTAGAGTGAATCTAAATATTCAACAAACTTCTAATTCTTTTTGAATTATCTTTTGAGTCGAAAATAAAATAAGAATTTCTTTTGTAAAATTTACTAATGTTATTAAATATTATGAATGTTAATTTCGAACAGAACCGTGTTACATGTCAATAAAGTCAATAGATGATCTCGTCTTCTGTAAAGATAAGTTGGCATTACGGATATTTTTTGTTTTCATTTCGAATTTATTGAATTGTATCATATCAATGCGGTACATCTAACAAGAGAAGTTCATCAGCTCTGTTCAATCGCTGTTGAGTCGAGACCATGTACATTATTTAGATGTAAATGAATTATGAATACTCCGAAAGGAAACCGTGCCCATAACTTATTATTGCTACGAGGATTCTGTACTTTTTCAATAAATGCTGTATTCTCCTTAGCAACACCAGAAAAATTGTTTTTCGAGGAGTGTGGATGTGTGTAGGTTTTGTCTTCTGCTACATCGATATCGACACCCATACCGACGCCTTAAAAGCCTGGACTTACTGTAAATCTCAAAAAGTGTTCCTCTGATCATGTGTAACATGTTTATCTTTTTCAAAGACGATAATCAAAGGAGTAGACTGTGTTACAACAAGTAGATGATGTAGATATAGAAGTCATTCAAATATTCATTCTTTCATGTCTCACATATAATTTATACAATGGAAGTATACATAAGTAGGCTCCTGAATAAGCGGAACCAGTGAAAGCAATATCATAGTGAGGAATGATGAAAGAGAATGAAAAGCAAGATACATTTTGTATTGAAATAAATACAAAGAGTAGAACATGATCGTTGTGACCACGTTCGCGCTTTTATCACGTATGTTTCAAGCATTGAATTCTTACAGTTATGTATCTCCAAAGTGACCAAACGTCTTTCAGCAAATAGAAAGATTTCCGACGCTCACAATCACATATTCACACTCGACACACCCACATTTCTATGAAAGATCAATTCAAATTCGAGAAAGTTTATTTAGTTCAAAGCACATGAATACGTTTTAGATGTAGTTTTTCGATGGTAAAATAAAGATTATGAATATATAACCAAGATTCAGGTTGTGATCTCATACATCCTTTCACGAATGAAATGATTAAATGAGGCAAAGCTAATAATACCAAAGTACAAGGTGTAGACAAAAGATTTTTATGTTGACGTATTTCTTTTTGTAAATGTCCGCAGAATGATAGTATCGGCTGTAAATTAGAATAATTTCGGGAAAAAAATGGAATTTGTCTCGGAAAAAATGATCTCGGAAAAAAAACTCATCAACGTGATTGGAGGAAGACTAGTGTATATGATGAATAGAAAGAATGAACAGAAGAGTTAAATGATTCAACTGATGACATGATGTATGTTGACGAGCGAATGGTAGTGAAGCATAATTTCCAAAGCCTTTTTTAATTTTTTGTAATCCAGTACATACCTAAATGTTGTTTGGAATATAAAAAAAATCAATAAAATCGTGGAATGATGGGAAGAACATGGAAGATGATTGATGAAAATATTCTTACTGAAAACGATTTGATATATTTGGCAAAATTTCACAATATTTGCGTATATCACAAAGAAAATTTCAAAAATTACAAATCGATTACATTTCGATGTTCACAATACAGAAAGTACAAAAAATGTCAACATCAATTGAACGCAAAAATTTTTGATGATCATTATTATCAAATCTTTTCGTCTGAAAATCATGAAATACTCGTTTTCGAAGGATTGATTTTGCATACACCTTTTCTTATATATTTTGTATTAGGTATTAAGAAATATAAAATTATTGCATTTCGTTGTCATTGTGTACTCTGTTTATTAGTAAACACATAAACTAGGACACTATATTTCCATTTCCTCATAATTTGTACTCGGAAAAAAACGAGCTTAATTTCATCATTTTTTGGACTAATTGAGCACGTCGAGATCAATTCGCCTATTTTTTTTGCAGGGATCATTTCAGCGTCGTTCATAATTTCGAGCTAGTTTTATGATGATAACAATAGTAGAAATTAAATTAATTGATAGTGGAACGATAAAATGAAAGAGAATGAGAAATAAATTATAAATATTGACATTGGGTGAATATTGAATCAAATACCAAAGTCGATTTTCATCGCCATTAATAAGTTGATGATTAATTGGATCATGAATATGTGTTAACAGTATAACAATCAACATAAAAATAATTATTCATTTAGCTAATTGTGTACTTTTTTTTTTTTTTTATTGAAATTTGTATTTTGAATGACACTAACCATTCTTTCAATAGCTACTAACGTATTAAACCATTTACTTGATACCGATAGAGTTTTAAGGGTGGGGTGTGAGTGTGGATATTAGTATTCATTTTACCCACACCCACCCACACACCCCACCCTTTGCTTCAGAAAACGTTTTCAAATAGATTTTTATCAAAAACATTATCAGGGCAAAACATTTTGCTCTGCCCTGCCCTTTACCCTGCTCCAGTTGCCCTGAGAGCGGACATGGCAGGGCAAGAAAAAAACGTTTGCCCTGTAGGACAGGGCAGGACAGGGCGTCAGGGCTGCCCTGGTGCTCTGTCCTGATGACGGTCTCTGCTCTACATGTAGGAATGTTTATATTGTTGCATTTCAACCTATATAGTAAACCAACACATGAATTCATTATGTAAAGGACGACTCTTTTGAAAACAACGATATTAGTTTGTTTTCATTTTTCTTTATAATAAATAATAAAAGAATGAGTGAAAGAAAAAAGCTATATTTCTGAAATAAATGAAAAAAATACACGAAGAAGTTTTTCTCATTTTAAAGATGAAAATGAATAATTTTTTAATTATAACTACGAAAATATTGATTAGTATATTTTGAAGTGAAGACGACAAAAAAAGGAAACCTTTTTTAAACGTACACGTTTGATTTTACTTGATATGAATGTTTTAAAAAAATTAAAATATTATAGGAAAAAGAAAACATAGACAATAGTTTTCTTTTACAATTTTTTCTATAAAATTTGCATTTTAGAACCGAATTTTATAGTCACGAAAAAAAGTATAATTAATATTTCTATACCATCTAAATAGTCTATTTACCTATCGCATAAAGCTATTTTTGATACAAAATTGATTTATGGTTTAAGCAGTAAGCATTTAAATATTTTTTATCTTGGTCTAAAAAATATTTCCGAAAACTAAATAGTACGTGTTGCAGACGATTCTTGAAGCTGCAAAATATTTATCCAATGTTTTTCCTGAATATGTTTAGATTTTTAAATAAGTTGAGTTCATTTGGCGTTAGTGACGTGACGAATTCGTTAGCGATGTGACAAAGTACGAATACACAACACACAAAAATTCTCCTGTAACCGAATGAAAAATTTGGAATCGATTTCAAACGGAAAAACTTTGTGCCCAGAATCGCTAGATGGTGCTAAGACAAAAAATTTTATTTCACAGTTGACAGGATCTCTAACCCATGTAAAAAAAATGACCTCAGTAATCACAAAAAATCTGATTTTTAATCGATTATAATCATACGGTTAGAGAGATATTCACTAATTACTTTTTAATTAGTTAATTAAGTTTTATTAATAGTCAGATTAAAGAGTCAGGATTTTTACATAGATCTATGCCAAAAGAATTCGTTGAAAAAAAAAATAACCCACGGCGAGAGCAACCGTAAAATGGAAGCGGGTATGTCCTATTCTGTCCGATTTAGCCCATATGTTCACTGTAATTTTTTTTTAAAATTCTACTTTTTTGAAAATCGATCTTAAATAAGTTGAAATATTTTAAAGATTTTATGATTCATTCGACGAATTTTCAGCATTTCGAAAATGCTTGATTTTCTCAATGATAGAAATTCCATTTGATTTTCTAAAAAAATGATTTTCAAAGAAATTAAAAAATCAATATGAATTCTAGAAAAAGTTAAAAATGAAAGCTACTTTCTTGAAAATCATTTGAACAATGACCCCTATTGACTCATTGTGCATTCATGTATATAAGTCAGGCCGGTATAGTGTTGTACATTCATTATTTCCTTCGGCAGCTGTAGTGAAAGTTAATACATGATATTTTTCAGCTGCTGTGTGAGTCAATGCATTTTGAATGCATTTAAAATAAAATTATTTATTTATTTATTTTGTTCGATACATTTATATCAATCGAGTGCTTATGAATTTATTGAAATTAAAATTATTCATTTATATGTTTATTTTATTTTGATGCGTATAGTAAATTCATTATGTCTATGAATTTATTTAAATGAAAGTTAAAATTATTTATTTTATAAAGAAAAAAAAGATACGTCATTATAATATGAAAATACATTCGATTTTCCAGTTTTTAAAAAACACTCGAATTATTAAATAGAATCCGAAATTCTAGGAATGCCCATATGAATTCATAATTGATTTTCTAATTAGAAAATCAATTTTCTTATTCTTAATGTTTCGAATATCTTATTTTCAAAGAATTAAAAATTTATCGGTGAATTCATATGGGCATTCCTAGAATTTTCTTCATTAAACTCTATAACCTATTTTCTAGTTTACAGTGTTGTATCTAAATCAGAAGATTTCATTCCCTCAAAAATTGTGATCTCACCGTTCTCGTATATGAATTCGAATAAAAATGAAAATAAGTAGATGAGCGCGCAATGTGCATTTAAGTCTTAGGCGCTCTTACCGACTGAGCTACAGCAGATTAGAGTACTGCTGGTGAGATTCGAACTCACGACCTCCCGCTTAAGAGGCGAACGATGAAGCAACATCACTAAAGCATCTATTACAAGAGCCACTTTTTAACATATCATATTGCTATTTATTTCTCGTATTTATTATAAAGTTACTTTTCTATTAAAATCTGAATTTTAAAATTTCTTTAATCAACATTAATCAAACGTTTGGGTACATACGTGAATCATGTGAAGTGTTATAGAATTGTCAATCAATTGTCTATTTCGAAAAAGGAAATAAATGGTGATAGAAAAAATCCTATTAATTATTATTATAACAAAAATATATGGCTGTGTCATTTTCATCCATGTGAGTCGAGACAGTAAAGTATAGCTTTATCGTTATATCATGTATGTAAATTTTCTATTAACATTTATTTTACAAAATAGATATAATTGAATATCCAATTCTTACTTGTAACAAATCGTGTAGAAACGTTCATTCTCGAGATTCATAAACATAACATCATTATCGACTGATGTATGGCTCAGTGGATGTTATGTTTGGTTTGTAATCGGCTAATCATGGGTTCGAATAATAGCTCTTGAGGACCTATGAATACCCCCATATAATAGCTATTGAGGACCTATGAGTAGTCCCATATAATAACCCTTGAGGACCTTCTCCTTATAGTCTTATTTGACCTTTAACCTTTGACCCGGCACAAAGAAACACACCCACATACAGACAGACACTGAACATTATATATAGATTCTTCTTAACAAAGATATCAACTAAATACAATACATGTTCAATACAAATATAGGTATTACATTTAAAAGCTTGCTTTTTCAATATGTTCGACTTTGTATATTCAAGATGCAGAAAAATAAACTCTAATCTTATGAAATATTTAATGGAGACCTACTTGATGATATCTAACTATAACTATTCGCTTTTTCATCATCTCTACTGACGTGAATAATAAAACGAAAATACGTACAATCGCTTTGCATATTTTGTGCAATATCAATCAGAGAACTAAAAGGATGTGGGGTGTG
>CAJNSZ010000129.1:0-11001 GCA_905329745.1 Rotaria sp. Silwood2
ACATATCCTCTTAGGCGTTTTCTAGTCTATGCATTCCCTACTTGTGGACAAAATTTCAGCTCAAAAGCTTGTTAGCACCTCGGGTAGTTCCCTCGTCAGTTCTATTAAGGTTACCGTTCACATTATGAAACTAGATTCCGATCTCTGATAATGCTTAAAACCTAATTTAGGCACGCTCAAAAGCGGTTAAGTATATTAACAACGTTAGATATTCCTAGAATTTATCGAGCAGTTTTTAGTTTGTATATTTTCTAATAAAATATTCCATATAATATTTGTAAAGAATTTTACGGTATGTTGTAATTTAAAACAATGAGGAGAAACTCTTTCGTTACGTAAGCATTTATAATGAGTATTATACTTTGGTTTTCTTTTACACTCGTTTTTGCTGCAAAACGAGAGAAAAGAGCTTATTCAATTGCACATTTGTTATGATTATATAAACTAGAATTCATGTCATCGGAAGCTAATATCTGGAAAAACTCTCGCAACAACATTTTACGGAATATCCTAAAATACGACTACTGTCACCATAAGAAAATAAGACAGTAAAATGAAATATTACCAAAGGCTACTGCGATCAATAATTTCCGATAGAAAATCAGATACACCACATCGTGGTGTATTCATCATCTTTAACGTAGGAACATCAAGCTTCTTGGTTACAGGTAGATGATACTTTCTTTGAAAGCTTTCCAACATGGATTCCATGCTCACTTGACAGGATAGACCTGTAGAATGACTCGACTTGGAATCAGCGGAACTTTCACATGGATTATAGCCAAATTGAGTGAGAAATTTGAAAGCATCTTTGTTTGTTTTTACAGCAACGTTGTCATCATCATTGTCTTTATTTAGTGATCTTTTCTTATAGTCCGATGAGTATTCGTTAATTGGTTTGGATTTTACCATTTTAAGTAGAAGAATAAAAATAACCAGAAGCATACAATCCTGCGTCTTACTCTGCATAGTTGGAAGTTATTAATGAAAAGAATTTTGATCGTGTTAGATCTTAAAATAGTTTTTATCTTTTTTTTTTTTTTTTGTTCTATTAACTGATATAGAAGATGAGAAAAAGTAACGTCGTAAAGAAAAAACATGGAATTGATTACAACATACAAAAAATAACAAGAGAGAAACTGATGTACATGATAAGATCCTATTTCGTATTATCAAATTCTAATTATAACAAATTTCGATTTCGTTGGTTTTCGTTTCGAATCAATTGAAAATGAAATAAAAAAAAATGATAAAATGGTTTGAGAGAGAACTAGCTGGTGATGATATGTCTATATCAATTTTCAAAATTTATTGCGCCAGTCATAAAAAACAAGTGTATATCATATTAAAATTTTGAATTCATCTATGATTATATTAGTGTTTTGAGTAGTTCATGAATACGAGTTAGTATTAGTGACGCGAGATACTATCGAACTATTTTTTTTTTGAAACCTCAAATATATGAAAGTATGCCCAATATATTTCGATCTTCTTAAAAGTATTGATACATTAGTGTAGATCGTGTATTTACATTTAACAATGAGTTTATATCTTTAAGAAGCCTTTGCAAGACTTTATAATCAACAATAGTCATAGATCGATTGTTCCTCAAAGTCTGACTTTACATCATTTTCTTCATTTATCCAAATCCTATGTGACTAGTAATCTTTTACTGCATAATAAAAGTATTTTTGGATTCGTTTATTGACTTATCAGAATGTAGTGCCAACATATACTGACTACTCGAAAAGTAGAATTTCAAAACATCATTATACTTGTGTGTGTGTATTACTCATAGAACGTCTGAAAACTTCCTCTAATTTAGTTCATCCCCGTATACTATCAATATTATAAATTTTTACAACTTTTTACACAACATATACCAGGCATGATCATTTGGGATTAAAGTTGTTAAAAAGACAGTACTATTGATGATTGTTTTAGAAATAATTATAGTCTTAGTATTTCTCATTTTTGTCTTTCTTCTGAGATTTCGTTAAGCTCAGTTTTTTACCAGAAGGTTCACCGACGAATAATACAAAACAAAAAGTGTAATGCCTGTCCTATTGTGGGATTGGAACGTGATAAATGATATGGAAGATTCTTGTGTCCAGCAGCAAAGTAGAAAAAACAAGAAAGTCACAATAATAGCTTTTAAGAATTATTATCTAGACTTTTGTGACAGAGAAAAGTGAAAGTAGTACCAATTGTATTAGATTCGCTATAGTAATTGCTATTGTCCTAATGTTTTTGTTGCTATAATCATTAGAACCCTACACAGTATCAATTTCGAAGTCAGTTTAGAATTAACTAATTTTTTTGCCAAAAATTCAGTTTTAACATAAGAACTCTTTTGCATAATAAGTTTTGTTCTCTGATATTTCCTGCTGTACGTAAATTCATCGTTTAAGTTCACATATCGTATTCACAGCAGAGATCGAAAACGAATAAGAAAATCTTCAATCGACTACCTTCGATTGAATATTGTTTCTAAGGGTGAATAGCGAATGTGGATTTGAGGGTAACTCTTGCGGTCATACCCACTTTCAATGCATTCTTTCGATATATGTAAGGAGTTTATTGCGAAAAATGTTTAAAAACATTATTGGATATACAAAAATTATTATTCATCATCGTCGTCTTGGGTTTGCGCTTTTTTCTTCATACGGATTTCTTCATTCAGCTTCAAAAGTTGATCACCATAAGGTGATTTGTTGATATTGTTTTCCAAATATGCCTCTACTCTATAGTCTAGAGTTTCTCCTTGTGCTAATATCTTCTCAAGCTCCTCGAAAAATTGTTTCTCATCTGTACAAAGACACAAAACTGCAAGACAGGCTTCGCGAGTTTGTTGATTGTTGATTCCATTCATTAGCACTTCTTTTGCTTTCTCATCATCTTCAAAACAAGCAAATCAGCAAATATTATGAAAAAACAATACACAAAAACAACTTACCGATAAAAGATGCGAGTGCTAAGCAAGACTCCACGACTAATCGACCTTTTCCACCTGATGAAAATAACCCGTCGGATGAGTCGCTATCCTCATTTTCTTCGTCCATTGTGTGTTCAATTATTTTCACAAGAAGAGGAATAGCTCTTGGATCACCTAATTTTCCGAGAGCTGTTGGTATATTCATAGGAAAGAAAGGATTTACCTAAAATAAATCGTTAATATATAAACAGTTTTAAAAATCAATCTTTTAACAGCTATTAACTTACATCTTGAGGCAATAAACGTTCCAACACTTCAAATACATTTTCATACTTCATTCCGGCCAATGCTTTTGCTGCACCTTTCACTGTACACACAGTCTGATGATTTTCTATAAGATGCATAAGCGTGGACCCAATGAAGTCTCTTTCAGCACCTTCAGATGCTTTGCCTCGTTTTTCCAATTCTGCGAATGCTTTGTTTTCTACCGATCCGTGATAGTGATGATAGCAAATGGCCGCCAAAAATTCTGTGGATCGTCTTGACTCATCGTTCGCAAGTGTTGTGCTGACACATTCCAATGAATGATCAGAGGTCAGTTCCTCTACTATGACAAGATTCTCTGGATTGTATTCAATGTGACGGCAGAAGCTTGGAATCCAGGAATAGAATTTATGCTTGAGCATCGATTCATCAGCGCTTGTTGTATCATTTTTTTCGGTAAAATAAGTCGCAAGCATCTTGTAAGCAGCTGCGAAAGTGGAGTCAGTACCGATGAGTTGTTCAAGCCTTGTGTAAGCTTGTTCCTTTTTGTCCTGTTGCCATAAACATTCAGCAGCATTGTAGAGCCATTGAGGATCACCATCGTTCTTGCAAAAAAACAAAACAAAGAACATCAAATACTTCATTTTCGCTCAAGTTTTTCTTCCATAATATCATGTGATCAAGGCTACTGTAAATGATGATACTATCATTTTAACTTGCTTAATAAAAAAAAAGATATGTTTTATCGTTACACAACAGCCATCGTATTTCATTACTTGCTTGTGTAAATGAGATTTTCTTTCGTAATAGTTTCGAATAAAGTATGAACATCTGACAAATCAACATTTCAAAAAAAAAATCTCTTTTTCGAAAAATCCGTTAGTCAAAGTGGTTGCTTTAGACAATGAAATGTTACATGAACTTTGAAAAAATCAATCATCGATTACTGTTATTGTGGAGAAAAAAAAATGCCCATAGGTAACTATGCATGCATACAGTTAAAATAATTATTTTTGATTTTACTTACAGAAAAGCCGTCTTCATAAATTTTCACTGCTTCGTCGAATTGCTTCAAATCGAACAGAACACTAGCCAACTCAAGTTGAATTTTCCTCTTTATCTCCGTACTGTCAGCAGGAATATGCTCCAGTGCTCCTTTAAAATGTTTTACCGCTCTGTGATATTGCTCAATTTTCCATTCTGCCTGTTCGGCTTTAGTCATTTTAGATACGGTATAACATACACGATGATTTTTGTACGAAACTCCTGGTCCATCCGTGCCTGATAATGAAAAACATTATTGCGATTGAATACGAATTATTCATTTGACTTTTACCCAGACGATGAACGATCCGAGCTGTTTGAAGTGAAATATTGATCCAATCAATAATTTTCTCGTCCCTAAGTTCATTTACTCGTTCAACATTCGATTCCAAAAAATTCAAACTATCTTCCCATGCTTGAACTGCTTCCATATGTTGTCCCATAAAGTGTAAATATTTTCCAAGAATATCATATGCCTTATAGACTGAACTGTCTGTTGAAAATTCTTCGATCACTGTCTTTATGTGGGCTATTGATTCTTTATGTTTTCCAGAGTGAAATATCTCATGGATTTCGTTGAGTTTTTCTTCCATAATATCTAATATAGAATAATCAACAATAAAATAGATGATACATCATAAATTCATTTGAAGAAATGTAATAAGACAAGGAATATGTGGTTCATTAGATAGTGTGCAATTAACTTTGTTTAATGACCTGATTTGGATTTCTCAGGAAAAACTGAAAAAGTACTTTCATCCAAGGCAATATTACCGAATAATTTTGTACGATCTCGAAAAAAAGTCGACGATAGGATGTGATTGATTTATCCCACAAGAGAAGTCACATCAAGAAAAAAAATTTTGATTCTAGACGGATCTATGTCATATCTAATTCAAAAAAAACCTCAATCAAAGAAGTCTGGCTATATGCCAACCTATTTCAATGATTTGTCGAACTCTTAAATAATTATCGACGTATGTAATAAGAAATTTCAACGTGTTAAGCAGGATTTTACGAGAGAATTAAAAAGTGGTTCAATCCCGTCATATTCCCATGTATTATCCGCTTCGTCCCATTCTTTGTAATGAACCTGTATGATCAGAAGACGGCCTGAAAAGTTGTCAGAAAACAAAACAAAGGAATCAAAAACTGTTGGCTTCGAAAATTAGTCGGAATGCAAGGAAAATCCAGATTTGACATGCGTTTTCTACATATTTGGTGACGAAAATACAAGTTTTCAATACAAATTACGTATATATATATATCTAATTTTAATAATTTACTGAAGTCTATAAAGCAATATGCAGTTATTTGGTATCTTAGATACTGTTTACACTGTGTGCAGAAAAATGAGTAGATCAAAATGCGAATAAATGATCTATTCTAAGAAAATACTATTAAGTCTTTTGACTAATGGATATGTACTAAAATGAACTAACAAATTTCCACATATCTCTTTAATATGTTCGTGGCGCTACTCACACACACACACGCAAAAAGGTGTTTCGATGGCTGTGGCTTATTTTTGCATTTTTCGATTTACGCATTAACTTCTGAGGATACAGTCAAGTCTTTTTATCATAATGGAAACTCACAGTTTATACTCCGTTTGTTGCTATAGCAGAAATCTTAACTGTAATTTGCGATTCTTTCATGAGTTGTGTTAGTTAAGTGTAGGAATTTTCATTCATGATTTCAACCGATTCATCATATTAATCTAGTAGAGATTTGCTCGAAAACTATTTTTTTTTCTTTAAATAGAAATCTTTAAAAAACTACAACAACAAAAAGAAATTGTTCTTTTTATTTCTTATTGCATTGTTGTGTAATTTTGTGTTGTTTTATTGATAAAACATTATGCTGCTGTTTGCATGTGCTACCTCAGTATCAAATAGCAAAGAAAAAAAAATTATGTATGACTTTAGTAATGATTCACAAACTAGCTTCCGTTAAATCAGAAAACTGTCAGCCGATCATACAGCTAACAGAGAATGTGACAAGCGTATGACACTTGATTAAATTATGTATATTCGTATTTGAGACATTCAATTTTTTGAGACACTCTTGCTCTCTCTCTCTCTCTTTCCATTTGGCAATTTTTGCTTAAAATGAAGAAAATAAAGTGAACCCTTTTAACAGAAAAGGTCTTATTAATATTTTATTTGCATCATGAGCGTTGTCAAATTGAAAAGAAAAATTCAACTAATCCTGATGAATTTTTTAAAATAGAATTGATGATACAAACATTCTAGTGTAAGTCCTAATATTCAGTTCTTCTATATGATTCTTTGTTTATTTATACTAAACTAAATTGTATTCAAAATTCATCGCAAGTTAGTTCTTGATGATAATGTGTATCGTGCACTACATACCTGTATGGCTCACAACAGAAATGAAGTAAAATAGTAGAAAAAACAATGTTTTTTTTTATATTGCGTCCTTTTCTTCTTTCCTCTGAATAAAATAAAATAAGAGAATCTAAAACATGACCAAACTCGAGTTATATGAGTCATAAGCAGTGGCTGAATGATATTATCGTTGCTGCGCAGCAACCTTCAATTAACTCACGCTAATGTCAGCGAATATTAGTTATCAAAATATTGAAATAAAGTATAATGTCGGAAAGAAAATGCATGAAATCATTTTCCTGATTCGAATAATAAAAGTAGCTTTGTTTTTAATAAAAATTTCGAGACATTTTCTTTTCTTAGTCTTCGCAATAAGACGTGTCCTAAAAATGTTTGCCCATTTTTTTTCTTGTATCTACATCTCAAAACGAATAAATTCTCTACAAACTTATATTAATTTTACTCTAAAACAATACAATAGAATGTTTTTATATGACTTTGAGAATATAGCTTTTGTCAAGTATGTATGACCCATATCATCTGTTGCAGAAAAAAAATAGACTTTTGACAGTATTTAGGCTCTCATACCCGTAGTTCCGAGTCTAAGAATCCTGAAAAATGAAGTCTTTATGATCATGGATAAGATTGCTAGGATAGTTTGTTTTTTTTGAAAACAAATAACCAAGACGAAAAATATTCTCTAATCCGAAGAATGAGCATAAGAAAATTTCACATATAGTAGGTAAAATTAGCAGAGGCTTTCAAGACCTATCCAACAGTAAGTTCTATTGTAACAAATTTTTCTTTCGTATAAAAATATCTGGATAGCTGATAAAACCAATGCGTCAGAAGTAGATACAGTTTATAAAGGTTGTATAGAACTTTACTAAACCAATTTTGATTCTAAATGAAATTAATGCAAGTAGTAATATTGGCATACAGTCTAAAAAAGCAAGTGCCATAGGAAAATTTCATCAGGGTTCAGAGGCGACGGAAGAATTTTTATGAATGTTAGATCTAAGCTTCAGAGCATGGGACCCAAATGAAACTTATGGAGGATGATATTGGACCCAAATGATGAGGTTGTATGAAAAAAAATTTCCGATTGGAGTTTGCGAAAAAAAAAATTTTTCCTGAGCCTCACCTAGATTTTTCTTTTTCTGTTATTAATGTTTCGTTTTTNTTTTCCACCCCCAAAAATGTATAAAATTTCTGAAAGTTTCTTAAGTTCGATATTAAAAGGTTTACATAACCCTTACTATTTAGCATCAATAAATCCCATTTTTCACGGGCTTTCATTTGGTTTAAAATCCATCATATCACCTATTTGAAATTATAGCGTTATCCCCCTGGAATAATATTTTTTCCAACCGTGTACTATTGAACTATGTATATTAAAATTTACCGAGCTTCAGCTGCAGCTCGTCGTTCTTCCATTCGTTCTCCGATTCGTTGATCTTCAGTTTGTTGTCTCCTTTCTTCTCTAAAAAAAGATAAGTTCACAATAAATTTCAAAAAATAATTAAATTTTAACTTACTTTCGAATAGAATGATGTTTACATTTTCGACACACACAACAAACAGCAATAATTATAGCAAGTAAAACAACACCAACAACAACAGCAACAATAATAATCCAAATTCGAAAATTGCCTAAGATTAAAAACAAACAAATATTTATTGTCAAAGTTCTATGTAGACTTTAAATTTAAAAAGAAAAAAAAAAAACGAAAAGCAATTTCGTCTCAACCTACAATAATATTCAATCATCCCCCATTGAAATCCACAAATACTTCCGAACATCTCGTCATATATTTTTATCAAATGTAGAGAGAAGAACAGAATGAATACTATCAATGATCCAAATATCGGCTAATTCAGCAAGAGAAAACAAAAATTGTTTTCAACCTACCAACACACGTTTCGAATTGCATATCAACTGTGCCACATGGTGGTGTGATTATATCTTTGACACCATACACAAAGCAAACTTTGTTATTCTTACAATAAGCACATTTAGGTTCACTCAAACATGTTTGACAATCTGTATTTGATAGTTTTGTACAATTATCCTCAGGAGCACAGTGAACTGAGCTAAGAAGAGTAGTAATACCAATAATAATAATAAGAAAATATTGTTTCATTATCTAAAATAAACCATATTTTTTTTTCCAGACTAAAAATGAGACTTTTCTCTGCTAAATATTTTATATTATGTTAAAATATGACTAATCATCTGGAAAATTAACATGAGTAAGTAATGGAGAAATTTGTCCAGCAAGTTGTTTTGTTGCCGTACATAAAATGCAACGATGAAGAAGATTCAATGGACCGCCTAAGCAAACAAAATAAGTTCTATTTAAATATCGTGAAAATTTATTTTACCTGATGGGTCACATGTATATGCGCCTGCTTCTCGAGCAATTAGATCACCAGCAGCTTTTTTAAAGAAAAAATAAATTTTTTTTTTTTTTTTTTACAAAAAACAAAATTCTAGAATTTTTTTTCTTCTTACCATAATCCCAAATATGAATTCCATATTCAAAATAAGCATCACAACTTCCTTCAGCTACCATACATAAATTCATAGCTGCACTACCAATAGCTCGAACACTAAAAAATAAATAAATTTTAATTTATTAATTATTTATTTTCAAATTGATTTAATACCTATGAACTTTTTCAATAATAACTCGTAAATTGTGACATTTAGCTGTTAGTACTTCAGGTTCTCGATTTGAACCATATTCGCCTGCTACCTGAGATAATCCTAAATCTATAAGAACAAAAAAGAACATAAAATTTTATTTGAGATGTAATACAGCATAATCGAATATGTTAGAAAAAGTATTATTAGAATTTTCTATGAATTAAATTCAAATATAGTTTCTATCATAACAAGAGAAGAATTTTTTCTTGTAACTTTCTTCATTCATTATGAAAGTCATAGTAGGAAGGTAATGAACTAAAGCAATTCAAATACTTCACTTTATCTGTATCAGTTTGATGAAATTAGTAAAAAGAAGGTTCACAAACACATATATACTAAAAGTTTTAGAAGATTCTAAAATTCTGTATACCGTTAGCAAGACTTTACGAGGAAAGTCCTCTAACAGATAAATCATTTTCGATTTTTGACTTGAAACTTTGCGTAGAGGCGGACCTTAATCAGAGTAATTTATTGTAAAATTTTCAGGTCTTTTGATTTATTTCTATCGTGAAATAAGAACATAAAATTTATTGCCTTTATGAGTGATGTAAAAGACATTCTATGATCATAGTTGTATCGTAGGATAGGAACAGCGACAAGACCTGGAACATTCACAAAAAAAAAAAGAAAACATTCTCGTTAAGGCCTGTTAATATAAAAATACATTTAATGGAGTTTTCGCTGAAATCTACACTATAATAACAGTGTTTTACGAAACAAAATATGATTAAATTTCGTTAAGTTCTCAGCGATAGTTAAAATACGTGAACTTTTTAATAAATTTTCATTCATGACTTGACATTTAACGAAGATTATTTCATTATTCATTGTGAAATACTTTTGATCTTCGATGTTATCTATTTGTTAATGTACTTAGCACAAAATTTATTTTTAAAAATTCATATTTACAAAATATAAAGTGTATCACTGATCTAGATCAATCAAATATGTTAAAATCTTTTTATCAACTTAAACAAGAGGGGTACTTTAGAGAAATATTACGCTTATATTGTTTACGAGCAAAACTTCTGATATTCTTTCATTTATTATACAAGAATTTTTTTAATGTTAGATCATATATCGTTTGTCTACCAAGAGCAAACAAGTACGATCATATTTCTCTGTATGTAATACAGAATCAGTCTTATACTTCGTCTTGAGTAAGTATGTGAAAACAACAATTCACACTTCTTGCCATCTTTTATTTCAAGCGTATTTTCTTGTTAGAAATAGTTTAACGTGAAATATCTCGTGAGATTTTGTTAAAACAACTTTTTAACACACTTTCACGGTTTCAAAGCAGGAACATATAATATTTTTTTTTTTGTTTAATCGTTAAATTTTTATCGATTTTCATATAGGTAACACGTAGTCTGCTCATAAAAAGAGTGTGATAGTATTGACTTCGAAGAATCTGACAAGAATTTAATAAAAGCTGTGCAAATTATGAAGCTTGTTGTGTACTCAAAAAGTGAGTACACTACTAAAATCGGTCAGTGTGTCCGGCCGGCCGTCCGTCCGTTTATCCGATAACTTTCGAAAGCAGAGTCCAATCTCGTTGAAATTTTCTACACAGTTCAGTCTTAACAATGTCTCGGTCGAGTTCGAAGATGAGCAGGATCCGTCAAGAAATGGCTGGGTTATAGAAAAAATTGTCATTATTGATAAGACCATCCCTGAGAGGGGGTACAGGGATT
>CAJNSZ010000129.1:11043-143228 GCA_905329745.1 Rotaria sp. Silwood2
CTTTAAGTAACTTTCTTTCTATATAGTTTGATAAAGAAAAAAATGCTTTATTTTTCTATGCTATTTGATCGTATTTCAACTAATATAATAATATTAAATTATCTATAAAACCTATATCGGCTGGTTGTACTAGATCACAGTGTTTGAGAACGGACTAGTTTTCAATCCCTTAATACATTGTATGAACAACCAAAATGTACCATAAGATGCAGTGTGAAAAGCTCTACAATTTACGTACGGCCACTTATTTTATAGTTGCACTTTTTGTTTCCAAAATCGATAAAGTTTTCAGGAATCAAATTTTTGGCATTGAGAAAATTGATCGCATAGAATTTTTCTTTTTCTGAAAACAATTACAATAAGCTTTACTGTGTAGATTGTAGAGCTTTTCACACTGCATCTTATAGTATATTTTTGTTATTAATAAAACTAATAAGGAATTGAAAACTGCAACGCAAAACTTACAACGAGCACAAATACCAATGAAAAAAGGGTTTTATCGAAAATTTATTACCATCATATTAGTTGAAGTATGATTAAATAGCATAGAAAGATAGAGCATTCTTTTCTCTATCAGATTATATAGAAAGAAAGTTACTAAAAGCTTATCATAAGAAATTAAAGCATCACTCCACGAACTTTTGGTATGCCCTAAGTATATTTCTAATTTATCTATTGATTCGTTTAAAGACATAGATCAGCTCGTCTTCTATATGTTAATTTTTGACCTTCGTATTATTATATACTAATATAAAAGCATTAAAAACGTCAGTACTATAAAAGGATTAAAACTTAAGAATTAGTCTTTTCGGAAATTGTTAACGTACTTGAACATAAGACAAAAAAAAGCATAGCGAATGTTTCTTATATTAACATATTAATAAATGATAATCAGTTCTTTCAATAAAAGAGGCACAGTACATATCTATAATGTAAAAGACTTTTTTAGATATAATAGTCAAAAATAGTAAATTGATTCAAGTATTGAACAATAAGTCAATCTGCTTTTTTTTTCTAATTGTTTTCACGATCAATCGCTTTTATCAAGTTCTACATCAAACTAAATAATATAAAAACAACAGATGCATAGTATTTTAATGACGAGGTAATCTAGTGCAAACTTATCTTTATACGATTATGATTGCAAATTGGACGATGTAAATGAATACAATTAGATGAATAATTACGCCCTGAATGATCGCACATGGTGTACGTAGCGCAAGCCGCCAACGTAAATTTATGAGGAATTAAGTGTTCTCAACATATCATTTTTCTAAACATTGCTCATCGTGTATTTTAATCAATTATGATCTATGTTTGTGACCACGGAACAAATTGTGGCATAACAGATGCATCATTATTTCTTATTTATAAACAACAATTTGGTCACTATAAATAATTCAGTTTAATAAATACTTCTCTTATGTTATGGACACACCTTTTTTTTTTACAGAGAATCGATTACTCTATATACAAAATTCTTATTTTCTAGTTCTTATTCTCGAACTGTGTTACCAGAGAGTGTCGACAGAGTTTTTCTTTAGTATTTACTTGCTGATTCTCTATATTGTTGTAAGTTTTTCTCTTGATTAATGTATAAATAAACCTACGGGACTAAAAAGGATGAGCCTAGACGTGTAATATCTTGCTCATGGTATCTGTTCAATGAATGTATGTAAAACCAATGATTTGAGAAAAAAAAGAGCAAATTCGTGATCAAGCAAAGTACGCAAAATAGTCAACATCGAGAAACACACATAGGAGTAGTTAATTGAAAACATGTTACTAGTCATGATTCTGTGAATTGTACTATGTGTAAGAAGAAAATTAAACATTAAAGCATCATGATTCGAAGGACTACTTATTTTTTGATTTTGATGAAATGTCTCTTACAATCATTGTAAGCAAAACACAATTAGTTTGAACGAAATATTGTTCAATTCACTGATATCCTTTATTATACTGAAAAAGAATAGAAAGATCAGGATTTACATGAAGATTCTTTTGAAACCTAAGTTTCATATAAAACATATTGATATGACTACATGAAATAGTTATGACATTTAAGCTTTTCCTTCTAGAACAGGTAACTTATAAAAATACCAGAGTTAAATTAAGATATGAAAGAGATATAACTAGTTAATAGCATTAGAAAATGAAGAATTCTTCAGTTCTATAACGTTTTCGACTGTCGAAAATTGCCGAACTTCATTTCGTAATATTTTCAGGAATCAAATACGAAAGAAAAAATTGCATACTTATAATATCTATATGATGGGTACTATGTTTTTCAATGACCGTAGAGTATTAATGTATTCGGGGATACAACGTGTTTAAAGTATCGATTAAACGTGAACTGAAACCGATATAAAAAGTATCCGGTAATAACTGAAGATAAATTGACAATGATATTTTTCATACATTTTCTAAAGGTAAAAGGTTGAAATTTTTATCTTAAATAACCAACATTTACGAAAATAGAAAAGATCATCAATGATTTCTATTGAACTTATACCATATCAAAACAACATGAAGTATTAGCTGCACGATACATAGAACAATTATTTAATAAACAAATGAGATCAGTAGATAGCGATGGTACACTTGCTGACGCATGAAGATATCGGAAATTTATGAAATTGGTCAATCAGTGAATTTCAGGCTTCCAATAAAACATTTATAGCATCAGAATGAAATGAACTAGAAGGATCAAATTTGCGTAGATTCATAGAGATCAAAAATCTATAGCGAGAATTGACCAACAAAGTTTCACTTTTTTCACATTTCTTTTTACTTTTGATTAGACAAACTTTTGTAATTATCGTTGCTCAATTGTTTAACTATCTCTGAAAAATCAAAGGAAATAGTTGTCATCTGTTGTCTTCATTATCAACGAAAAACAATATGAAGAATATGTACTTATGTTTTTTTTTTTTCTTATCAGACAAACAAAAAAGAAAACAAACAATTCCATTTTTCAGATTTTTCTTTTTTTTACCATAACAAACTGTAGACGAATAAATCTTTACTTCGTCGTCTGTTTATTGACAATAGTATGCAGAACGCAACATTCTTTGACCTAAAGAATGTTAGCAACTGTAGAAACAGTACCTGGAAAGTATTACATCATGATTTTGAAATCTTAGTATACTATAGATTAAGTATGTTGTATGAAGAAAATTTTATTTATGATAGAGAATATATATTATACCTTCTAGTAAAACATCTTGATTTATTACTATTTTACTAGTAGTACAAGATTTGTCTTTGTTCTAATGATAATATTCGATCGTCAAATTACATAATTGATGAAAAGAAAAGAAAATTTTATTTGTATTTATACACCGCAGAATTGTTTACCTAAGAATATTATTTTTGAGACATTTTTAAAAAAACGTATCGTCATCTTAATCACTTTAAAATCAACAAGAATTATTGAGAACATTATGAATTTTGTACTTTTGAAAAAAAAAAAAGAAGAAATTTCAAACAATAACGCAAAGTTTATTCTATATTTTAAATTTTCATATATTTATCGAGAACTTTGTATCTTGCTAATATTGCATAGAATAGTCATTCGATTGATATTTCTGAAACATTATTATGATTAGTATTATTCGAATTATTTTGTTCAATTCCCATCGCATGTGATGGTGCAAGTGCATCCAACAAGGAATGAAAACGTACATCACGACAAGCATTTCGTTGTATAATACGATTTTCACGTTGTTGTAAAGCACATAATGATTTACGATCAAGAAGTGTGCTACGTATATCAATTGTTTGTACAAGTCTTCTATAATCAGCTAAACAATCAACGTGAACAATACGTTTGTCATTACGATCGAGACATCGCAAAAGACGTTCTATTTCATTTGGATGATAACTATCTGCTGAAATTTGTGTACTTGTTATTGTACTTATACTAGTTGTTTTTGGTCGTTGCCAGCTATTTATAGGTCCTGAAGGAGCCGATGGATTTAATGTTCTCCATGCAGGTACACTCAATACATTGGTTTCAGGTTCAGATGTATTCATACTGGTAGTAGGACGTTGTTTAACATGTGAAGCTTGAACATTCGTAGTAGGTTGACGGCTCGGTCGATGATAAGCTGATTGAGCGCGATTTATACGGATAGTACTCATTATTTTATTGATGAAGATAAATAAATATGTTGATTGTTTTTGATCGATGATGTTCAAAGTTATTTGTTTTTGCTTTTTTAAACACAAAAGAAAAATTCTTTTATCGAGTCCTACTGAATGACATACCTTACACCGGAGAATGATAGTTTGAATAAATAGAAAAAAAAAAACAAGATCAGTTTTTACTTGTCATTGTAACGTTCAAATATTAATTTTTTTTTCTCACTTGTTTGCACGTAACTAACAGCTAGATTTTTGCTTTTATGATACTCGATCAAAAATAAGAGAGCAAATATTTCTTTCTATTTTTTTTTTTTTTTTTTTATTCTTATAATTAGAAATCAGTGAGAATCACTTCTCAGAACTTTTTGCATCTAAAGTGAAACCTTTTATAAATAACAGACACAAACAAAACATAGAAACGAACGAAATGCCTCATTGTTTCGTGTCTAATCAATAACAATAATAGAATAATATAAAAATTTTCATTAATAAAATGTTTTTTTTGTTATATAGAAAAACAATCGTACAGAAAACAAGCAACAAAATTTTCTATTAGAAATAATTTTAATAAACTTTTATCAAATGTTCATTTGTTATTGGTCGATTTGATGTCGGACATCGATGATATCGTTTAACATACTCATTAATACATGCATAACAATAAACATAACTAGAACCAAGTATTACTGTTGGTATATTACATGGATGTCGACAAATAGGACATTGATGTTTACCATCAATTCTAGATCGTTTTCGATTAGTTATAGGTAATAATAGATTGGTGACATTATTAACAGAGTTTTGTTTTGAACCATAAGATTTACTCCACCAGTCGACTAATTGAATAAGAAATAGACCATTTGAAATAATTTGACTAATTATAGATAAAAATCGACTATTATTTGAAAATGATGGAATAGTTGGTGATGGATCTTTGGCATAAGTTAATTTAACATTTGCTAAATGAAGAGTTGGACTATAATATTTAGTTAGACCAAATGCATAACTCAAACGATAGAGCCAACTAAGACCATCGATGAGAATCTTTAACAAAAAAAACAAAACATAAGAACGTTATTTCTACTTATTGTCTGAGAGACTATTTATTATTATTGATTTTCAGATTAAGAGCTTACTTGAATTTTAGGTAACATTTGCAGAACCATATAGTATGTGATATGACGATTAGTATTGTTGGTATGCATTTGTTTATGTAATGAATTAAGTTTTAATTTAACATAAGGTAAAAATACCGAAAAAATAAGAGAACGTAACTGATGATCTGCTGTTCGTTTTAATCCATAGACATGTTCACCAATAAGAGCTGAATGGAAATGAAGATAGAACCATTGTAGAATACCTTCAATAAGTAATATGAATTCATCTTTATATTGATAAAGAATTTTAATTAAATCAGATAATGGATGAATTCGTTGTAAAATTTTGAGAATTTGTTGAAGACAAGGACGAATTAAATTAGTAAAACGTTCTTGTGCAAGTAATTCTGATAAACTTGGTAAAATTGGTGAAAGAGAAGTAGAAGATGACATAAAATCGAGTGCTGAATGAATATTTGTCGATGACATATTTGTTCAATGAATAAAAGATGATGATTGTTAGTGATTTAATGATTTAGAGCGTAACGGTAAAAACAAATCAATTCATTTGGTGAGACGACATCTGGATATGATGGAAACATCAAAAATAAGAACTTATGATAGAAATCTATTACCTCATATAATATATCCACATATATATATATTATTTTTTGGAAAACTGATTTTCACACAAAAGATGACGCTACACTACATGAGTACAATAGATTAACAATATAAATACAAAATGTTACTAAGACTACCCAGTTCGAGACGAACGGAGCTAAAACGCATTCCGAACGAACGAACAACGTTCGATACGGTGCGAACATGCTGTATACAAGCAGACGAACATGTTGTAGATCGGAACATGTTCGTCTGCTTGTATACAGCATGTTCGCACCGTTTCGAACGTGTTCGTTCGTTTCGACCTGGGTAATTAACGAATATTAATCGATCAGAAGAATTTAATATCATAGATGATCTATATCAATGATGCGTTTCATATGCTATTAATATAAACTTTTCAAAATGAGTTTTATTTGAAGTGCATTGATGGATTTCCAATTGAGCATTGATCTGATGATTTAAGCATATGTGATTATCATATAGATTATGCAATAGTTGTCCTTACACTTTTGTGCAGCTAGTCGAACAGCATCATTCAGTCAGTAGAAGAAAAATTTTAATTCTATTGAATAATGTATTCGTAATTAATTCATCAGAGAAGAGGAATACCAAAAAAAGATGCATATTGACGTGACCACCTTGGTAACGACGGTATGTAAACATTTTTTTTTAATATGCTGATGAGAGATTTTTTATTAGAAATTTTATCACTTATTTTCTAATAATATTTACTTGTATAATGTAGAAAAAAAAGTACGAATAAGAATAACATAAATTGAAATGAATTATAGAAAATAATTCTCTTGCAAATGAATTTTCTTTTGAAGCGTAATTTATTGTATATATAAAAAAAAAAAATTAATGCCAACTCATGATTTGCCTAATTAGATTCATACAGTCTTAAAAAAACTATTGCGGCAATATTAATACTGTATAACCTTCTTTCTTTGTGTAAGGTAAGTGCAATTGAAGATGTGAAGTAACTTAATAAGCATCATTACCAAGATTGATTCCTTCGTTCTATCAGTTTTTTTCATTATAAGTGTCACATCTGTTGGACATTATTGAATAAAATCAAGGTCTAGCTCTATTGTCTATCTTGTATTAAAAATCATATGTTGCAAAGATGATGATCAAGAAATAATCGAACATTCAATTTAAGCATCTTGAATAATATTCAAAATAAAACTATAAATTGAAATTATTACTACAACAATGATTTAGAACAATGACAGCAAAAAAATGATGCTGTTTACCAGATTAATTGATAAGTCATAATCGGCCTAAATTTCATCTGTTTCACCTAGAAAAGTTAATATATAAAAAACGAATAAATTCCTACAAACAAATGATTGAAAATATGAGTTGTATTTATATATATAATAGAATCTGTAAATATATTGAGTAGAACTATTAAAAATAATAGTATTAATATTCACTTTATTTTATCTTCTACAATACTTTCAATTAGTTATTGACTATGTGAAACTACAACTACTCGAAAAGAAAAGCTTTGATTAGATTACTAACTAAAAATATGTCAAGTAATTTTATGCACATTCATTAAGATCTTTTAACCCTTTGAGGCCCAGTGGGATATATATTTCCCACCTTGAGAATTTTGAAATCTTCGAGTTTTTGAGAATCTTGGAGAAATATTTTCAATATATGTTAGAAGCTAGCAGAGGTCCGTACAAGATTGATTGGATAATAGAGTGTATAGATGACATTGAAAAACGCACCTTGCGAAGTTTTGACCCNATTGAGGTGGATTGGTAACATTGATTTCAATCGATTAAAATTTTGATTTTGTTGCAGAAAAATCCGATTATCAATTTCGATTACGCCCATAGGATTTTTTAATTTTAATCAATTTTAATCCCTAAAATTTTTCACTGGGTGATGACCTCTGCGCCGTCAATAGGCAGTCTTTGTCCTGAATTTCTTCTCTAAATATCACACTTATCTTTCTTAATGGACATCGGCGCAATTTTTTCAAAACATTGACCTTGAAGAGGCGTTTACTCTTTGCTCGTATTGATTTTGAAATTGCTTTTGGACTCGACTTTCCACTGAAAAATATTGTCAACGGCACCATTGAATACCTTATTCTTTTCACACAATTTGTGCTGTGAGAGCTTAGTTCCATTCACCTGGTCGTTAATCTTGTTGACAATTATAAAATGATATTGCGACGGCATTTTTCAATTATTTTATCGAACGAGGTGAAACGCGGCAACCAATCATTGTTTTCTCTTTTCGCTGAGTGTGCAAATAGAAATGTATATCGGTAATATTATTTGCTACATTGGGCGAGTCCTTTTTTTGTCTCATTCAGAAAATAATACCGATAGGTAAGAAGCAAGACAATAGTATACTGGATGAAAACATTCGAGAGCTTCATTTCCAGTAAAAATCGTTCGTACAGTCCGTCGAGTGCCCACTTTAGAGGAGATGTGCCCCATAGGAATGAAACGGGTTGAGTGGCTCGACTTTTTGAAAAATTTTGCTATGAACTTCTGAGAATTGTATCCTTGCATAGCTCCTTTATTGACGAATTCATTGACCTTGATGTCTATTTCAAAGTTTATTTCGTGCAAAGTGACAACCGGAAAATCTTTGATCAGTAAAGAGAATAGGCAACGTCAAACTGATGTAGAAAAGTAAAAATTCTTTGTTCGTTGGTTTCCAAGACTGAGAGACTAAGGTCTAGGATCGATAAATAATTCACAAGTAACGTTCATTGGATGTTGATTCACTTAATTAAGAAAAAATTTGATTGGTAAATCACATATCCAAGATTGGGATTATCCGCACTCGATAAACTTTAATCAAGTTTTGTGAAAAATCGTCGAAACTTATTTCAATGTTCCTGTTGATTCCATGGATACATGAACTAAGGGCAAAAACTTCCACTAACATCAAATTCAAACTTGAAATTTCAATCGATTTTCAAAGAACTCAGCAAAGCTCTGCTTTTAATACGGTTGTTATGCAGAAAAATCACTTTCGAGCTTTCCTTTAAAGTTTCAATTAAATCTCATTTTTATAACTGACTGAGTTACGATCGAAGAAAACAATTTTTACTACTGTTTGTCTGGCTATATCTGTTCGATTGGAAGAGGAAACATACTGTCATCATGTTTGGTATGATTGTGAAGCTATTTTTATGCGCATTCGAACTCCAAGAGTTGAAATAAAGTCTGATTTTCAGGGATCTCGGCACGTGAGATCTGATAAGCAAATAGAAGAACGAAAAATAGGCGATTTGTACATATTGATATTCCACAGTCTGCACTTTCTAAAATAAAAATTGCCTGCTGCTAGCTACTTGCTTTTCTGAACTATTCTCGAGGTACATCTAGCCTGTTGACGTTAGTGTTGCCAATTAGTTCCTTGAAGTACATACCAATCAACATGATTGAATTAAGTGTATACGCAGTTTAGTTTTTCTGATACTATCGGATCACTATCATGATTGAGCCGAAAAATGACATTGGTCAGCAATGGACTTTTCCGAACAACACAGTAGTCAAATTTGTGTAACCATAGAGAAAGCATTGAATTTTATTTCCATAAAAATTGCTGAATCTAAAGCTGTTTCAGTAAGGCTAGAAGATCAATCAGGATTTTTGCTGTATCGATTGTAAATGTCATATGATTCTCGGCGCTCACTCGATGAAAAACTCTTCTAAAAGATACACTAAGGCGATGTCACTCCTTCAATAGCTCCAAAATCAAAATAGTCTCAAGGGTCTCAGAAATAGTCATTTCTTTCAATCAGGTGGTGTCCGATTATGGTAGAAATTCACTCGAAACGCACTCGACCGAAATCGTTTTAATACGTTTTATGAAATCTTTCGTATGAATGCCACATTCTTCGTTCTTACCAGGAAAAAATACCGTAGAGCCACGTTAAAACTCAATATACGACTTTAAAAACGGATTTAAAATACCTGATTTCACGTTTATGGCGTGCTTGGGTATGGAGCTTATTATCACTGTATAAATATTCTGAATGGAATAGAGATCTTATTATTCCTCATCCTGTGATTGAACAGTCGTATTTATTACTATTGACTGTGTACTTTAAAAATCGTAGTCTAGATGAAATACAGAATGAATTTACATGCTATCTATTGTGTATATGATAAAAATCAGAGCGTATATTATCTCTGGAACTTGCATACAACTTTAACTTGTTGATCTTGTTCTATGTGTTCTATTTTTTTTCTTTTTGGAGTGACATCGATCGTCTTCAATAATGAAGATTCTGGCTATGTATTCGTGTAAGTTCATCAGTGCTCATATGAGAAAAAATGTATTAATATTTGTTCGTATATTAAGGTTTCCTTTTTTGCTCCTGCGCGTCAGTGACGTCAGTCAAGATTAGCCTTTGTGCGCAATGGAATACAACGGGCGTCACGGTGGCTGGTACTGGAAAGGCCGGCAATTCTAGTTTTCAAATTTCCAACGCAAAAGGAATTTTCATCCATAAAAAAAGAAATGCATTGTATGTGGCTGATTTTGACAATCATCGCGTTCAAATGTTCTCACCGATTGAACCATCTACTATGGGCATCACTGTGGCATCCAATGTGAAGAATCCTATGAAAATCTACGTTGATGAGGATGGTGGACCGACTGTTTATGTTTCACTTCGGTTTTTGAACCGCACCGAAAAATGGATCAATGGAGCATCAAAGGGTATACAAATGGGTGGTGAATGTAACTTGTGTTCAGGTGTATCAGTTGACAAAGAGAAAAATGTCTACATGACAGAGGCGGATACACACCGTGTGGTCCAATGGTCACCTAAAACCAATATGACCACAGTTGTTGCTGGACAAACAAACACAAGTGGCTCGACAAGTGCACTTTTGAATCATCCTCAAGGCATATATGTCACTCGAAATGGTGACACAGTGTACGTAGCTGACATGTGGAATAGTCGGATCCAAAAGTGGCCGAAAACAGCTCACGAAGGGGTGACTGTGGCTGGATCAAGCAATGGTACCGAAGGTCATGATAATGCAACATTGTATTATCCAAATGATGTGATCGTCGATGAAGAAACCAATGTTGTGTACGTAATGGATACAAGCAATCATCGCGTTCAACGATGGCTATCCGATGCTACCGAAGGTGATACTATTGCCGGCGGAAAAGGTATGCATTTTAGGAAAACCGTGTGCGATTTCATAGCCGATGAATATGGTTCGAATTGAAAGAGACGTCATTCGGCTGAGTTTTACATGCTGGCTTCGAATAGTCCTACTTAGAAGTTCTTGGCTGTATACCTGCTCATAGGAATCTCCTGGACTCTAAAAAGAGGACTCAGAAGTGTCAAAATAGTTCCTGACATATCATCACAATTGTCTGAAATCTGATAGGAGTTTCTGGAAGCCTCATATAAGTTCATCGTAGTCAACTGAAGTTTAGTTGGAAGATCATCTCAGAACAGAGATGTGGTTGGATGACGATGGCTTGGACATTCCCATTGGCTCAAAAATTGTCTGGAAGGTGTGTACCACGAAAAAAAAAGATGTTCGTGCCATCTCCTTGGCAAATTTTTAGTTACATGCCTGTGAGAACCACTAAGACTTTTAGATCTCGAAGCTAAACATATTCTAATTTTCTATCTGGACTATTGAATTCATGTAATTGCAGAAACAAAAAAGAATTCGAATTTTCTTGTATTTTTCATCAACAACGTTTACTATCAGGTAAGGGCAGTGGGGCCGAACAACTAGACAAGCCGACTGATTTGGCATTTGACACGCAGGGCAATCTCTACGTGTGTGACATGCAAAATCATCGTATTCAAATGTTTGCGTTGCTTGACAATCGACCATGTTCTCTGGAATCGACAGGTAGTTATAAATGGCTACTCTTTTAAGCAATGCATATTTTTTTTTATTCGCATGTTTAGCAAATGCAATCATTCACTAGTAAGTACAGCAACAGCAATACTTTTTTGACACTGGACATTCTATATTATAGGATAACAATGGTCATGGCTACTTTCTCGATCGTGTAACATGAATCATTAAGACATTATTTTAACCTTATTTAGTCCTTGTAAACATCGGACACGAAACATGATACAGGATGACCCAAAAGTAGCTTTACCGAAAAAAAAATTGAATATCTCCATCAGCCTGGGTCCAAACCTGTTGACTTTTTAACTGCTGGGAAAGAAGTGTTCATAGTTCATATTCATCACTAAAGTGTCGACAAAAAACTCTTCTGACGGTATGGGTGTAGGTGTGGGTGTTGCTGTAGGTGTGGATGTGGTTGTTGGTGGAGTGTGTGGATTTGGGTGTGGGTGTAGCACTTCGTTAAAAGGACACCCAGACCCAGACCCACACCCACACCCAACCCTGAATTTCGATAAAACTGGAGCTCATCAACTCTCGTTCAATGTCAAAGTCGATGAAGTTTTCTTTCTTTATTAACAGATTCACAATCAAATTGTTTCTCCTCAACGAACATATTCTGTCACGGTCTGTGGAGCGGAAAAGGATGGGGTCACTTTTCTCGCTATACACTTCAACCCTCATTAACAGTCGTGTTTCACAAAAACGAGAGACCTCTCATGCGTAAATTCAAGTGCTCGTGCTTGTTGCTAGGTCTCGATCATATTTATTTACGAGTGAGGATCGAGAAGACATAATTTCACTTTCATGGTTCAGCTCTTGATCATACAGAGATGATCTTTTGAATCTGTAGGAAGCACTTTCTTTTCAATTGTAGTAGATGATGTTGTTAGCACTGGTTATATATTTATTAAAAAAAGAATCAAGATGTATAGCTTCAACAACAATAATCATAGTCATGAAAACATAAAAACTGTGTATATATATGCTGGTATGTGAACTTATAGAAATCACATCATATCTTTAACAATGGCACACATATAACGATGATCACGCCGTATGTAGAATAAAGAGATTAACAGACGACGGTCACGCCATATGTAGAGTAAAGAGGTTATTGGTCGATGATCATGCCATATGTAGTTAAAGCATATAATGTGATTAAGATGATGAAATGGTGATAGGAACGTCGAAGGTTACCTCGATAACAGATGTTTTACATGTTCACAATTGACTTGGTAATTGTTCGATTCTGTGCCATCGGCTAATGATGGCGTTAGCCAATTCCTGGTCGCTCATTTTAATTCCATCAATGTAGAAGACATTAGCGAAAAGACTGAGCTCTTTTGCGTTGAAATAGTCCAGTTTTATAAAGAGGAGCCGTTCTGGTTGCTGACCTTCGCAACTGAGGAAAAAGCGAGCTTTGATTACGCGCCATTCATCATAACAAAAGCCAGAGTTATAATAATGAGTCGAGAGAAAGACGACGACCATAGCAGCTTGCTGATAGATTTGTTGCAAAGTTCTCATTTCATCGAGCCCAACCAATTCATCTTGGCAGTTGGGAACGTAGAAAACTGGCGTGGGAGAATCCGATGTGGTAATTTTTTCACGAGTCAGTTGACTGATGATTTGGACTCGATCATTTGTCTCCGCATTGTGCGAGAAGGCTATTTTTATGGAAGTCTGTTCAAAAAGATGGGATCTTTGTGACATTTTGGCAGACTGTGCAAATCTAAAAAGAATAATCCATCACCAGCCATCCTATATTGCATATATCAAATAAGAAGGATTTGTATAATTACATTTGTTTTAAGAAACGACGGTGATGAGCGAGTGAGAAGGTAGAAGTATGCAAGAAAAACGAAAAGTGCAAATACCACTCGTCTAAATATAAAAAAGTGTTCTTGCCGTGTATGATGCAGAACGAGAGAGATTGAGCAATATAGATTTTTCATGTTCTGGGAATAAATCACGATGAAAGCAAGATCAAAATCGGAAGTCTTCGAAGGGAGGAGCATTTGAAATGAACTGTCGCTGGCTTCATAGACGGTGAATCGTGCATTTTTAAATCTATCGCGAGTTTTGTCCAGTGTCCGTTCACCAAATAGTAACGAGAAGACAGACAAATGTTTACTCACTGTGTAGAACTATGTAGCTAGTGATGGCACTGTGGAACATTGGCAGATTCTATCAGAAGGTGTCAGGTGAAGCTACCGGTCAAGAACGATATTCGAACGGACTTAATTGTTCATATAGAACATTACATAGCTAATCACTAAATCGATTCCCGAAAATCTGTTAACTGAAAATGATGTTTTGTGCATGTTTTTTTCTCTCAGTTGAAAGTAATGCCGACATGAGACAATAGTCTGTTTTCACCCTTGATGCCCTACCTCTTATTCACCGTTACCTTATCTATAATTTCAGTCGTGTACATTTATATCGTCAAGTAGGAGGACGACACATCTCATAAAATCAGGACGGAGAACAGAGAACGAAAAATGAAATGCGAAAGGTACCGCCGTGTCATTGCGTACTTATACATGTATGTGATATAGCCGTGCAAATCTCTAAAGAAAGATGCCCGCTATACATAGAAGAGAAATTGAACACTAAAGATGGAAACAACTATACGAGAGTGACAATTATGCTCCCTTCATCTAACTAGCAAATCTAGTGTTTGATCTGATAATTGATATATTGATTTCTTCTTAATGTCGAGTTTGTATCTGACTACGTGGAGGAAGTCGTTCAAGAATGTCACGAATGTCGATTCATTCACAATAAGCGATTTCTTCATAATCTGTCTTTGAGTATAACTATACTCCTTGTTCAAACGCATTCTATATCGGTAGTCTGACATTGCGCTATCGATGCTCGAACCCAGAAAATACTTGATCTGAAGCCTGAGTTACTGCTCGGTAATCTGAGAAACCGGCATTCTCACGGGTCAAAAGGTAGTTCACGAGGTTTATGCCGCGTTCAAGAAGAAATACGGAGATGTATTCTCGTTTCACCTTGGACCATCTTATGTAGTGGTACTTTGACGAGTCGAACATATTCGACATGGCTTAGCAGACAGACAAACCTACGATCAATCGGAGCAGACGACTAGAGGTTTTTGTCTTCTTTTTCCAGCTGGTTTGATTACTTAGCGAGGCAATGATTGAAAACGTCACGTACGACGCTTCATGCTTCGGGTGTGGGGGTGTGGATGTGAAAAGAGTAGACTCTCATCCACACCCGTACCCACACCCATACCCACACCCACACCCCACACCCATATCCACACCCACACCCACCCCACACACCCACATCCACACCCACACCCACACCCATATCCACACCCACACCCATATCCACACCCACACCCTGAGGGTGCCTCTATTGTGATTACAATATCTCAAGAATAGAACGGTTTTAGAAGCTGAAATTTTGGGCTTTTTTACATCACACTTCGGGCTACATAAAGACAAAATTTCATCGAAATCCATGAGATCGATTGAGCATGTGGCTCGTATTTTGGCAGTCTCTTTCGTGCGATGACTCATAGGGAGAAAGCCCATGTTGATCTTTCGAAAGTGTAGTCTCCTCAGAAAAATTCTGTATTAATTTTTTTTTTCAAAAATCTAGATTGTTCAGTGACTCTTGATCAAGTCGAGCTCCAACTATTGAAGTTATCACATTTGAAACATTTTGAAATTCAAGCACAAGGTAATGAGGATCTTTGTGATGGTCTACGATGGCAAATGTTAGTATCTCATATAAAAATGTTCAATTTTAAATTTAAACTCTTTTCACAATTTGGACGCGCTAAACAGCAAGAAATTCTATCATCTTTTTCTAGTCCGTTTTGGATCATAGAAAAACATTGGTTTGTTGTCTTTAGTCAATATGAAATCTATACTGTGCCTCGTTTTGCCGAAACATCTGCTGGTGAATCTTTTCTGCCACCCATGTATCGAACAGTATCAGATGAAAGACTGTTCTATGATCATATATTTACATTCGCATTAAACAAAATCGACGAAGAACAGTTATTAGCTGATCATTATCGCTTTCCTCAAGTTCGAGTGCTTTTGTTGGCCAAGTACCTGCCACTCGATAATCTACTTGCTCTAGTCGATTTATCTCAAGTACGATATTTGAAAGCACCATTGGAGAAATTCGTTCAACTAGCCGACAGCATGCCACGTCTTGTTGAACTTGCATTATCATCATTATCATTAAGTGGATTAAAGCCTAGTGTTTTTGAACAGATTCGCATTTTGCACTTTGAGAAGATTCGTTTCATAGGAAAGAAAGATGAAAGACGATTACTTCGCATGTTCACTTGGGTTGAACGTCTTTATATACATGGTGGAATGAAATCTCGCTGGTAGATGGCTCGATTTATTAACGGATTTCATTTTTTATCATATGGGTCATTTGAATTTGAGTGGTTAACGACAGTGCGAGCAAATGCAACACATCATTGGCTCTTGAAAAACACACGAGGATTAACGAATTACAATTTTGCCTACAGAATCGATGGTAGATGCATACACGTGTGGGTCGGCGACAACGACAATGAACAGGACGTAGGTTTGAAAGAAAATAGTCATCATGGATAAAATTCTTTATTGCTTTGAAAAATTCAATGAAGAATTTTGACTTATATACTTCGATCCATTTATACTCATCTCTCTAATAGTCATTGCTGAAAATATGTAGCAATGAATGTTTTCTTGAGTAATTATATCTGTACACATTATTTTGCTTATTAATTCATCGCAAACAACATATCATTGATTGACGCACCGGTCTTTTTGTATTAATTTTTGTAATCCAGATCACTTTTTTTGCAGTAAAGTACTCAATGTTGTTCATACACTTCAGTAGAAGTTTTCTCAATTGTGTTTAATCATAACGATTCAAAGTAGCTAAATTCCGTGATGATTTGTTTTTTGTGAACAACAAACTGACTTTCACATATCTGCCCAGCCAAAATTTGCAACGGCAAAATGGCATTAAAATGATCGAAAATTTACATCATTAAAATGGTAAAAAACTGTCACAAATAACCCTGTGAAATGCTTTCTTAATAACGCATTAAAATGATTAATTTAATGAAGATAAAATGGTTCAACGTTTACAAAAAATAATGTATAGAAGTCAAACCATTTTAAGCATTACAGGATGTTCCAAAGGTCACTTTACACTTGATAATGTTTTTAACATATATCTTCAATATGAAGATCTTACATCTTATTCATATATATGTCAGGCAGAATTGAGTTTTAGGCAAAATTAAACATAGTTTTCAACGAGTATCATTTCTAGTTAATTTGAAAAAATTTCAATAAATAATGGAAATTGAACTAAGTTTTGGAAGACGTAGAGCTCGCGAGTTGTACTCAATAGAAATTGAACTAAAGTTTAGGAAGATGTAGAGTTCGCGAGTTGTATTCAATAGAAATTGAAATTAGTTGGGAGGAATATATACTTCGGATGTAATAAGAAGTCGTAATGAGCATCACGTCAATAGTCCGACCAAAAAAAGGAGGAGAAGAAGGATGTATTAAAAATTGTTTAAATGTGTTCAGTCTTGCTATGAAAATATGTTTTTTCGCAAAACAAGTTTCAATTTCTACGGCTCACTCTTGTCACAATTACAGGCGATAAGAATATTTTCTTCTTCGTATAGATTTCTACGAGCAGGTTGCGGAGGTTTGATGGTCATATGATTCATTCTCATGCATATTTTTTCTAGCTTTATCCAACCAACTATCAATTGTTGGATGATCTTGTCTTTCTTGAAATTACTGTTATGACTATCTGGGAGTTCAGTATACTTCTAGAGTACTTTCACTATCTGTCTGTTTGCGTTGTCTCTTTGTATTCATCATGGCTAAAACATTTATCTAAATTACGTGAATGAAAATTAGCATTTAATTATAAAAGAAAAACTTATTTCTTGGTTTTGCGCCTAATTATAAACGAATTTTGACTAAGTTTAATTTTGCCTAAAATTCAATTTTGCCTAGAACATATATATACTTATACTCAGGAGTAAGATACATATAACCACTAATATTCTTGCTTTCGACAGCAATAATTTCTTAAATAAAAATACAAATGTGTCTTATTTACTTCTGTATAATTGTAACAAAATTTAGTTGTCATATTGATTCACTAAATTTTCTAGTTGAGAACTGTTAGGATATTATGTAGTTCGAAAGAACGAGACAAGATATTGCATAAGAACGCGCTTGATGTTCTGCTTTAATACTGAGAAGCTTCGTTGGAAATGACATCATGATATTCTAACAGTTCTCAACTAGAAAATTTAGTGAATCAATATGACAACTAAATTTTGTCACAATTATACAGAAGTAAATAAGATACATTTGTATTTTTACTCAAGAAATTATTGTTGTCGAAAGTAAGAATATTAATGGTTATATGTATCTTACTTCTGAGTACAAGTATATATATGAATAAGACTTAAGATCTTCATATCTTCATATTGAAGATATATGTTAAATACAATATCAAGTCTGAAGTGACTTTTGGGACACTCAGTATATAGATAAATAAATGTTTTAAATGAAACTATAAAAAATCTATTTTGGAATTAAGAAACTAGAATATGGTGCAAGAATTTATGCCAGTGTTGGATAGATAAGATGAGAATTCTATGAAATACTTTAAATCATAAAGAATAGTATATTCTCATGTAAATCAACGACGCTTGCAAGTTTTTCAATTTAATTGAAATAAAGTTGTCAGTTAGATCTTATGTTTATGTCACACATATGAGCGTGAAGATACTTAATGTATACCGAAGTGCCAGTAATTGACTACAGTAGTCGTCGTAAAAAGGAAAAATATCTCATAAAATATTTCATCAGCGAACGAATGATTAATCTACTTACTAAGTTTTCTAGATATTCAACTCGTCTTTTCATTTATGCACTTCTTCGTAAAACAGATATCTACATGTTTTACTCAGTGTATCCTCTATATAATGCATATTCGTATACTTTTCACTTATATCAACCTCTCACGTACGTTTTCTCGTCAACAGGCAGAATTTTATTAAAATAGACTTAAAACATGTCTCATTGTTTTATTCAAAACAGGATATGAAACAGATTTCTTTGTTTTGTAGCGAACTGCTATAGTTTATCACTGACGTTTCCGTATCTGTTAGATATTATTAGTTGTCGACATAAAATTTAATTATTATATCTACCCTAGTGAATGTACTGAGTTAAGGGTACCCAAAAAAGTACCCTGCTACTAGTATGTCTCAGGATCTGTTGGGTACTAAAGTACCTTATCGGGTACTCTGGTACAAAATATTCAGTAAATGGGTACTTGAAGATACTGATCAGATACTCCATTGGGTACTATTGTACAGTATTTCTAGGTACCCTGTTACCAAAATTTNCGGAGAAAAAATTTTTTTTTTGAAAAAATCCCTGTACCCCCCCTCAGGGATGGTCTTCTCAATAATGACAATTTTTTCTATAACTCAGCCATTTCTTGACGGATCCTGCTCATCTTCGAACTCGACCGAGATATTCTAAAGACTGAACTGTGTAGAAAATTTCATCGTGATCGGACTCTCCTTTCGAAAGTTATCGTGTAAATGGCCGGACGGACATACTGACCGATTCTAGAGTGTACTCACTTTTTGAGTACACAAAAATAGAACAATAGGAGACTCGCAGCTTCCTATAGATAAGTATCGACTAGTATTAAAACTTACTTTTTTGTGAAAAATTTTTAAAACTGATATTATTATTCTTTTTTCAATAGTTAACAGTCAAGTATCTTTATTTTCCTGATTAACTCGATCGGGAATAAATGATTCATTTTGTTTTTTATTTTGACAGTTGCAAATATGCTCTAGATAATGAACTTTTCACATTAATTGCATTGAACATATTTTTGGTTAATCTCGTTTTCATAAATATAATTAAGTCTATTCCATTAGGATGAAGATTTTGGTGTGACTGTTGATTTGACAATTTTCAGTGATGAATTTCGTTTATCAATTAACTTTTCAATGTTCTCCTTTGTTAACATAATGCTTTTTTCAACTAACGGACGCGAAAGCTTTTAATTTATTAAGCATCGAGTGATGCAAAAAATGAAGAACAAGAAATTAATGTACGTTGACTTTTTTCTTTGAGATTAGTTGATAATTAGCTAAAACATTAATCGTTTACTCGTTCATGTTTGTACATAGGATAGCCGATATTGATGAAAAAAAAACTCGAGTTAGTTTCGGTCAATAAAAACGTGGACGTGTAGCTTCCTATCCTTTATTCGAAAACTCAATGTTACAACTATCAGAGATCTCAACGAGATGGTCTGAGACGAAGACTGTCATTCCAATGCATTGAGATCTCCAGTCTAAATTTTGTTGGATATCACTTTAAAGTGACTATGATATTATTTGTTCTGATTAAGAAATATGTGTGAAAAACTACTGATATTAGGTTATTGTAAAAAAGTTGTTTAACTATTTTTTTGAATAGAATAATTCGAATATCTATATGTAATCTGTAATTATAGCAATCAACTTTTACATGAATGAAACTAATCTTCTAAACTTCGAAAGATAAAAATCTTCATATATGCAAATAGAAAACTCTTATTGAGTTTTCTACTATATTACTATATAAAAAAAAGAATCCAAAAAAATAATTAAACATAAATACCGAAGACAAAAAAAAAAAAATAAAAATAACTCATAATATAAACACAGTCAGAACTGTCTTTTGCTCTATTTTCGTGACCAGTATTTTGGTGTTGGCATATCTGTTGTTGTCTCTAATTGAGGTTTTCCATGTCCTGTTCGTTCATCGTAATCAAGTTTATTACGTGCAAATATTAATCGTATATCGGAATGCATATAGAGTTTTCCAGTTTGTGATGTTACAAACCTACAATATAACCAAAAAAAAAAACAAACAAACAAACACAATAAGCACTTTTAATAAAACATTCGTACCGAATATGAGCTAAATATCTGAGATTTTCTTTAGGTGTTATTATTGTTGACTTTTTATATGTTTCATCATCATGAATATCCTCAGGCATATGAACAACTTTTTGACGAATAAATGTTCGATGATCAGGTGGCATATCACTTAAATCATATAATATTAAAAATAAATGAATTGCTGTTCCATTGGGATTTAATAAAGCTAATGTTATTGTTCCTTTTGTTGGTGTATGATAACCACGTTTTGGTAAACATTGCAAATTAATATAACCCTTTGAAAATAATATATTTATATATGAATTAATTAATCAATTATTTCAATTTCAATAAAACTAAAGATGTAATAACATACAAAATTATTCGACTAGTTTTATTTTTAATTTTTTTTTTTTCTTAGTGATCATTTTCATCTTGCAAAATTCTTGTTGAAAATAAAATTCTCTATACAATTAGAAGCATTAATGATAATAGAAAAAAAAAAAAATTGAAAATAATCCGTTAGATAAGACTAAAATTTTTGAACATAATTCTTTTTTTACAGTTTATCTGATTCTTATTTACATCCGACGTAAGGTGATGCTGCTTGATGATCCGATACATTGAACCAAAACGTTGTCACAGGTAAAATAACTTGTTTAGGTATAAAAACTCCACTTACACCTAATTTTATTGTAAAACCATCGAGTACACCACAAGGAAGAATTTTTCCATGTAATAATGATTCCTTAAAATAGAAAAATAAAATATATATTTATAAAATTAATTTTATAACATAATTGTCCTACTGTAAAATTGCCACGTAAACAATTGAATGTTTCAATGTGAGACTTTTCATGTGTTCCCTTAACATTATTTTGAGTTGTTGATGAAACAACTTCGTGTTCATCATCAACTTCAAATACACTACATGATAGAACACTAAAAAGAGAACAAATATATGTTTATACTAAAGTCAAAATAGAAGAAAAAAGGTCGTCTTCTACCTTCTCAATAAACGTGGATTAACAGTTCGTTTAGCTAATGGAGAATGGCAATAGCCTGCTGTTCTTGATGAAACTATAGTTGAATTCTATGATAAAAAAAAAATACATTAAAATATTAATTTTAATTGTTTTATCTTTATACTTGATGTGTCACCGGAGATTGAATATTGTTAAAATTAAGTCTATTTTGATAAAGTACTCGAATAGCTTTTAGTTTCGATCGTTTAAAATCAATATCTTCAGGTTGAGAAATTTTTAATTCATTCTAAAATTAAGAAAAAAAGTTTTTCTTTTTTTTTTTTTTTTTTCAATTTATTTTTTTTAATATTTACATTTTTAATATCAGTTTCATGATATTTCATCTGTATTTTAACTTTATCAGTTGGACTCATTATAAAATGTTCTAATGAATTTTTCTGATTAACTATTATTTGTTCATTAATATCTAATTTATCAATTGATGTTGTAATTAAATTACTTTCTGAAAATATCCCATTTGCAACTGTAACAGAACTTGATTCGCATGTTTGAAAACAATTCTTTTCTGGTACAGTTATTGAAAAATAGCAAAGAGAATCATTTTGAGAACTATTATCTGTTTCATCATCATTTGATACAACTTTCGGTTGTTGAATAGCTATTGGTAAACTTCTCGGTCGTTTCTTTTGTCGTTGTAAAGATAATACATCAGTTGATATTGTTGTTGCTTGTGAATCATCATCAGTATCACTAGATAATTGATTATGAATAAGACATTTTCGAGAATATGAAGGTGAATCAATAGTTGAAATCAAATTCCGAGAAAAAAATGAACTTGATGAAGAACTTAATGATGATGCTGATGAAGAAATTATATCATGATTAAATGATGATTGTTTTGGTAGATGTACATCAATAAATTGTTCAACAAGATTACAATTGGATATTAAAATCGAATCTGGTGATGAAGGAAAAAAATGATCAGTATTAGAATTTAATGATGATTCATAACCAGATGATGATGTTGATAAAAGAGTTTTCATATCAGGTTTATCAACATGATCAGAATCATTATTAATCAAACTTAAATCAGATGATGAAATTGAACATGATGATGAATAGGAAGTTGTTGATGAATTAGGATAGAATTCAGTAATAGATAAGGACTTTGTAGGAGATATCGATAGATGATGTTCATCTGAAAAAAGAAACAGATATTGCATGATATTAATTCAATATTTTAAAATCATGAATTTTAACTGTTATTTTCTTTCATCTAAAATTATATTCATTTCCCATGTTTTTTTTTTCTTTAATGAATCATCAACTTTTTTTACTATTATAAAAAATATCGGTATTTATTAAATATTGAGATCATATTCGAAATTAGCCTATTTTGAGGATATATTTCAAAAGCTTTTTAAAATACCTGAAGATTGCCAAAGAGAATCTGTTGATCCTTCATTAACATTAGTCACTATGTTTTGTTCAATTTGTTGTAATGATTGATTAATTGGTATTGATGTTAAATTTTCAGTTGATAACGATGAAATATTTATGGGTGATGGTTTTAATCGCTGATATCGATTAGATATTGTATGCATATCATTTATAGAATTTTCTTGTCTTTTTGAAAACATTTTTTCTTTTGATAATTCAATTTGTGAAAAATTACATTCGTCTGACAATGGATGTTCGATAAATGATGATGGTAAAGATTCAAACATATGATCAGTTGGTGATAATGTATCAAAAATCATTGTCATTGATACTTATAATAAATACTTGATTTATCATAGAAAACATTCTATCATGCCAATGAATAATCTAAATATGTAAAAAAAAATTTTTTTTAGTCATGTCTTACTAAACAAACATGAGTATCCTTTCTGAACTATTGACGAAAGAAATCTATCAAGTAACTAATCGTGTTTGAGCTGGACTAAGCGTTTCGTGTGGACACTAATGAGCTATGAATACCATGAAAAGAGTTTAAGCCGTTAGTTTATGGCTACAAAGATATTGCAATTATACAGTATTATTTAAGTCAATGTCACGGTCACCCTTCAAGAACATTAGAAAAACTAATTTTTATCCTTGTTTCTATCTTAAAATATGACTATGATAAAAATGTACCATTTACATCACTTGTATATACTAACAGATTCCATATTCTTATTTGAGGATAATAGAGCACATGAAAACTTTCACAATTATCTAACTATTCTCGTTATAATTTGTCTCTGTAAAAAATTTCAAATACAATATCTCGGCAGTAATAAGTTAAGGACTCGAACTCTAATCAAAATATTCAAAGCGCATTTGAATCTATCTAGTGCACATAGTTTGAACTCAAATACGATTATTATGATTACGGATGAATTCCTTTTTCTCAGATTTCCAAGAACCACTCGATCTCAACACAATTAGCATTAGTTGCTAAATGTAACATGACTCGAGTTTATCATTCTCATGTTCAAACTGTAGTTCTATCGCTTCCTATCTTAAGTAATTGAAATTCAAAATCTGTATTCGGTTACTGATAAAAAAAAGGGAGGTCTATTGAAAAGTGTCATTTTTCTTTTTCATCTGATAGGAAATACTTCTAGTGAACATTAACAGCTTTTGTTTCTATTTTAAAGTATTTAATCGATTAGAGGAGAGAAAAAAAGAAAGCTAACGATCAAATCGTTCTTTTTCATACTCGCTGAAAGAAAGAAAAATCAAAAGATCCTCACGATTACAATTGAGCTATGGAGCATTGAAATAAAAATGACTCAATGTTCTTTTTTTTTTGTGTTCTTTTATAGTCATATGTTATTGCTATATAGAGTTTGATAGACCATTTTTCTTCTTTCTTTTGCTTCTTTCCTGTCTTCAATTCACTACGACATCGACGTCGTTACTAAAATATGTTATAGAAATAGCAATAATAATCATAACAACAACAACAACAACAACTGACATTCATTGATTCTTCTTATTCTTTTTACCTGTTAAAAGTTGGTTTTATCATTTAAGAGCATTCAATGACCCATTATTGTCTAGGGTCGACAAGAGTAATGCTAGAAAAACAAAATATATTATAATGAACAATAAAAAAAAGAAAGCGACGCGAATGTATGAATAAATATAAGACGTCATCTCACAACTATTAAGTGATAAACTGAAAGAGAGAGAGAGAAAGAGAAAGAGAAAAAGAAAAAATACAATAGAGAGTTGCGCCTATGTTCCATGCGGTTGCTGTAACAAGCGTATTACTCTTCACTTGACGCCTTGCTAACAACATCATAAGATTTCTCTCTTTTGTCTCTCGTTCTTTCTCTCTTTTGTACATGTAAACATGACGATGACGACGACGACAACGAAGCCGTATTGTCCTTAGCTGACCTAACGATCTTTTCACTTTTCATATACCTGCACATGTATACCAATTAGTAAGATATTATCTATCTATCTCTCTTCTACGTTTTCATCGTTCAGATAGAATGACAACAAATTTATCATATTCTTTCTTTTCTTTTATTTGTTTTTGTTTTCTCACATGGTCACAGCTTGGCCTTGAGAGACGATGATTATGACGTTTATTTTTGTGGTTACCCATGCTGATAATAGCAATATGAGATACATAGATGAGTACTGGCAGGATATTATATATATATAATCAAGGTCAATGAAAAAGTCAAGAGAGAAAAAGATAAACGCAGTCAATTTTTTGATGTAAATTTAATTGCGCATTGATTTACAATCATCTCAAGGTTTTTCGCTTTGTTTGATGTCAATAATAATCAAGACATGTGAAATTAAAAAAGAAAGCGAAAAAAAATTGACAGAAGAAAAGTGAGAGGAATCATTTAAACTTAAAAGTTGCACTCAAACTGTCAATCACCAACTGTATTTGCAAGAGGTAGGCGGTATATATGTATGCATTTACTTATGCTAAAAAAAAACGAAGAAAGTAAAGAATGAAAAAGTACCACTAATATGTGTATGACTTTGAAAAAGAAGCATAATGTATTTTTTATTAAACATATCGACAAAATTGATTCTGTTTTCCGTTTATAAATGTTCAAGTGACGGATACTAAGAAAAAGAATTTTCTTAGATAGATTGTATTCTTCTTTCGTTCTCAACAACAATAAATATAATTTATATACTGATCATTTAACGAATGTGATTAATTCTTTTGCGTTTAATATAAAATATTTACCGTTTCCGATTGAACCAATGAATTGTATAAAATGATGAATATTGAAAAATAATTATTTAAATTTGTTTTTAAACTATTTAATTGATTGTGTCTGAAATATAGACGTATATGTAAACTTATGTCAAATAACAATTTCTATTGACATATTTATATATAAATCACACAACACTGGCTATTTGTGGTTTTTGCATTTCTTTTCTTTCTATCATTTTTCCTACATGAGCTACTTGCACTATACATTCTATAGATGATTACCATATGAGAAATCATATGAGTTTTTTTCTTCATTCTATAATAATGATGCTGTTCGAAAGTACTAATGTTTCAATAGATCATCTTAAAATAAACGATAGAAATATTCTACATGAATTTTCTAATTAATATTATTTAGTTATTAACTAGTTTGTCTGACTTATTCTCTATCTAAATAAAATATGCGAATAAAAACCTTTTCTTTTCTGTTTTTTTTCTTTTTTAATTTAACTACATATAAGAGAGCATGCGTTCTCTTCATGGACTAAAAGACGAAAATGTGTGCAACAAGAGGGCAAAAGAAAGAAATATTGAATGGGTAACTATGAAATGTATTTCAAGGACATTTATTCTATTCATAAAATTTTGTCAAGAATATGATATAGTAATGAAATTTTAAATATAGAAATACTTAACTTCTTAAATAACATGATGGTCATTTTTGCAAAGTTAATATTCATAAACAGAGAAAAAAAAGAAGATTGGAATTAGTGACTTCTTTCGTATGCAAAGAAGATTATATGGTTGAGTTATGATTTAAAGATTATACGTCATTAGAAATAACAAAATGAATATATGATTTTTTTACGCTTCACACAATGTGTATTGAGTGAGAGAAAAAAAAAGGCGTAAATCTCACGAGATAATTCTTTTCGAACCATAAAAAAAAAAAAAACAATTTTTCATCTTTTCTCGTAACTTAATTATGTATATTAGACATCAAAATAATAAGAAATTTTCATAAGGAACAGAATAAGAAGCCTTATATTTCGTAGGATTAACAGAAAAAGAATTGGGTTATTCTTTTGTAAATGTTATTTAGAGTTTTTTCTTTTTTTGTTACTATTGAAATAAATCAGTATTTATGTACTCAAAATAAACTTGCTGTTTTGATGATAATAGTTTGTTTCATAAAATATTTTATCGTTCTCTGTTTTTAGACTAAGATAAACGTGATTTTTTTTTGTGTTATTTCGAAGAAAAAAAATGTCATTTGAATAAAGATCAACAGGTTCGAATTTGATAGAAAAAAAAAAAATTTTTTTATTTCATTTTTAAGAGTTAAATTTATAATTTTCTTACCAAGGACTTGATAAATGTGCTTTTAAAAAAAATATAAATTATTTCGATACTATTGAAGATAATTTTTAATAAACAGAATGTAAATACATACTTTTGTACTTAATTCTATCCTTTGCGTAGGAGAAATTATTCAATAATCAATAGAGATGAACATCATTAATTATCAGGAATTGTTTTTAAGAAGAATGAAATTATGAAGAAATAAGAGAAACTTTAAATTTAGTTGCTTATGAGTTAACAATAAAAATACAATAGTCGACTGTCAATGATATAACTAATATGTGTCAAGAGATATCATCATATGATGATTTCTTCGTAGTTATCGAATCAGATGTAGAGAGAAAGAGTAAAGAAGACCGTCACGTACATTTGATGGATGATGATGTCATATCGAAGATGATGGTGTCAAGTTGGAACTGCAAGGATATTTATGATATTTGAACGTATACTATGATAAATAATAATATTTATTACGTGATGATCGACTACTCAAGGGGGAAATACAGACAAAATTACAAAGAACTATATTTTATGACTTGTATTTCTATAAAACTTGTAAGAAAAAAAAAAGAAATTTAAAAAAAAATATTTTTATTATATCAACATTTTAGTTTGTATTTTTCATTGACATTAGATATGTCATATTTCTATTACAAAGATAATATTCGAACTATAAAAACTAAATAAAACACATGACTTCTATAATAAACTAAAACTGCGGTTTTTATACGAATCATAGTCCCATGGGTCATCTAGAATACTCAAAGAAAAACATCTGATGGTAATTGTCAATGAATCAGCTGATGAAATCATCAACTTTGTGGTTGGATAGAAAGAAAAAAAAAATGACAAATTAGATCGACAATTAGCGACATCGATATAACGTTTGTTTATTTCAAAATATTTCATAAAAATTATGATGCTGTTTCAAAAAATATATGCTGTTTTTTTATTTAATTCGAGTTAGTGAACGTAAAGCATATTCTCAACAGCAACTTACATGTCTTCTTTCGCTTCATTCTACTGATACCAAATATGCAAAGTGAAACATCTCTAACAAACTATAAGGTTTTTTCCAAAGACAATCGATCACCAGAGAAACAATCTGTTTTTACTTATTTCTGTATGTAGAACAGAAATTTTTTCTTTTACTGGCGCTTTATTTTACGTTTTTTTAATTTAATAATACTATTACTGTTCTAACCATTGATTTAACTGGCAAATAAGTCTATTATACAACATATCTAGAGTAGGTCTCAACGCACTATTATTTATTTCGATAAGCTTAGAAACACTTATATTGATTATTTCCCAAAAGTTATAACTTGATCAATTCATCCTTTATTATGTTGATCATATGACAATCGTGGCAAATCAATGCAGTATTTCTTGTTTCTTGGGAAAATATAATCATTAGAATGTGGATGTTTACATCTTTCCAAGAGTTGAAGAAAATCACAATATAGAAACGAGTTATTCAAGATTTTATTTCATCACATGTTCATTAGCTATTAATACCTTTCAATCCAGGATAGTTTGATGTATTTTAATGAGCAAGTAATTTCGTTTTGTCATGATAAAGCTTTATGACATATATGATAGATATCAATCTCTTCTTTCGAATATTACCGATAAATGTTTTCAAATATTTATTAACCTAACATTGATAATTGATAGTTTGCTTCTGTTCAACATGATGAACACTAGCAGAGAACCAATCATTTGTGAAAAAGAATACAAAGAATTTAAAGATACAGTGGAGTGCAAAAAAAAATTGCCGCTGCATATACGCATTTTCTCGAACCATATCTGTGAAGTGCATGAATGGATTCTTCTGAAATTTTCATTGACAGTCAAGGAGATGCTATAGATTGTGGTGAGAGCGAGACACCTCCAAAAGTATGGTTCCATAGGCTGCGAGACATCGTGATTTGAGTATCCATCGCTTTTCTGCCATATCAAGTGGTCATCTTACACTGACGGAACTACAGCAATCATTGAGCTACGAAAATCGTCTTCTTATGGAAGGTCTCGGTTCATAGCATCTAAAAAAATGCAAATGAGCTGCAACTGCAAGGCATCTTAGAAACAAATGGAATATCATGGTCTGTCGAACTTCCAGCACAAATGGCGCTCCTACCAAATTTTTACGTTATCTTGATAATGGCTTGTCCAATCGACTTGAAATTTTCAGCATAGAGAGACCACAGCGCGTAGATGAAATTTTGTTCCAAGTGAATAATTCTCAAGATTTATCTTCAAGATAAAATAGAAGTCACAAGTTGAGAAGGTGGTATTGAGTTTGTTTCCAGTCTTAGAAATCCTATCGAGCTCAAACTTCGACTACAAAACCTTGCTCCAATACGAGATTCATGGCTTCTTTCACTTTTCTTCGAAACACACATTTTAGGTTAGGACACAATCCAGGTACATAGACAAAACGATTCTAAGTTATTTGAGCGCATCAATGAAAGCATAGTGTTTACTTCTTTTTTGATTTGGGAGAAAGCGGACTAGTTATGGATTATTATATTTGGATATTCTATTGTATGTGCGACTTATATATAAAAACAACTTACGATATTCATCGTGTTCAGTGGGATAATTTTATCAAATACTAACGGCAATTTTTTTTGCATACCACTGTATATAATATTTCTACCTTTCATAATCATTATCAAATATAGATGGGACAAAATTAATATCAAATGAACACTGAACATAACCAGTACCAAGTTGAATGAAGATGAACAAGATCAAGTTCAGATCTTAAGTTACTATTAAATAAATAAATAAAATCGATGTGTAAGTACCATCGACAATATCAATAGCACAATTTGAGTTACATAAATAATCAATCAATAATAACAGAAAATGGTGGCTAAATATAGATTTAAATTAGTATTGTTCATGCTCATTTAACATCAATTGTGTTTCATCTATATTTGATAATGGCTATGAAAGGTCGAAATATCACATGTCTTTTAAAGTCTATACATTCTTTTGCACTCTCAAGGTAACTACAATATACTTGTTCAATTTAAAATTTAAATTCAGCCATCATTTTCTATTTTTATAAGGTTTTCGTGTGTCAAACAAGATCTTAACGAAAGCAAAAATCGAACATATTCTTGAAACTTGATGAATCGTAATAGTTGGAATCTGTAAGAAGAAAGTCGGCTAGATCATGAGTTAAGGTTTATTATACACATATTAATTTTGTTCTTTATTACCCTCGATCTGCTCAATGGTTGCCGCATAGTCAATTGTCTGTCTTTGTATTCAAAAAAAAGATTCGATTTTTGTAGGCTCGACATTTCCAAGACGGAGCAAGGAAAAGGAATTTTCTTTTTACTAATCGATAGCCCTTGAATTTTACTGCAAAAAAAGGGTTTGTATTGTTGTCCAATTCGATGCTTCATTTATTTTCTGAAATTGTTCTATAAATTTTCACTTCAGAGACCCAGGAGCGCGTATTGACGATTAGTCAAACTACTCATAACACGTTTTGACCTAATTTAAGAATCTCAACATATGGTTTCGACTTAATTTGCTTTTTGAATGCTCTAAAAAAATCATTCGCAATGTAAAAGAATGAGGCAGTCTGAAGAATATTAAGGAAATATTTTATAAATGAGATAGACTTGTTTCAAGTTGTACGGTGAAGTTTTTTTTTTGTTTTTGTAATGTTGTCTTCAGAATTAAGCAACAAGTATTATAACATGTGTGGTAGAATTATAGCACAAACGTTTTAAGTGTCAAATAACAGAATACTATAAGAAGATGACGTAGATACAGTGACATTTAAAAAAAACGAAGAAGTTTGAACCTAAGTACAGAAGGATTTTATTTTAATAAATTAAAGAAACAGAAGTGAAAATAAAAACGACTGTTTATTTTATTCAATGATTTTTATTAAGCATCAATAACTGCCGCACTAACTTCTTCGACTTGATCTGCTGACACATTGGATAATGCCATTCGATTAACTAATGTATTAAATTGTTTTACATCAGAATCCGTTACTGTGTCATTATTATCAACTATTTTCTTATTAGTTGTTAAATCATTATCAATATTTTTATCAAGTTTTTTTATATTTTTCTTAAATAATTTTTTTCGAATTAATTTAAATATATTTTTATTTGATTTATGCATGACCATCATATCCCATAATATATATAAAGGAAATCCTAACAATAAACATGCAGCAAACCAATATTTACCATATAATTCTTGTTTTTCATCTTCTTCTGAATCGACAGTGTAACGATTATTTCTCCATAATATACCAAAATCATTATTACGTATGCCTAATTGAATCATAATATCTTTTACTTGTATAGCCGTAAAATGTCGAATATAAAATGGTTGTGAAACAACATGATGATGTATAATGTGTGTTGCACCAAAATTAAAACAAAATAATTGAAATGGTAAAACATACCACGAGTCTAATATTTGATTTTGATAAAACACAGTATTCAAAGGTATATCACCATAATAATGACAAGCATTAGACATTAATACTAAACAACCTTGTCGGAATAAATTTGAAAAACATAAACAAATTGCTAAATTATGAATAATTGGATAAAATGTATGAATACCATATATTGTATTGATATCATAATTTAAACAGAAATAAATAAAAAATAATAAGTTATAAACAAAAAAAATTCGAGTAATAAAGAAAAATATAAGTGCCATTGGTGCATTGTGTAGTTTCATAGTAGTTAAATTAAGAAATTTCGCATCTCTACTAATATCATCACTAACCAAGAGTCCACCAAATGGATGTATACTAACAGCCATTCTTTTGTAATCTGGTGGTAAACCTAATCCAATTAATCTTTCTTCTGCATCGTTTATTTGACCAGATAAAAGATGATGTTTTAAATGTAATTGACGACGATACCAAGGTGAACCATGTAATTTAGCAATCCAAATAAATGTAAACATTAAATTTTGAATCCATCTATATTGTTTAAAATATAAATTATGAATAATATCATGTTCTAATTCATGTAACAAGGATAATGGTAATGCTATTAAGACAATTGTCAAGATTGCAGAAATATAGCCCGATATATAAAGATATGAAAATAATGACATTAATAATAATGAACTCGTGAATATTATTGCGCAGATCCAATCTTGATGGTATAAAAAAGGATATGCTTGTCTTAATGAGGCATCACTTTGTTTAATTGCCCGACAAATCTCACGAGCAGACAATATAGCATGAGTGTTACGAACAGGAACTTGAATAGTGGCTGTCATTTGGCAAACGTCTTTGTTCTTACTGATAGTATATCTAAAACTATTGAACTGAAAGTAAAAAGTATGAGAATTATCAGAGAAGATAAACTTTGTTCGGCTGATAAATTCGAATAATTTATGCGTGATACTTTTAGAATAGCTTCTTTTTTTTTTTTATTATAGTTGATAGAAAAATCTATTCAAAGCATTGTGTATGTAGGATATACAAATGACATACTCTTACTTTGTAATTTCTATTTGTAAAACAAAAAAGACATGTAACCGCTCTTTCTACAGAAAATGTTCAAATTACTCACCGTTTGAAAATTGCATTCTTATATTTGGGTTTTATGTAGCATCTATTCTAAGAGCAGAATTAGGATTTGCAGCAAACCTCTGAGATTCAAAGGAAATCATTTATTTGTTCGCTTACTAGTCGTCTCTTTCTCTAATCATATCTCGATATCATGATATTGCTCCACTTACATCATAAAGAGTGATATACAACGTTATGGACTATGAGTCTTCTAGTTCGTTGGATAGGTGCCCACCGATTTCTTTTTATCTCTCCTTGTTTTCATGTGCCTGTTCGAACGACGAAAAAAAAAAAACTTAACTTTTTAACTATGTTTTTATGAGATGCATCAGTATTATGAAATCTCTTAAGAGAAAGATAATTTGAAGAAAAAAAAATTGTTTTCAATGAGATATCCATTGACGAAGATAAAAAACAGCATTTCTTCAAGTGTTAGAAGAAGTATATGCGTGTATCATCGTTTGCTCGCACATTGTTGCATTCGATACACAATCTAAGGTGTGCACGTCAAACAACGGATGTAAAAAGAGTATTTTCATCGTATATCGTCCCATATATGTGAGGACAGAACAAAATAAATGGTGTCAATATCATAAATCTGTGCATGCTCTTGATGAATCGAAATGAATTGATGACATGTTTCGTTTTGTAACTAGTATATAAGTTGTGCTATAACCCTTTGAGGACGGTGGGATATACGTTGTTCCACCTGTTTTTTTAGTTGAGAAAAAATGTTGTCTTGAAATAAAACTGTTAGATCTCCAAGGACATATAGATCACTTGCGATCCCATCTATCATATCATGCTTATATTTTCTGACTTTCTTTCATATACAGTAAAACTTCTTGATGTGAGCATCTCGAAACACTGAGCAGTAGATAATCTACTCAGAATCTTACTCTGAGCAGTGATTGCTTATCGCTAGCCCCATGAGCACTAATAATCTCTGTAATTCGAGCAATAAATGTTCTATTACTCATCCACAAAACAAGAAAAAAACGATGTTATGAGTATTGCGTTGTGATTAACAATTGTGAAGCATTAATAAATTGCAAAAAAGAAGAAAAAAATCACCCTGTGCAGGCGAAAAAGTGATTGTAACTAAATATTTTTAGATTCCAAAAAAATAAACTGAAAACCTCAATATAAAGCACCTCAGTAAAGTGAGCGATTTTGACTAGATTCAATAATGCCAACATTGGAGAGATTTTATTGTAGATTCTTTTAAAATTTTTTCTATTCTTACTGTTACTATACAGTGAAGTGATGGTTTCTCTCTTGTCTTCTGATCTATCGTCTTTTAGGAATATTCTCACACTTTAGTGCGCATATACATCCTAGAAAAAAGCTCTTTCTCTCCGACCTATTGAGTAACACTACAAATGAATTGGTTAACAGGCTGTTTCACGACTGAGTTATCTCTCTTTTTATTTCTGCTAAATGTTCTTCGTCACCAACTCGAAGCTTCTCTGAGAATGTACCATAGTCAGTCATACAAATATACATAAAGTAAAACTAATAAAATATTCAGAAAATACCCAAAAATAAAAGAGATAGCCTAGTCATAAAGTAGTTTATCATCCAATCCATTTGTAGTGTTGATCAATTGTATTGAGTGTCGTACATTCTCCATTGAAACAAGTCATAATCAATCATATACTGCACTTGAAACCAAAGTATGAATTTACATTGTTCTTAATTTTGAAAAACATTTATTATTTTTCGTTGGCTACGATATAGATGTGATGACGAGTTCTGTAATTCATATACTAGTGATGACACCAATGAGAGTGATTGCGAGTACGAGCTTGTCTAGGAAATCTGAAATCAGGTAGAGTATTCTCGCTTTTCTATGTTCTGCTCAAGACTTGTTTTTTTTTCACAAGAGAAACTTGAAAGATCAACGCAAGATTAAAGCGCGCTGACTCCACACGTTTGCTGATTTTGGATATTATACGCTGCAGTGTCTCTATATTAGTGTAATGTTAACGGTTTTTGAATCATTTTTGAGCTGTTAAGGAGATGACGTCTGAACAAAGGGTGCGTCGTTTGTTTCATCCAATTCCAAATAGACTGTCCATCATTCTTGAGTAGATTGAAGATGAAAAAACGTATTTTTCAGCATTCACGAAGGATATCTTACGTCATGATTTGCATTTTCTCTTCAATGGATTCACATCTTTGCTGGATCTACCTCTCTCGTCTATGGAACAAAGTAAAACTGGATGAACTCAATAGGGTTGGTGGGTGTGGGTATGAGGTGTTGATATTCTCTTCTCTGACATCCACACTTTCATATACGCATCTGCTCATACCCACATCCTCATCTTGTCCTGGTATTATTGTAACATTGATAAGAAACGCAGCGTACAATTATTTCGATAATCTGAGATATGATTTATGCCTTTCAAGTAGTTTCTAGAAGGTTTGAAATTCATATATAGGGTGTCCAGTAAGTAACTTCACAAAGAAAAAGTTGAATATCTTCATTACAACTCGACCAAACGGGCTCATTTTTTTACCAAGGATAGAGCCATGTTCACATTTCAAATCCACACGGACAAGGTTAGTGGGAACCTTTGCAAAGTATCACTATTGACCTCAACAAGAAAATTTTACTTGTTCAAAGATAGAAAAAGAAAACAATATACTTACCATAGGTTCTCACTAATCTCGTCCGTATGGATTTGGAGTGTTAACATATCTCTATCTTCGGTAAAAAAATCAGCTCGTTTGGTCGAGCCAAAANCAAACTCTCCAAAAGATATTTTGATGTACTTCATTTTTTTTGACTGAACTCTTAAGGAAACTACGGATAAATTTTGCAACGAAAATAAAAACTGTCCGAACAAATTGAAATACATATAGATCGATTTGGGTTTTTATGCTGATGACAAATATCTGATTTTTTTTTCACTAGGAAACCAATTAATCTTACAAAAATTAGTGGAAATCAATCAAAGAATAGTTACTTTTATCTATCCAAACAAATTATGCATGTTCTTGCAGTCCGTCATGTACTTTACTAGGACTGAAATTTTGGCGATATATTCATTTCTATATTCTGAGATGTTTAGCATATCTTTCATACATTTTCTTAGACTTATTGAAGTGAAATTTGTAAAAGAATTTTGTTTTTCTTTGATAATGTGAAATACCTGGTTGAATTTGAAAAATAATTTGTGATTGATTTTGATTAGTTTGTTGAGATTCATGAAAAGCATCTTTATAAATATCTAATACTAAAGTAATATTATCATCAATAGAAATATTAATTAATGTTCTTTCATGTAAAGAATTTTGTTTTAAAACATAAATAATTGGTTGAAATGTTTGTTCATATTCAACTAGAGATGATATATTAAATAATTTTGGAGAAGTATAAAATAATCTCCATGATAGAGGAGTATCAGATAAATGATATTTATTAATAAGTTCTTTTGATAATAATTTTGATTTATTTAATATTGAATATAAATATGATTGATCAATTTTTAATGATAATTCAATATTTTGTTTTTGTTCTATTGTTAACTAAAAGAAACAAAGAAAAAGAAAATTTTCAATGAAAACTTGTTTTATATACAAAAATTAACTTGACTAAAATCAAATAAATAAATAAAATCTTTAAGAATTTCATCCGAATTTTCTTGTTCATTAGTCCATTTAATAATTGTAATTATTAAAGAATATTCATTTAATGATTGAACATTATTATAATTATATATATAAGGACATCGTCGTTCATATAATATATTTAATAATGTTTCTTTTGATAAAGATTTAAATTGATTTTCATTGATTAATTTTATTTGAAATTCTTCTTTAAATTTTTTCGCATTATTTAACATCTTTATCCAAACAAATTCTTTTTTTTCAATATTATTATTATTTGTATTTGGTTGATTATTATCTATTAAAATAAATATATAAACTTAAATATTCAAAGAATAACATGAGCATATTGTTTTTTATCAATTAAGTAACAGCTGATGACACGAAAAATATAGTTATCGAATTTGTTAGTCTATGTTTTCTTCAATTTGGGGTGAGTGTGGGTGTCGATGAGAGAACTGCTCAATACACCCACACACACACACCCGACCTCAGCCTTTGGAGATTTTTCAAGTGATAATTGTGAAAACTACTAACGATTTCAAAATATAATGTGTTCCACTATTTGCTGAATAATTTTTAATAGGAACACCATAGAGACCTAAAATTTTCATCATTGAAGAGAGAAATACCTGGGATCATCGACATCTAATTAATCAACCATAGGCTAATCACATGAGTTCTTGGTAAAGATTTTCGTTTCGATTGAGACTTTTAATGGAACTAATCGATAGAAAAAGTTTTTCTCTCTCGATGATCCATGCAAGTCCAACATTTCAAGCTTGTTCCATTCGAGACTTATAACATAGTGAGTGTAAATAGTGACATTTATTTTTAGATTCGAAATGATCTGACACTGTTACCTCGATATTTGTCATATATCAACTCTTTCGTTACATGGAGGTCGATGATTATGGAATGTTAGAAATATTGAGATAAATTTGTTAGATCATTTTGAACCTAAAAAGTCAAAGATCACCCTTGCTTAGCTGTTTTTCTGGATGATCACAAATCAATTGATTCAAATCGGGGATTCTTAGAAAAAGTCTTGTAATTTTCGAATAATGAAACAAGCTACGAGTGCTGGTCTTCCGTAGATCAAAAGACAAGAATTTTTTCTATCGATTAGTTCTATTAAAAGTCTACAGTGAAACGAAAATCTCTACGAAAACTTTCAAATTTAGGAGAAAATATTCTATAATATGTGGTGCATCATTCTTGCGGAGAGAGTTTTCTCATACGAAGGTTTTAGTTCAATGAGTTGAATGGATTATTCTCAGTGATGATTATGATCAATAGATTTTTCTTAAAAATATCTAAATGTATAACATTCTGAAGCACACTATGACATATTCATAGAAATTGCCTAATATGAGTTTAGTTCTAATCGTTCATAGATGTCTATTTTGACTTAGAATTTGGATATAAGACGTTAAGAAAAAAAAAAGCTGTTCTTTCAAGAAACGATAAATATATTGAAAATCTACCTTGAACAGGTTGTATTGAAGTCATTTCATTATTTAACTGTTGTTGTTGTTCTTCTTCTTTTCTTGGTGGTTTTAATTCAGCTGGAATTCGAATTTTTTGTCCAGTTTTTGGAGCATCAACAGCTTCAGAAAATAATTCTGCTAATCGACGACATTGTGTTGAATTAACTCCAAGAAGATTTGCCCAATAATTATAATAATTATCAATAATCCCTGATTGATTAGTTTTTTGTGCATTAGCAAAATGAGATATCATTTCTTTTCGTGTAATGAATTCAGATTCTTGTACTTTTGCTGTTGAATTATAATTCATTGGTTTATTTGTTTGTTTTGGAATTAAATCATTATCCCAACAAATGAGATATTTATCACCATCTAAATCACTTCCAGCCTAAAACAAAATAATAAACTTAGATAAATAATGAATTATTGTTTTTTAAAAAATCATTTGAATACAATTTCATTTGGATGTGGACGTTGACCTTTTGTTGGAAAAACAATAACATCATATAAATGTTCTAATTGTTGATATGATGTTAACTTTAAAACTCGAATATCACCTAAATGATAACTTGGAGATTTTGCTACAAAACAAATTTTTGAATCAATCATAAATTGTCTTCCATTAAATGTTGGACGAAAATAAACTTCACCAGGTTTTAATACACCATCTAAATAAAGACAGATATATATGAACTAAATTAGAAAATTCATCTGATCACAGACTAGAAATGAAAGGTTCAAATTGTAACTAAAAACATGAGTCAATCTTAGCAATCTGAGAAACAGAAAAAGAAACGTCATCCTCATTATTCCACTTATATCTCCGTCATTTGTCATCTGTTTTGTTTGAGCAACATCTCATTTGATAGAGTACATAAAATTGAACAACAACGTCTTGAATAGATTTCCGAAAAAACTGAGCTTTTATTCAGCTAACTTTTTTCGATTGTGCGCCTATTTTCGACATGATTATTAAGTGATGTGCAACTTTAATATAGTACATCTTGTAGAAAGTTTTGTGCTCTACGAAACCATTATAAAGATTTTAAGAAAAAAGTTTCAAAAAAGGCAGCGGGTTTTTCTTGAGACATAACTTGTCGCTTTTTGACTGGTATTTAGCAGATTTTGCTTCGAAAAATCACGATTTTTTCAAAACTAATATTATATTCTAAACCGTCATCTGAAACTGAGTCGACTGATGTACATTTCAAATAGCTTTGAAACATTCTTTTTCTCATTGAAAAATTTCCTCCCAGTCCCACTCAGAATTAAAGTCAAAAACTGAAATTCAATAAAGTTTTTTTTTGATTGGAAAACAAGTTCTAAGGTAACAATATCTCAGATATTTCAAATACATATAAGTTGGTTCAAGAGAGAATCTTCCCACATATCAAATCGTTTTTCGATCGAGACGATATTTATTTGATCAGAACTAGAGAGTAGTACAAAAGTCTAGAATGGTTTACTTTTTGGAACCTTTATTCTTGAGATATCGACTGAGTTTTTCGTCTTCCTCGGGTCACAGAGTAAATTGACTTTCGAGGTCAAATTTTGCATGAACAAAGTTCTCAATCAGATTTATTCGGTGGACAGGTTGTAACTTTTCTAATATCTTCCATTCTAAGATATTCAATATTCTCACGTGCGTAAGAACAAATTTTGTTCATACAAAGTTTGAACTCGAAATTCGAAAGTTGGTTTTCTCTCTGACCTGAAGGGGATAAGAAATTCAGTAATGTTTCGATATTTCAAGAACAAACGCTCGGAAAATCACACTATGGTAGGTTTTTCTATTATTCTCGAGTGCTCATCAAATGAACATCGTCTCGATCGAAAAGCGATTTGACACCTGGAGAGGTTCTCTTGTTACTTTCTGATGATTATTCAGAATATCATAATCATTTTGAACAAATCGTGATTTTTCTAAGCAAAATCTGCTAAATATCAGTTAAAAAGCTACAAATGTATGCCTCAGAAATAATGCGCGGTATTTTCCGTAACTTTTTTCTTACAATGTTTATAATAGCTTCGTAGAGTGCAAAATATACTCTACAAGATGTACTGTATTAACGTTGCACCCCGATTAGTAATCATACTAACAAATCGGCTTATAACCGAGAAAAGTTAGTTTAATGTGCTCTTTCAAATGATATGTTGCTTAAATAAAACGGATGAAAAATGATGAAGATGTAAGTGGCTCAGAGTCTTTCGTGTTTCAACGCTTATAACTCCATCAAATCAAATCGTAGGAGTCGAAAAATGTTTTTATAAGAATGCTCGATTGATTGGTGAATCCTTTCTTAATAAANAAAAATCAATCATATCTCATGAAAGATGTGAGAGGCTCCTGTATTTTTCAAGGTTCAATATCTTGTGAAGAAAAAATATCTTTTAGCTGGAATTTTCAGAGCACGTTAGTTACAAGTAGACCTATTCGTAGACGAAATTTCAGATCGAAATATCGTCATTCGATTTGTTAGCGTATACTATGCTATAGGCGAAAATTCCAGTAAAATGGCTATAACTCTGAACGAAAGGCCTATGGGCCCTTATCTTTTTGGGATTTTTCATATCTTACTGGGATCTACCTTATGCACAGAGTTCGAACTCAAAACCGATTAATCACTTCGGGTACCTCCCTCGTGAGTGGGATGTACTAAAATAGTTTCTTTTATTGTTCTGTTGGATTTTACGAAGGAGTAATTTCAAAATATGAAACAGCAAACTATACACAGTGCCATTTACAGTTGAAAAGATTCGTTCAACAAGAAGAACACGAGCATTCTAGTTAGAATGAGAAGCAAAACTCGAGATAAAGTGAACTAGTTTCTTATCTTTCAGATCCTTTAGAATCTAGGAGTATTTTTACGATTTTATTAAAATAAATTCGTAAAACATATTTTACTGTATAGGACTCCAGATGTAACACTTACAAGCAAGATTTTCATCTATTCTTCTTATTTTTTTCCATCGTGTCAGTTTTAGTTACTTTCATCAAGTCGATAAGAAGAGAACGAAATCTCGAGGACATAAGAAACGTAACAAAAAGTCTAGATAGTATCATTATTTTCGGACTAGCTAATTGGACAGATATTCAAACATAGAGCATGAGAGATAAATCCATGACAATTCATTTGTCAATGTGAGATATTATTCTTGACTTATTTTGATATAATTCATTCACTGATGCTACTATTGTCAAGACTACAATCTCAAGGTACGATGTGTTGATAAATTTTTCTCGCCAAACATGTAACTATGATTTGAATACAACTTTTTACATCATAATAAATCTCTGGAAAGAGTTATATGCAAATTATTCGACATTTTATCAATTAGTTCAGTTGCACGGAAAAGTCCAGTACTAACTGAGCTAATCAATTGACAATTATGTGACTTATATTTTCTCTTTCTAATTCATAATGTGACTTGACGAAAACTATACTACTACATGTACCTTTAGATATTTTCGTGCTGTTCTTCTCTTACTTTTCCTATTCATGATAATTCTTCATGCGTAACAATGAAACGATATATACATTACACGACGTAGGATAGACGAAAGCATATTTACGAGCTATCATAGATAAGAATGTACAATAATGTTTATGAACCTGCAGTCATGATCAAATTGATCAAGAAACATGAAGCACGAATCCGAATGTTGCTGACTTACAAGAGGATGAGTACTTAAAATATCTCGCTACTCAACGATTACAGGCGGCAATATCTTTTGTCATACACGATGACATTGTTACTCTGCCTGTTCTTTATAGACATGATAGTGAGCGTACACTCCTATCTGATAACCTAACCAATATCGACAAGTTTTCTCTTTTACAAAAAAGAACTCGTTGTTTGTTTTTATACTGTATCTTATTTCTGTTCATGATTTGTCTTTTTTCCTTCATAATAGGATTAGTCGTAGTCTTGAGAGGGAGAAACGAGTAGACCAATACCAATAACCAAACTAATAGTATGTTATTCAAACTTGCACATATCCTCAATAAGTTGATTCCAATTCGAAAAGATTTTTCTCATAAATCAATATGCTAAAATTATGTCTATTGAGTGTGAGTGTGAGCGTGTATGTTCATTGTCCCTTCGCTCAAACCTCATCTACACCCAATGACGTACTCTATCTCATGTTTAATTCAATTGCGCTCATTTAATTCAGGTGTTGGCGTCAATCATCTCTTCATCCACATCCACCGTAACAATTGTAACAAAGATAGTCACCTCTTGTTGATCGCAAAAATTTAGGTCATCCAGCTACTTTTAACAATACTTTGATCGACAGAATGCAAGACTCTCGTTAAGCTTACAGTCTCTACGAGAAAATCGAGGGTTCTGTCTAAAGTTTGTCTTTCCATCATATTCTTTTCCATAAGCACACAAAATTACACGTTTATATTTCATGTCTAACGATCAACGTATAAGTGAATGAAATAGCAAACAAAGTAGAATCACAAAAAAAATATGAGGAATCACTAGACAATCAATTATCTATCTGCTTGTAGAACGAAGTGTACAAACTAAAATTAATGAGGCAAACGAAGAAAAGAAAAAAGCAAGAGTAGAATATACGTTGATTATGTGTGGAGTTGTTTCAGGAGCAAGTGAAAGGTGGTGGGTGAATGTATGAAACATTTGTATTTTCATCATTATATGCAACATAGTGTGGAGATGCTTTCGATCTCTTGTGCATCTATGTGCCCTAACTTACTCGGCACACTACCATTTTAAATATTACTTGTTTAAATGGGTGCGTCTCCTTGCTCAGATAAAGCAATAATCTTTACAAAGACGTATTTTTTTTTCTTGTTGCACCATTTTGCGGTATGGTGAGGATTTGCTAGAAAAGATCGAGCCGGTGATAAACCATGTCTGATAATGACGAGAAGGCAGGAAACGGTGACCTACAGCTGCTATCTCTGAATAAATCCAAATGATAAAAATTTTTCGAAGATGTCTGGTTTGCCTTGATGGTGCGCATAGATAACTCTTAAAGATCTTATAATAGACAGATATTTGTTGTCAACTATTCAACTGGCATTCTCGTCGGATATTGAATATTATCGGTAATTTACAAGTTAATCAAACAAACTTTTGCCTAACATATGATTGAATTATCTTCCAAAGTTCAATAGAAGCTACGACAGTGAGATATCGGTTTCCAGAAACTGTTATCCATGCATCCTGATACAAATTGTGGCGCTGCACAAAACTGATTATGCTATCATGCTTATGAGTTTAGTTCTAGTTCTATGAAGTGAAAATACATCATAATACACTTCAAGTTTTTTTTCAACTCGCTCAGAAATCATTTTATGATATAAAAAAAAATCAAATAATTCTTATTGTATTTATTTTTTCATAAATTTATTTGCATTTGCTGTTATTTATAGCATATAGTTCGCAAAGGCATAAGAGAGAACAAAGTAAATACAACGCGAAAAACTGAGTAAATATATAGAACGTAAATAATTTCGATGTCAGACGAGCAGTTAATCAATGAACAAAGCTAACATAGAACTTGTAGTCCTGTAGAAGCATTTATAAAAGAACATCCAGTCACAAATCGCGTTTTTTGGCTCCTTCCTACTCCAATTCCAATTTACCGAACTTGTCCGATTCTTCCACCTTGAGCATCCATTTTTAGAAGATTTTTTTGATGAAAAGATTAGTGTAGGTGTGAGGTGTGGATATTTTTTTCATCATGTTAACACCTACGCCCAAGCCAAATATAGGATTTTGTAAAGCAAACTTTGCTCTATCGATTGGTATAGAACAGTAACGATATTGATCAAGTTGGCAAGTTAACAAAATCAACGAACAAAATTTTTCCGACAATTAACTATTTTTTACATATCTGTAGCCCATCTTAAAAAAGTTGGGTCACCAAGTCACTAGAAGATTTTATTGGAAAGAGCTAAAAATTTGGGTTTATGACTAACCTTGTGTGTCCTTTTGAACCTCATTGTTTGTTTCAAAATCTAAAATTTTTCGGCACCCAGCTGTGTTGGTGTCCCGGTAGACAACACCTTTTGAAAAACGGGTTAAGGTTTTGAAACTTACGCGTTTTTATGTTGGTCTCGCTCTTGATTTTGCGAGTTAAAACGTGTTCACAGAACTCAATAGATTTTAATGTAGTAATGTCTTATAAACGACTTGAATTATGTTTTTAATTTTGATACCAGCTTACTGTGTTCAATATCGGCTTATTATAGCTTGTTTATTTAGCAGAATTTATTTTTTTAATTTTAATATATTATCTCATGAACGTTAAAATATTGATTGCTAAATCCAAGACAGTATACTCAATATTTATAGAGTATGTGAGCCTATATCCATATTTGAACTGATTACTAAGCAGATGACAAACTATTTACAAATGTTAAAACAGAAAACAATATTGTAAAGGTATTTTTATGTATTTATATTTTTATACACGGTGGATTCTTTGTAGCAGTTTTCATTTATTCTTCTTTAATCTTATTCATATTATAGTTGTTTTTAAACTCATATTCGATTATAATCTGTTTTATACAATAGATTTATTATCAGTTGGTTGTATTACGTTTATCGATACTTCTTTTAATATGAAGGATTTAAAGTCAACAATATAAGTTTAAATGAGCTTGCTTTAATATATAAAAAGAAAAAGATGTGAATAGAATAATTTAATTTTTTATTCACAATATAAAATAAAAGAGAATTAAAGAATTGAAGATAATGTTCAAGTAGATTCTAAAAGATTGGAAAATATTCGGATTCCACAAATTATAATATTTTTTCAAACGACAAAAGTACACATTGTCTATGAGATATATATAGGTATCGAAAAAAGAACATGTTTTACTTGTCTGACTGCCACAAACGATCTATCACATGCTTCTAGAATTCTTACTCTGTCTAGAAAATTTTCGCTGCATTATAAAAACCTTCTTCAAAATAATTTTGTAAACATGTTGACTCTAACTTGAGTAGATAATATGGAACAATAACAAGCAATTTTAATGTGGCAACTATAAACCATCCTATTCATACTTCTTTTTTCATTTTTTTTTCAACTATTAGACCGATAGATTTCTTTCATTCAGTCATTTATATATTTTTCACTCGAATGTGCTCATGATATTATTTCTTGCTTGATAATCTATCTCACTGATTATTGCAGAGAAATATCCTTCTCATAGACATAATTTTTTTTCTTCTAATTAAGTCAAGATAAAATCAGTATAACCAAGTGAGAAATGACTTCGACACTTTAGTTGGTTTTATGTTCCTTGTCTTTTCTTTACTTTGCCTTTGCCTTAGACAATTTAGGCATATGAGCAATCGATATAGCTCATCAACTATATATATATATTGTTTCTATCAACTATGATGATGAGTTCGATTTGGACTTTAGTTCGATCATAGAATCAAAACTAGTATAATTGAATAAAAGTAGTTGATATCTTTCAAAGCAAATCCTCGAATAAATAACTGTCAGATAAATGAGAAGATGTGATGGAGCTTGCACATGTGTCAGTTATTTACCCACACATAGTTACTTTCTATTATAATAACATAAGCGAATCATCTAGGGTAAAGAGACAACTGAATACTTCATGATTACTTGAGAGCTAGTTAGAAGTATACTTTCCAACGATATTAACTCTATGCCCACCTAACATCGATAGATCTACCTTTGTACGATGGAAATTAAGTTAAAATAGTTAGGAAGTATAGTTTTAACTACGTAGCTCTCAAGTAATCAAAATTGTAAAAAGCGCACATTTCAACATGTAAAACTATTCAACATCGTAATATCTCGTTTCAGAATCATAACGCGTTGAAATATGCAGTTTTTACGATTTGGAACGCGTTTAGTTTTGAACCATTTTTATGGGTATTTTTATTATTTTTGTGTGGCTGAGTAGTGTTTATTATTCTCAATTATTATTTCAATTCTTACTTAGAAATTAGCTAAACTTTGCAAAAGCACTTCTCTCTGTTCGATATATCGATTATTCCAGCAATGACACCCCTTTTCAATACAGAATTTTTTTTAAAATGATTTCTTCAGTTTATTTCAACTGATGTCTCTGTCTTAAGATCTTGACTAGTAACCGAAAGCAAAAATTTTCGCTAGTAACGATCATTAGTTAGAGAAAAAATTCTTTTTCGAAATTGAACCAATAATTTTTGGACCCAAAAAATGGAGACATTTCTACTATTTCTCCAATAAAATAAGAAAACCAAAAAAGAAAAATCTTAAAATAATAGCATCTATATTATTAGCAACGGGCTACGTTATGGCCTGTGTTCGAGGTCTCTTGTTCATTTGGTTCGAGCATATCAGAGAAAATGAACTGATGACGAAATGATAGGGCAATAATTTTTAGATTCACTGTATCTTCTGTCATTGATGTTTCTCTTTTCTCTTCTCTCATGCTTTCTTATATAAACTTATTCATGTAACTAAACGGAAGCATTGATAGAATATTTATTAAAATAATATTATTAATACGAGTTCGTTGATCATTTTCCCACTCTTCTTCTCGTTGCATTGCAATGCTTGTCAGCATTCCTATAGGAAAAAAGAAAAAAAAGTTTATATACAATTGTAATTCACTTTCTTTTATGTGCGAAAATAGTTTGTTAAACGCATGGAAAGCTTACACATCTTTTTTTTTTAAATAAAAGTAAACAACCGATAAACGAATTCGTATTACTAGAATTATCATTTATTGAAATTTCTCTTTTTTTTTCTTTTAAAAATGTGAACTCAAAAAATAACATAATAAATTGAATGAAAAAAAAAAAGAATATTCTAAAATATTAAAAGTAGCTATAGATTCGGATAGGCACTTGTGACAGAATAGCGAGCGCATCACTTCTGGTATTGGCAGAAGAAGAAGAGTTGCGTCTCAGGTGGCACATGCTCATTCGGCTGAAATATCGCAGCATAACTATCTAACACGGTGAAGGATAGATCCTTGAGGAGACGGGTTATGACTTCGCGTGGATACGCAGAGACATGAATTGATTGGCCAAGAAATTGGATTTTTTCGTAATCACAATCTTCTTCCACCATCGACAGTACGAGATAGCCGGGCGTCTGTAGCATGCCTCTTAGCCGCTGAAGCGTTGATTCAATGCAATCGCGTCGGAGCATTAGCAGCGAGAAAAAAGCCGTAATCGCATGATATGATGCTGGAGCACATGTAAAGTCGACTACATCCGCCTGGAGGAACGTTGCTTCTGGTACTCTGCATTTGGCGATCCGCACCATCTCTAGTGAGATATCAATTCCGGTTACCCTGTGTCCTGCATCAGCTAGCATGCATGCAGTTGGTACACCTGTGCCCGAACCCACATCTAAGACATAAGAGTTCGAAGGCAGCCGTTCGAGCAACCACTTTACAGCAGCAATTTGGTTTTCGTTACGGCCATACACTGTATCGTATTGTTCGGCAATATGGTCAAATGCTATCGCCTGCTGATGTGTTTCGTCGGAAAAGGAGTCGGAGGCCATAACGATATTCAATTGTGGATAGAGCTAGGTAATGACTCAAATATTCTCTTCACGCATTATTATCTCTTATCTTGTCAAGTTGTTTTTTCTTCCATTCTGTACTCATCGCTACCACTACTATAGTTTCTATCGATGACTCTCGACCCAGATGTCGTTAATATTTGATCATTGCCTAACTTGCTCAAATTAGTAGTCACAATAAATTGAAGAGATGATTGATAGCTCTATCCTCTGCTTGATTAGCTCTGATAATAGAAGGACTCGTCGGTTCGATTATCAAGCCGAAACAAGAATTATTGAATCCGTAGATGATGAGTCACGAGTAAGAGCAAAAGACAACGTCGTAATTAAAGCAAAGCAAGGAGGCAGCCTTTTTCACTGCTCAATATCAAATGCAAAGTAAAAGCCACCGCTCTTAAATATACGATAAGTCTAAACATTTTATTCATTAAATAGAATTTCTTTTAATTCGTAAATGTCAGATACTTGCTGAATGACATTAAGTGTAAAATTTGAAATACGTTCTACATCTTCGTGATGAGAAAATATTACAGAAAAAAAGGATTCCTTTAAGAAGAGTCGTGTTAATTTCATTGATTCACTCAATCTATTTTAACATGTGACACGAACAAAGATTATTGTACTAATAGTGTTCTTTTATCTTCAACACTATGTAAATCATATACGGAGAAATGAATCGTAACGCAACAGTTAATCCACCATAAGTGCCTAACAGTTTTGTAAAAATAAAAATAAAATCATGTCGTTTCTCAAATATATAAGCACAATAAGCTGGTGCGCACTGTTCATAAAATATCGAATACGAAACATTGATCTTCCATTGCTCGATAAAAAGTGCTTTAACAATGGTGAGTATAGTTGTAGTCGAAAGAAAACGACTTGGCAATCTAGGATTCATAGCGATTATATAGCGTGAGGCATTAAAATAAACAACATTCTCTACGCCAAATTTTTGTAACATATCAATACATGTTTGATTGTATAAACATTCGAATGTTGATCGAAATAATGTTTCAATTGCTGAACATCCAACATGAAATCCAGGCATATCAAATATTTGTTGGTCAGTGAATACACGATAAATACCTCCGGAATTAATACAATCGCTTCGTTTTCCACATGAACAAAATTTATTGGGTGAGACAGCACGCATAGGAACTGTTGCATTACTACTATTATCTGTTACCCACCAATTCCAATTTAATACATATGCAGATATAAAAGAGTTTCCATTTGTAATATCACGTACAAGTTGTAAGGCCCGAGAAAAACGATATGGAGTAGTTATCTTAAATTGTTCAAGAATAATATCCATCTGAGATAAAAACTGTGATTGAGATTTTACTTGAGCACTAACGTAAGATTTCTCAAGAAATTGATCAACAGCATTATTAAATGTTATTTGTGAAAGTATACATAATTCTGATAGTAATTGAAAATATGCAGATCCACGTCCTCGAATATCGGAAGTTATTTGATAGGCCCAAAAACCTATTCCAAAGAGAAAATCAAGCCAAACATCTTGTACAAAATCACTAGAGCACACTTGATGAAAGTTGGCATCAATTGTAATAAATTTCTTGTACGGTATAGCAACATGAGTACAAGTGCATTGAAGTGTATTTGCATGTAAAATTTGTAATTCTTCATATCGAGCTTGTGAAGGCATCGACTCAGATACACTAACTATATCTTTTGAAATAACAATGTAAAGAATTTGAATTGATAATGTACAGAAAAAAAGAATAAAATAAAGACGTGTTGCGAAACGTTCAAGACGAATGATATCAATTTTCATTGAAGCACTGTCGAATATATTTAATGTTAATACTTTTTGTCGAATTTGATTAAGTTGAAATTTTCTGAGAAAATTTCTTTGACAGTTTTCTAAAGTATATAGACAATGCATTTATGTCAAAGTTCTATACTGATAATATAAGCTGTAGATTTCAAGACATTATCGATATATATTTCGTATCTGATATTAGAATCTTACTTTTATAACAAAATCAACGACAAAATAGCAATATAAGTAGATCAAATTACTTAATTTAGTCTTGTTTTGTTGTGAATTTCATCAAGTTTTATTTATATTTAACGATGACGCTTATCATCTTAAAATTCTTTCTTTGGAATTTTTCGCTACATTTTTAAGAAATTTCTTTCTAAACTCTTCACAAGGCTTTATATCATTTGATTTAGCTTTCAATTATAAGCATATATAGAAGAACTAAATTATTTTGACTTACGATTAGTTATTTTGTGAGTAGTCCATGCTTGTGGGAGATTATCTGGTGCGATTATATTGGTATTCTTAAAAAACATATTGATAATCAATGGACTAATCAATCTTAGAATGACGTTAAGACCACCAATAAGTCCAATGATTGTAGCAAGCAAAAATACAGCATTCGTTTTTTCTTGGTAATTATACAAGCAATATGCAGGATGACACTTCTGATAAAAGTTATTATAAGATACTGATGTGTTCCATTGTTCAATCATTATGTTTCGAACAATTATCTCTATGGCAGTATTTGGTGGAAATTTACTGATTTGTGTAGTATCGAGTAAATTCATATTATTCGGAATCATAGCACCACCATAATGAAAATCTTCTAGAATGTCTTTCCAGCAGCTACTATTATACCAACAAGCAAGTGAAGATTGAAAAACAGAATCAATTATAAAGCAACCTGTACGTAATCCATAAATTGTCGGAAGATTATTGAGAGTTGCTAGAGTCGTACATGAAGAATTTCGAGCACAAATACATGTTTTATTATCGTCTAGAGTAATGATCTTACTAAATGGGAAAAGTTGTAATGGATTTTCAGATGATATTCCATATCTGCGAGAATCCCATGCAATAATTTCACTATTTGTGTTTTCAAAACTTACATATTGATTTGCATGAAGTGCTGTACGAACCATTGATGGAATATAGATAAATTCGTCTTGTGTCGAACTAATAAATGTATTGAGAATTGCTTGTGTTTGGGAAGCAAATAAATCACTTGATGGAACTTCACTATTGATAAAATATGTTGAAAAGAAACGTCTAGTAGCATCAATAACAGTCAAATTAGCTAATTCACATAATGTAGCTAACATTTGAAAGTGCGATGATGCAGTTGAACGAAAAGCATTGAATAGATTGCTAGGTTTTGAAGTAACAAGTTGTTTATACCACCAAGGTTTTATAAAATCACTTGAACATATTTGATGATAGACAGGACTAATTTGAAAAAAATCTCCATATGAAATTGAAATATTTGTACATGAACATTTTAACGTTGTTGAATATTGTTTTTCTAATTCTTCGTATTGTTCTTGTGAAGGTAACTGAATAGTTTTGTGTATCATTGTCGTGGAAAAAACTGTATAGAATATAATAATACTTATAGAAATAATTAAAAGTATAATATAAAGTCGAGTTGACATAAGTTCACAACGCATTTTGTATATATCTTGTGAGTAAGTATTGAAGAAATTAACCTGTTTGATAGAAACTTTAAATTGATTAAACAAATTTTTGATACGAATCTTTATGTTTATTTCTGAAATGACAAAACAATTATATAGGACTAATATTCATTACAATGACCTTTTATCTTACTTTCTATTTGTATAGGTTCTGTTTGTAAGATTTGTTTTTCAAAAAAACTTGATAGAAAATTGATCGAATATAGACAGATTAAACGTAAAGCAACACTAAGTCCTCCGATTAAACCGATTATATTTGTCGTAATATAGATTACATTAGATCGACATGAAATTGTATAAGTACATGAAATTGGAAAGCATTGACGATAGTATGATTCATAAATTGTTTTATTAATAATTTGTTCAATAAAAAGATCATGGGCTATATATTCAATTTTAGTTTCTGGTAGAAATCGACTTGATATTGTCTTATTCAATATAGAAACATTGATACGTTCCGAATATGCTGACAAGAAAATATCTAAACATGATTGATTATAGAAACATTCTAATGATGAAGCAAACATCATTTGAAATGGTAAACAATCAACAACAATGCCTGAAAGTGTTTCATTTGCAATGATTATTGTAAGATTGTATAAACCATAAGTTTCCCATGATTTGTATAAATAAAGATTACCAGGCATGGGACATGATCGATCACTTTGACAAAAGCAAATTGATGTCGATCCTGATTGTACGTATCGAGTTTGACCAGTGAAAAGAACCGTTGATGTTGTCCAACCATCAGCTGGCAGCTCGGTGATAGCATTTGTTAGTAAACCTGTTAAGAGTCCGCTTGCTTGTGTGATTTTATCCGTGGCTATAAATGATCGTGCAGAAGTATATGCAGTTGTCTGACGTATCAAATCAACAACAGCCTGAGTCTCAGTTTGTAATACTTCTTCGGCAAGTAACATTGAACTAATCATTGATCTATGAGTTAATTCATTGAGTGCATCGATAAGAGTATCATTCACATAATTACAAAGTGCAGCAAGTAGTTGCCACATAGAACTCATACTTGTTCGTACATCCATCGGCCACATTGTTGAAGTATTATTGTCAAATGTAAAATCAATCCATTGTTGAGATACAAAATCACTAGAACAAACTTGATGAAATAATGGTGTTACTTGAAGAAAAGTATCATAAGGTATCGAAATTTGTGTACATGAACATTGTAGAGTATTTGAATATTTTTTGTATAGTTTTTCGTATTCGATCTGTGTAGGTTGTTTGACAGTTTCGATTCTGACATGTATAGTAAGTGCATTGTAGATGGTAATAATAGAAAGTGAAATAGCAAATGTAATAAGAAAAAGACGAGTTGAAAAAATTTCACGACGAGTAATTATTAGATTTGTTGATTTTGTATTGTAGAGATTAAGTGAGCCGATTTTCGAACACAAAAAATTGAATAGTAATCGTAAATAACCCATACTAGACAAAAATAAAAGTTGTTTGCTCGATTGATTACTGATCAACGACACAATCCTTTCAAAGTTCACATGCACATCACAAAGCTAATCAAGTAAAATGCTCAATTATTATTATTCATTTCAAAATAAAAGAATGATGGGTATTTTTCAAATAAATTTTGTTAGGAACAAAATAGAAATCTGCGTTTTTCACTGTTTAAGAGAAAAAATGAAACTGCATCGAATCGTATAGATTAGATTTTTCTGATGAGTTTTCTCAGAGTCTGTCATCAAGTTTATGAAAAACAAAACATTGTGTAATGTAAAAAATTTAGAATTTTTATTTTCAGGAGTACACTAAAATTATTAACTGAAGCTCTGTAAATTTTGTCAGTTCGATATTGTAACATTTAGCCCATTACGATATGCAAACATATCAGTATGTATTATCGGCAGATTTTTCACAAAAAAAACGAGAAAACTTGTACGAAAAATCTGGTCTATACGATTCGATGCAGTATCATCTCTTTTAAACAATGGAAATCACAAATCTCTATATTATTCCTGTCAAAAATTATTCTAGAAATACTTACTCTTCTGTTATTTTGAAATGGATATAACGATAAAGAATCAGAAGATTCGAAAGTTTTGAAAACAAGATTTCTAAAAATTCTTAATAAATTGAAATAATACATTTAAATTGCATTTGTTCTCGTATTCGACAGTGATATGATACATATATAGATAAAATACTACTTTTTGCGAAGTAAAAAATTTTGAATTATTATTGATATAAACAGGAACTTTCTAATAAAAAATGTTTTGATTGCCTGTCTCATTTGAAAATCGCCTTAATTTTGTTTCAGATAAATTCTTATATTCGATAAATGAAGAAATTACTTCTATACACCGCCTCGATCGTGTCGGACTTCCACTAGCTGCTTCAAACTGTTGCGAAACTTTGTGCTTTAATGGAAGGTCCTACTATTAAGAACATGCGATTGTACGTAACAAATTGGTATAAAACTCTATATTTCATCACAGAAACTGTAATAGTAGAGAACAATCATATATATCGAACTTACAAGCTCCGTTTAATTCAAGTTTCAAATGCACCCCACATCTCTCTCGACATGGATGTCACGGAAACACAGACACACTACGTCTCCTTCAATACGGATGTGAATTTAGTTGGGGGAAATGCTCACAATCGCAAACCAAAACCATTCACATCACACTCGCCCTCATAACCTAATATAAACCTTCTTTCATACGCACATAACACTCACCATTTATGATCAGCTAACTCTATATTTATGCTTGTTCTTCTTTGTATGTCAGAGTTTAATCGTTAAATGCACAATAGTGTAGTCATTTGTTGCTTAGTTTATCTAATTGCACAGTTAAAATCATAAATGTAGACAGGATATTAAAACAAGGTGAATTTTTTTAGTTGGACGTCTCTCTTTTTTCAGCAGTAGAAAACAATTCGATTGGTAAAAGAAAAGGATGATTTCAAACGAAGATCAAACGTTTCGATCAAAAATGCCTTTCTTTTCACCACGATACATATCAAAAACTTCGGCTTCAAAAGACATATTTATTGTATAAAGATAGGTATACCAATATACAACATATGTGGACAAATGAAAACGCAGCGGGAAATAGTTTATTAGAGAGAAAAAAATGTTTTTTACTACTTGAAATAATGATGAGAGAGAAAAAAAATGTCTCTCACCTATATAGATATATATATATATGTTGTCGCATATAATATCAGTTGACAAATGAAAGTGCAGCGGAAGAATACGTTACGAGCGAGGGAAAATGATTTATTACATAGGAAAATGGTTTTTACTACTTGAAATAATAATGAGAGAGAAAAAAGAATGTCTCTAACCTACCTAAGAAAATACACATTTCTTGTTGATATGTATAATGAGCGAAGCGAATCTCAAGTTGATGATTCCAACGGTAGTATACGTAAATTTCCAGCCGGAATCTGAGGAAAGAATGTGAGTGTGTGTGTCTTGTTGTAGATTGATTTTTTTATGACCACACCCACACTCTTCATTATTTCAAATAAATTTTCTTATAGATTTCTTCTGTTTTTCGAAGAGTAAATGGCTAATGTTTACATAGAATTGCGCTATGTCTCGACTCATAGTGCTTCGTACCGAGAAGGAGTCATTTTTGACCCGAACGTCTTTTTCCGCTTCAAATCAGTGTTTGTGTCATCGATCGAATATTTGTTCAACCCTCTCTTTTTCTTGGCTTTCAGCACTCATTTGTAGATAAAAATCAGTCAAACGCTGGTCAGCACTCCTCCTCATTCGTTCGACTAGCGCAGAGTGAAGAGGAAAGAAAAAGAAACGATAGAAGAAGGTGAATGATTTTATTCATGATTCATTTCTTTGATTAGAAGAAACTCGCTAGAAGAGAGATCAATCAATATTGGAAGACATATTCTTACTTGAGAATTGGTACATGAATGTTGCTTAGTTTCCAAATATTAAATGGAAAAAATGAAGATAGAATAACTCAGGAAAGCGTGAAGAGACAATAGCAGCTAACACAAAAAATATTCTTAAGTAGTAAGAAGAATTCGTGCATGCATAAGTTTATACAATTGGCTGAACATTTTTCGGCCATTCAATTCAGCACTGCACAACAAGCATCAGACAGAGAGAGAAAGAGAATTGTCTCACTGCAACAATGAGGTGAAAATGATCGTAACACGATAAGTTCTAGTCTTTCCAGAGGCAAAAATGTGCATGAAATTTACTCAACTATAAAACTTCGATTCTGCTTCTATCCGCATTCTTTTAAAGATATTGTATTCATTACGTTTATTCTCGTAGTCAGGTTTTTTCATGAGAAAAGAAAAAAATTTTCTCTTTTCATGCCTAACCTTCTCTTCTACGGCTTGAATTGTGATCAATGTTATGATATTCTTACAATTAGGGAATTTTTAATGTGTTTCATTCATTCTTCGCAGAAATATTAATACTTCATGTGATTTATAAGGGAAACTCTTCTTCTAATTGAAAATTTATGAGAATTTGTAATGAGTTTTCTAAAAAAATCACTTTTAACAAAACAAATGAGTTTGTTGCTATTATTGAATCAATTCATTTTCGCAATTTATTCGAATGTCAATACTATAAGAAACTCTATGCATTCTCATATATTTGCATGAACTTGAATCATGAAAAGACTTAATGTTGATAGAAAGTCACTCTGGACTATTGCTAACATAAAAATGTTTCACATCTTTAGATTTCCAGCTGAATAATTTTAATTAAATCGTAAAATAGCATGAAATAACTAAAAAAAGCAATTACTGTTTCAAAATGAAATGCTCAAGTGAAGACTGAATGTGCTAGACAAATTTCTTTTTCACAAGAAGTTAATAATCACGCTATATATGTTTTTCAGTTTTCTGAAAGTTTTTCTTCGAATAAAAAGAGAAACAAAAAGGAAATATTATGACGAAGCAGTGCTTGAAAACACTTATGTACACATACTGTTAGTAGATCACCAGTCATTCGTACTAGAAATGAAACAAAAGTTGTGTGACAGTTCATGTACGAGGATGATCTATAATTTTGTTCTAGCTTGTAGTAACTTGTGATTGCACAAGCATTTTGATCGTACATATCATCATTCTTATTATGTTCGATAAATAATGCTTTCAATCAATTTTTCATTTTTAGAACGGTAAACTAAATTTTGTAGGAAATGTCTGAAAATACAATTTAGTAATACAAATATACAGACACTTATCCATTTTATTTGACTAAGACATTTGAATCGATATTTTCCTAATATATCGTTCTCAAAGTGCATACTTAACTAGCGCTTTTAACATGTAATTCGACTGACTTAATCATTGATCTTAAAGTTTCAAAGTTTGAATTTGATTTCTGATTGTTTTGCAGAAATATTTAGTTCTTCCAAAAAAAATTCATTTTCAATAGCATTGCTCAATAAAAAGAAGTGACTCGTTCTCGACAGTACCGCCATACTTTCTTGTTCTCAACGTATCCAAATATATTGTGCACACTTAACAACAAAAACGCAAGCTTTTTTCTTCCATCAATTTTGATTACTTTTTCTATCATTTTCGTTTCTTTATGCATGAGGAGAGAAAAATAAAGCAGAAGAGCTTGTCGAACATATTAGAGACGTTACACAAGTCCAAACAAAAATAGCACAAGAAGCAAGAATGTGGACGAACGTGTGAGACAAAAAATACTAACACTCACATCTCATAGAATATTTTATGCTCATGGTTACATTGGGAGGTATCGACGTGAAATGAAAATTGAGTGAGGCAAACTCGAACACAAGCATAAATGAAATGATTGTTTCCTTATAAGAAATATTGGTGTGTGGGGGAGAGGAGGGAGGGAGGTACATTCATCAGTAGATGAGTTAGCGGTCGACCGTGTCCAATTAACAAGCTTGAGGGTGAATGTGGGCGTGCTCTCTTATTTGTCCATACCCACAATCTTCGCACATCAACCCACACCCTTATAATTCAAACGTACCCCTTTCCAGAAAATTTCGAAATGCGGGTGTGGAAGTGAATGGAAAGAAGAAGTACATCCACATCCACACCCACATCCAACGCCTATATTTTATGAAAGTTTTTAGAGCATAACTGTTAGATGCAAGATGACGATTGATTGCAGAAAGAAAAGGAAAGCTTAAAAGAATATCGAACAACGAGGCGATTATGATTGCAAGTTTCGAATCCTGAACTTACTGTCGTTAAATTTACAGCAGTAAACAATACTTATAAGATATGCTTAGTCTAAATGCAAAGTTTAATAAAGAAACTTATGATGAGTTATTGATTGAAATAATTGACTTTGTATTAGACATAAAATAATGGAATTCTTCATTAAAAATTTAATATGCTATAGCACACTGAGATTTGAGAGCTTTCGATTCTTGGATGTATAATTATAAACTAGTTTATGTATGTTAAAAGACTTTAACCTAATACGTAACCTTAATTCCTCTTTATGAATAGAAGTCTTATATAACTCATCAATATTATGTCCATTCATGTGTTCGTGGTAGCTACAATAAAACTTTACTATTTTTTTTACTAGGGGAGGACATTGTGGATTCTTTCCTAATAAAAATGCTCATTATCAACGTTATGTTGTAGTTATCATGAGGGTGTGGGTGTAGGTATGGATAGATTAACATTCAGTCACACTTACACCTACACCCGACTGACAATGTAAACAACACAGGTAAGCAAGGTATTAAGGTCGAATAAAGTTTATATGGAAAGCTGATTTTCTTATTATTTCTCTATCGATTCTTTGCTGGTAGCTATATGAGATACATGAGGCTACTTAGAAGTAAGCTGACGATAGAAAATCTGACTATCTCGGTGTGTTTTCAATTTAATCGGGTAATATTTTTGCCGTTGATAAAAATGTATTCAATATTTCAATTTGTAAAATAAATGTTAATAACCACTGTATCGTATTCTTATCAAAGTGATATCATCTTTCATGTAAGTAACCAAATGAAATGTCTCTTGTTTATTGTTCATCAATATTTTAGGTGATATTTTTTTGTTTATATTCTTTAGTACACGATTATCGATGTTTACTAAATGTTATTCTGAGTACTCTATGATTTGCATCGTAAATAGTGGTTATTATTTTTTCCTTCGTACATTGACAAATAAAAGATGTTTTTCATTGATATTTCAAAGAGTTTTTAGGGTATGGGTATGTGACCGTGGTTATGAATCTTGGATGCCAACGTCTAGATTTCTCTGGTACCGACGATATTGACTTCTAGAATGGAAAAGAAAGATGAAAAAGTTAATAAAATTTTTTTCGAATTCAATGAATCTAGATTTTTCTTGTCGTAAGAGTTATTATCTTCGTAATTGCTCATGATTTATGTAAACTAGGTTGTATGAGTATCAAGAATTTTCTTGAAAATTTCGTTAAAATAGTGCAGAATATTGATACATTATGTGCAATATATTTATTTATTCTCTTTTTCTTTACTTCTCGTTCTGCAAGTAAAACTACAATAAACGAACTCGAGACGTAAAGATTATAACGCAAACGTTCCCCAATCTACTTGAATGAACAAAAAAGAAGAATTATTTGTGAATGTACGCAAGGAAAACAAACTTGAAAAGGAATGCCCTTTAAACTCTCATAAACGTAAAGAAAATAGGAAAGAAAACGATCACACTTTCTTAGTATCACTCACGAATAAATGAAGCACATATCACAGTTACTCGCTCAATTGCACACAAAAACTATTCATATAAAACTCGACTTGATTTACTAAAATAGCCTCTTCAGACACATGATCAATGAGAATTATATTTGTCATCTGAGAAATATAGGTATAAGTAATTAATGACGCTACAAAGGAGAGGGATGCTATAATCATGATACAATCAGTATTTTCTTCAACTGTGGATAGTACCAGATTGGTGTTGTCTCAGATTCCACATCCTTAAGTTGCTTCACGTACTGAATTATATCATTTTTTCTAGAAATTTTGAAGTACTGAAATAAATCTTGTGGAAAATATTTTAATTTTTAAACTTATTTTATAATGATACAACTTGCAGTTATCAAAGCATATTCATAATAGGAGAAAAAGCAGCTACTCATTTATTGCAAATTACTTCGGTTGTTCTGAAGCAAAATCCAAAGAAAATTCGTGCAATTCTATATTCATACAATGCATGCATAGAAATGACAAACGACTGAAAGGAATAATAGTAAGAGAGGATCGTTTTTGTAAATCAAAGGTCTTAACAACGATAGGTGCTTATGACTTGCAATGTGTAACGGAGGCTTGCATATATGCATTAGTGATTTCGAGTCCAAGAAAAAGGATAGCAAACTAGTTTTTGTTTTGGATGGCATCGTCAGCTTCAATTATACTTCAGAAAAACTGATCGACTTATACAAACTACATGTCTCGTTTTCGACGAGAATTATTCTATAGAGACCCTCAATGATCAAAAATATAGGCCTGATATAGTAAATATCTAGAATAATTTTTGATCTAATTGACATCAAATGAATTCTTATCGTAAATTATTTTTTTTTATTAATACTCATTGTGAACTTCCAACATGAAGTCAAACGAAATCTACAACATAAATGCTTGACATATTTGGTAAGAAGCATGCAAACCACACATTTTTTTTTTTTTATTAGCAAGAAACTGACGACTTTGTAAAGTCCTTACAGTACCGAAGTGAGAAGTACAGATATGAAGTAAAGAGATGAAGTAAAGAAGGTGAGAATGAAAGTGAAATCAGATATGTGTACCATGCTGCGAGAGAATCTTCAGAACATTAATAACACATCAACTAACATATAAGATTTTTATACAGATAGACAACAAAAACGATTTATTACTTTACTATCACGTTTAAAGGAACACAATAATGTAAGCACTGTCAAAAAGTCTCTGGAAAGTCACTGAGGGTCATTACGTCTTCAATATTATAATGTAAAATCGATTCGTTCGAGGGTATACCCGCACACCAGGAGATACATGACTCCAACAATGAAACATGTTCTACATATCGTTCTGATCTGAAAACTCCTTTTATACTATTATCACCTTGCAGCCAGACTTTTCTAAATACATTTAAGTTCGCTTGCTCAAACATTAACTCCCCATCTATGCTATCCGATAATGCTAATAAATACTTGTTCCAATATCGCAAACATCTGTCCTCTAGTGATATTTCATCGAGTGCGTAAGAAAAGAAGTTGTCGCGCCACTGTAAACAAAATAATACTCGTTTTAGACTTGTATAATAAAAGTGATTTAAATCATTTTGTTGCTTAACTGTAAATAATGGAAAGAGAGGAAACAACCAAGTAAACAAAGGAAGAACATAAGAGAGAAATAACGCTTTTCTTAACGCGGGGGAAGTAGTACCAGAAAAACGAAAAGAATTTATCATACTGATACGTTGTCTAATTTTCATCATACTTTTTCTAATTAAGGTAGCAAAACCAAGTTTTGGTGTAATCCAATAACCAAGATATTTAAATTCCTTAACCCATGGTATTTTGTTTCCCCCGTAGGAAATATCAAATTTTGGGCTACCTATGGCCCTAGCCGACCAAAGTGCTTCAGTTTTTATAAAGTTTATGGGTTGCAAAGTTAGCACTGAATAAAACTCAAGGTGTTCAAAGAATAATTGTAGTTTACGTTCAAGGTCTAAACATTGTTTTGAATATTTCATGCCAATACTGCCCGCTAAAACTGCTGCTAGATCATCAGCGAAAGAGTAACTAAGACAAAAAGAAAGAAAATCGCCCATATCGGCGTGATAACTAATAAATAACATAGGTGAAAGTATAGATCCTTGAGGGCACCCTCTCGATATATTAAACCACCTTGATTTTTTGCCACCTATTTCGATATACGCTCGTCTTCCTCTTAACCAAGTATTTATCCACATAAGATACGCCCTTGGAAGTCCCATTCTCTGTAATTTTCCGATGCACCCATCGAACCAAAGTTGGTCAAAAGCAGCTTTGAAATCTATAAAGACCGTCGCCACTGGCGAGCTATTAGCCATGAGACTTGAAACTTGTTCAAGAAATAGTAGCACTCGTGTTTGGAGCCGAAACTTGGCCCGAAATCCAGATTGTGTATCTGGTAGTAGACCTCTACGTTCTAACACATTAGAGAAACGAGTTAAAAACAATTTTTCATTTACTTTTAAGAACACATCGAGCAGAGAAATAGGACGGGTGGCAGAAACTTCACAAATGGATTCTTTTTTAGCTAAAAGCAGAATTCTGGTTTCATTCCATAGATCAGGTACAACATTACCAACGAAAGATAAATTAAAGATTCTAAGTAGTAGAGACCAATAATCAATTGGTAAAAAGTTGAACATAAAGTTAGAAAGACCATGCGCGTCACAGGATTTTTTCTTTTTGCGTCCCATAACTACCTCCAGCACTTCTTCAATTGTGACTGGTGGAATTTCTTCTTCATAATTCTCCCATCGTATTTCAGGAGCATCGGTGTATGGATGCGGTCTATAAATATTTTCAGACTCTTTAAACAAGTTCTCAAAATGATCCGCACTCAATTCGCACATTTTCTCAGCTTCCTTTACTATCTCACCGTTGGGAAGAATAAAACCATGTAGAGAAGAAGATGTAGATTTCATGAACTTCTTTGTACGAGACCAAAAAGAAACAGAAAGATGTGAAGAAGTATTACGTGCTGATAAAGAAGAAGACAGTTGATTAAGTAAAAAGACTTTGAGTTCTTTTTTAGCCATTTTTCTTCTAAGTTTAACTATGATCTTTAATACTTCACCACCTGTTCTTTTTTGCCTATATGCTAACGCACGTGTGTGGGACATATAAGCTCGTAGAGCTTGAGGAATAGCAATACGATATTTGTTAATTGGGAAGAATATAGTGCAACGTGAGATAAGAAGAGAGAGAAAAGATACATAATCGTTGTAGACATTATTTACGCTATTTAAGCGCCAATTTTTTTCCCAAAATGGATAAACATACTCACTGAACAACGAAAAAACTTTCCAATGAATATTACGTGCAAGAACACTTTCTTTAGATTTTATTGGTATAACAGAAAGAAGAGGTTTATGATCGCTAGAAACTACACCTTCATACGTTTGGATAGAAACAGAGAAGCCACATGAAAAAGCATAGTCGATTGTACGGTTCGATCTTAAAGAGGTAATGGAATCAGGAATATACGGTGAAAGAAAGTGAGAATCTGCCCATGAAAGTAGTAACTCGGCCTTAAGCAGGTCCTCTTCTACATCTACGTTAAAATCACCATAAAAAACACATTTACTCGAAACTAGAGGTGATAGGTCCTCCCACTTCCATGTTTTGCTCTCCGGTGCATAAACTCCTACAATTCTGGTTTTATCATTTTCTTCTAGAATATCAGTTACACATACGTTCGGTAAATCACAAACAACTCTTTCTGCTTTTAAATCATTTCGTACTAACATAACAACACCACCGTGCGCATTTTCACCTCTCTGATAGTAGACTTTATATTTAGAAAAAACCTGTCTGCAGTGTGAAAAATCAAAAAAGCCTGTTTCTAGTAAAATCAAAATATCGAATTTATATGAGTTAGATAGAAGTAATACTTCCTGATAACGCAAATCAAGACCTCGAACATTATATGATAGAATATGAAGAGAATTAATAATTGAAGACGTATCAATGACTCTATATGGCTCCCAACTTTTTAGACAAGCAGTAAGTGTAGGGGAACTTTCCCATTCAAATAAGATTTCAGACCAAAGAGAAAAATCAAAATACGATAGGTTCACCTGTGCTTTACGAATGAAGAGTTCTCTCTCAAAGGAAGTCATTTTTGGGGTACAGGGGTCGAAAAAAGGAACTGCATAAGGAGAAAGTGACATTAGAAGTTTTTATTTTGAGTTACTTTTTCCAATTGTACACGCATTCTGTTTATTGTAACTTGAAAATCAGCATCTAATGTATCACCTTTCTTGTCGATATTAATTATTGATAAATATTTACTGATTTCATCAATCATTGGTAAAATTAATTTTATAAATATATTTTCATGTCGTGTAATTTTAATTTCATGTTGAATAATATTTTTCTTAAATTCCACATCATTTTCTATTAAATGATCAATTTTCGTAGATAATATTTCATCATTTTTAATTTTATTGTTCATAAATAATTCAAATTCATCGTTTTTCTTGGAAAATTTTTCTAATGTATCATTTACTTTACGTACAGAATTAATTAATTCATCTATTTTATTTATCATTGAATAATTAGTAAACGAATATGGTGATGGTTGTTGTGGACGAGGAAGTACTGGAAAAGCAGTTGCATCATAACTATACGTATTATTGATATTAGTATTTGTTAAACCATAAGATGATGACATACGATTTGAAAACAGCAATTTTTTTGTTAATTCTGCACGAAAATTTTTAACTATAGGACATTTATATGAATTTGAAACGTGATCACCATTACAGTGTACACATTTATTGATCAATGAACAGTTATGATGACGAAGATCAGGACAAGACAGACCACACACTTTGCAAGTTTCATTGATTTGAGTACACTGTTTTTTAAAGTGTCCGATGGCCATGCATTTAGAACAGATCAACACATTTGCTGGTGATAAATATTCCTCCACGTCATATGCAATACTATTTACTAGAATGCTACCAGCATTTAATATTTGCTCGCGAATCGTTGGTGATAGAATTTCGATTTTAATTAATCTAATATTATTTTGAAATTTATTTTTCAACCTAATTACAGCATGAATTTCAGGATAGGTAACTTTCAAATCTTCAGCAAAATCATCAAGATTTATACGTAGGTCAACATTCTTTATTATGAATGAAAGCTGTGCAGGAAATGATGGTGAGGAAGGAAATATAAAAGTTTCACCACCGATACGTTGAGGCCAGTTTTGTTGATGAAATAGTAATGAAAATGTAATTGAATCTTTGACATAGATCAAATAGTCATACTCGTTTTGTTGACATTTCATTACTGATCGACGAATATTTAAAATTGATATATCAGTATGATAATTATCTTTAAAATGTTTTGAGATTTCATGTGCCACTTGTTTATCTTTAATGTTTCCCGATGTAAAACGAATGATGAAGGGTTGATAGGGAAAACGTGTTTGTGCAAAACGTGCAGATTCGGGTGTAATTTTATTTTGTTGTTGTTGTTTTGGTTGACTTGGATTGAGATTCGAATTTGAAATTGTACGAGAAGTAATGGTTCTTGATGATTGTGTTGCAAGTAGAGGTGGTGGATCATTGTTGTGATTATTATTGTAAATGCTTGTCTGCTGCTGTATAGGTGCATTAGGATTATTGAACTTCTGTTGTGGATCTTCGAATTGATCATCGAAATCCTTGTTTAATTGTTTACGTTTTTTATTGTGTACAACAGTAATAAATTCATCATCATCTTGTTCACGCATACGTCTACAAGGAGACTGTGCAGGAGAATCTAACATTCTAAGATTAGTTGTGGTAGGTGGAGGAACACGATATTTACGATTTTGTTGTTGATTATTCGGATAGTTGAAGTGCATATTTGATTGTGGATCATAATAATATTCAGGAGAATTATCGACGATATTTGCAGATGAATTTGTGTGATAACGAGTATTTTCATTGGTGTTGGTACAATTAGGCAGGTGGTGATAATTTTTCACCATATTTGTGAATAATAATTTCAAAAATTGGTGAAATTATGAATAAATAACCTGACACGCGTTCGACGCGTGATCAGAACGTATATATAATATATATGTATGTAGCTAGTATAGAGAGAGAGAAAAAAAAAACACGTCCGATCACCAGAAAGACGAAGAAGAGAATTCTGAGGAAAATTTTACTGTCCATCTCCTACTTTGTTTTCTTTACCCATATTGTTGAATATTACATTTCGAAAACAAATCTTAAAAAAAAGAATTACTCATCAGTGAAAGTATAACCATTTTTTTTTTCAATATCATCAATTTGAATAACATGATCAGATTCAATATGAATTGTTGGTGTATACAACTTGAAAATAATAATCCAATACGTGCTGCTTGTTCACTTAAACTTTTAATTTTATTAAAATCTCCATTATCATTAATGATTTGTTCTATTTGTTCAATTGAACCAGCATATAAATAACATGATCGACCTCTTAATTGACTATTACTATAACCAATAAAATGATACTGTTGACGATTAATTAAAATTTCATTTAATAAAATATTTTCAATAAATGTATTATCTAATTTTTCATCAAATAATATTGAAACAAATTTATTATTTAAACAAGATGGATCATATTTTTCTATTAAACGATTTTTATCATATTTTTTATAACTAATTTTAATATTTTGTTTATCTAATATTTCAATAAAATGCATATAAGATTGATCTAAATGTGATCGAACTGCAATATTATTTTGTTCATGACGTAGTTATTGTTTATTTAAATGATATGGTAAATATAATGGAATTGGAATTGCTGGGGATAACCAATGAAAATAACCATTTATATGTTTTTCAATAAATCCAACACGTTTTGTTAAATCAAGATCAGCTAAAACAAAATAAGGTAAATGTGCATTTCTATACCAATATTTTAAAGAGTCTGTATATTCCATTTGATCTTGATAATTTGGTACTATTCTTAAATTATCATTTTGTGCTTGTAAATCTTCTTGTGGTTGAATGATAAATATTAAACCATTTTGACACTGATTGATTAATGATTGAAATAGTTCACTTCGAAAAATTGAATTAACTTTTTGTTCATTTTTAAAATAATAATGAATATATGCTAATGCATCAAAACCAGATCGATCTGATAAATAATTATTATCTTTTTCTTTATCAAAATATAAACTTTGTTCATAAATTATTTTTTCTTGCACATTGGAAAAATTTTCAATGTTATTTTTTTAAATATAATCTTCTAAATGTTTTTCTGTAAGTTTTAATCGATTTAATACAGTACGTGCTACCTCTTGAATACGTTTAAATTGTTTATTTTTTAATTTTTTATCTTGACGAAATTTTCGTAAACATTCGTCGACAAGTGTTGATTTTCCAACGGAAGATGCACCTGATATTATTATATGTATAGAAGACATCGATTCTAAACAAATAGAAGAAAATGATTAACTAGAGAATGTATTATAATCAAATAATTATATAGTTTTATGTTGTGTGCAATCAACTAGCAGCGACATATAGTTCGAGTCTTGAGAAAAAATATCATTGTTTGTTTCTTTTTTGTTGCTGTCGACTATATTCCCCTGGGAATAAATAAGTGCATATTTTGAAAGCGTTTAAAGTTTTCTATCATCGTGTGTATGTATCTTTTAGTTTGCATTTATATACTACGAAAATAAATCGAGTGCAATAAAAGCATTCTCATCACTAGATTTTCATGGACTTCATTTTGTCACTGTCATTTAAATTAGTGTTTTCAATTTTTCTTTATTATAGAAAAATATGTATTGTAATAGAACTTGAAATTTTCTATCGTCCTATATATTTTTGTCTTGTCTTGGATTTATGTGCCATAGCAGATGAATGTTGGGTAAGACAAAAATGTACAGGATGATTATCACAACATATATTTACTTTTCTAAAAAGGTATTTCTCTGATAATGAAAAATTGAAAAAACTAANGTCAATTTTTGTTTAGTTCTCTAGTAGATTTTTACTTGTTGGTCAATCGAGTGCAACCCTTATCGCAGAGTAATGTAGGCAAGTTCATCATATGATATGGAATAATCGTGTCATGAAAATCCATACATTCTGCTTTCAGGTCCACACCATTATCACATTCATCTTTTATTCTGGTTAATAGCCAGACGTAAAAAAACATCTCTAGTCTCTGTGAGGCAAGTTTCAGATATCATTGAGTTTTAACAGATATTGCAAATCAAATATGTGGTTTGTTCTAGTGTTTTCAGAGCTAACAGCATTGCCGTACATTCGGTATCAGTGACATTGCAGCGAAAGAAGAAAACTTATTCATATTCTTCATATTGCTCATTACTATGGCATGTTCGATTCAATAATCATGTGATCACATAAGCTTCCTTTCGTGACACTATGCGCGCTTTATCACTTCGTTCAAAGGCGGTTTGTATATGTCTGCGACTGAGAAACAGTTGCTTGTTAACACAAAAGTTTTCTAAGAAGATTTTGATACGAATATTATATCTGTGAGCCTGAAGGATCCATTCTTTTGAAAACCAACTAACTACAAGTGACTCCAAAGCATGGTTCTTTCGAATTCAATGCGTGCATAGAATACTTTGTTCCTTGTGGTTCTATTATGCTTTGCTACCGACTATAACATATGTTTCGCTTGAAAATTTATCATTGGTATCACTTAGTTGCATTGGCCTCAATTAAACTACCACGCGATCTGTCCAATAGTATCAAAGAAAAATTTAACGTCAAAAATAAAGTCGATGCCTCTGATAACATTTTCGAACAGCTGTTTATAAGAATGTTACTAACGCAAATTTATTCTAAGAGCTTTGTAACCAGAATCTTTTTAACAAAAGTCTATTGTTCATGGTTCTCCTGACACTGAGACAAAAAAAAATGATCGTTCGTACAATCCGTGAGTTATTTGAAAATGCTCGTGAAGACTAAGTAGTATGTAATATTCATGCCATCGTATTTAATGAATTTAATGTAAATTGTACATACAAGAAACGCTTAGTAACGTTGGAGACAATGTTACTACGTATTTATTTGCGTGAATAGATCGGATGACCTATTTGAAGAATATTTTCTTTGTCATCACAACAAATAGCCTTGATGCTGGAGATCTAGCTCTTCTTTGATCAGATCGAATTGATACTATCATTGACGAGAGAAGGCTCCCAACTTGAAAATTGCTTTCGAACTGAGACTAAGTGGACAATAGGTAATCGAGGGTGCTGAAACCGAATATCACAACTGTTTGGGCTAACGTTTGGGTTTTGAGCCGATTTTTTGGAAAAACCAAGTCTTCAGGCTCAAAACCTTTTTACGACAAAACAACTTTTTCATGTGTCCATATGAAAGAGCATAGCGCAAAACCTATAGAAAACTACTTTTCAAGGTGACTAGAGGATTTTTAAGCTTGGTTTTTAGGTAAAAAAACGAAATACCGAGGACAAAAGTTCTTTTGAAATTCAAAGTTTTTCGCCGTTTTCCCTTAAAACTGTTTAATAAAAAATGTTTTCCTGTTCGTTCTAGATGATTGCTCGCAGTGAATTAGTAGCTTACAGACATCCTAAGTGCTGTTTGAAAGATCTTATGAAGCACTAGGTTTAAGAAGCCACAAGTAATCACGCATAAATGAAACAACTCCTTCGTTTCAGAACCTAGAATGTGTCGGACCTGATGGGACTCGCACACCGAACTGATAAGTTTCAATGTTTTTAATCTTTTATTAGCAAAATAGCTTTCAATGTAAAATGTACAAAATGAAAAACCAAAAATAACAAAAACTGCTTATTATTCCGTTCCTTTTTTCCGAGCTACTGTGGATTCACCACTACCCATTAGAATTACCATATTTACACGATTATAAACCTAGAAAGAAACTAGTACACTTTAAAATGGCTCCAGTTGTGCACCTGAAATACACTTACTGTTATTTCAATGAAAATGATAACTGAAAAAGAAATGTTCAAAACATAGTTTCGTAGAACAGACAGCACACGTAATAAACACTGATTCAGTGCAGTTTTTTTCCTCACACTCATCATGAGTTTCTGATCTCGGAAAACACACTTCACTTACTGTTTTAAATGGCCTTGGATCGTCTTTCGTTAATCCACTGGCATACCAACTGTACCGAATCATTGGTGCAAAGACTTTCGCACTTAACTGATTGTGCATTAGACTGACTAACTGAATGATATTGCTACGTTGATGTAATGGAATGTCTAGCTCATCTAGAGCAACACGATTGTATCATGTTTTCAAGAAATTTTTTATCTGTCTATTGAAAAAACAGTCTAACGGCTGAAGATCATCGGTTGTGTTTCGTAGAATTTGTAAACGGTGAACTTTTTTGCCTCCACAATTTTTCGACTCTTACGTCTCCTCATGACTTTGACCAGGATAGCTATCAAAGAGTAACAAACATTTGGCACCAATTAATGGCAACAAACAGTGATCTCTCCAATATTCTACCAAAGATGTGGTCAATTTTCCCGACAATGAACATGTAATGACAACGCTTTTTGGCTGAAAAAGGTGTTTTTCACTTGTTCTTCCATTTTTCCTAAAACAATGATTGAAAGTTTGTAGAATGAGAGAGAAATGAGACGGAAGAGGGTAATACCTTACCGTTTGGTTATTGCAAATATAAATAATTTTGCTCGAATAGTTTTCCATCTAGTGAAATGGTCGGCTGCAAAGTATAAGAATGTGTCGTTGCATTTTTCGCTTGCACCGCACCGAAAGTTTTCTTTTCACCCGAAAAAGATATAGTACGTGATGAATGTAGTTCTTTCTCAACACCTGTCTGATCTGTATTTAGAATTTCAGAAGGTTTGTAATGGAACGAAAGTTTACTGTATTCTGAAATAAAGTCAAGTTTGGATTTTTGAACCGCATCAAAACTTTCCACTTGATGGTGAGAAACGAAATTCGTTATTTTACGGGAGACTAGTTTATGTCGTGTCTTTAAATTTTCAAGCCAATGATGAGACCTATGAAAATCTTGCAACTTTAAGTCTCTTGCAATTCTCAAGGACCATCTTTGAATATCGAGATCGTGCACGGTAAGACTTTTTTCTCTTGCTTCAATCACCTTCTTATAAACTAATTCATCCACGTTTTGAGTTTTCTGCCGTTTTGTACCGTGGCGTTCCAAATAGTGACGAAAGTTACTGATGTAGTTCTGACTTGGTATACTTTTAAATCGATTATGTATCGATTTCCATGACCGACGACGTTTGCCGCCAAACTTATTGGTCCCATCAACATAGTCAATAACTTCACGCATAAAGTCCTCAGAATATTCTTTTAAACCAAACTTTTCCCGTGCAAGACTTTCGTCGCTCCAGTCCGGATCTCTGTTTTCAGTATCCTTATCTTCACCAAATTTGTCTTCGTCTTCATCACTTTCATCTTCATTAGACTCCTCGCCGATGTCGATAGTAGTTTCCTCCTCGTAATAAACTCGTTGAGATTGTGACACTAATCGTATTGTATCAGCTAAATGTTCAGCCATTTGACGCTCTGGCACTGTCACCGAAGATGACGTACTAATAGAAAGATTATTATTAAGTAACTCAGACAGAGCGGAGATGATATTTTGAGCGTTCATTGCACCTGAAAATGTAACTATGCGTTATGGATAGGCGAAATCGACAAACAACGCACTTACCAGCTAATTACTATAAATTCTGTGCTTCTGTGGGTGAGTTCGATTTATTCGTACTACACGTGACACGTGCTAGCTTTCTCTTTCATCCAACTCTCCTACCCACTAAATGTTAGTAGGCCGGAAGGAATCAATAGAAAATTATGATCTGTATTAGCTGGGTTAGTAGTGTTAGTAATCCTATCTTGTCTTGTAGGTTGATGTAATATAGAAGATAGTATAGGTTCAGATGATGAATATGAATTTTATTCAAGGAAAACGTGTCACCCAGATAACACAAAATACACAACTGAACTGATGGGGCATACTTGTTCATATAACTGGACGAGAGAGAGAAAGGGAGAGAGAAAAAGGAAAGAAAAAAAAAGAGAAATAACAATAATAATAATAATAATATGGACATATATACATATGTCCAGGAAATATCGAACCTCACATAGGTTACGTTAAGGAGAACGAAAAGAATGAGAAAAGTTAGCGGCAACTACGTAATACCTGTTGACGCTAACAACACGATATAGATAGGAACGAAAATAATAGAAAGAAGAGGAAGAGGAAAAGAACTATCAAGAAAACTAGCCAAGTAGTGGATGTGATCGTGAACGAAAAAGAAGAAAAGCAAGGACATATATTTATAAGCATGCTGGAAAAACCAAGTACGACGTATATGAATATGTTGGGAAAATACCAACATAGAACATGTAATAACACGCTGGGAAGAAACCCACTATTTCATTTTGGGAGAGTCCAGCATATGATGCACGGATGTTTCCAACACTTGCGGATGTCCTTGAACTGCACCTGAACAATTACCATATGTTCAATTTCAATTGTGTAACTTTAAAAACTTTGGTAATAGCAAAAAGTNCAGACTTATTGGTCCCGCCGGATCTCTGTTTTCAGTATCCTTATCTTCACCAAATTTTTCCTCGTCTTCATCACTTTCATCTTCATTAGACTCCTCGCCGATGTCGATAGTAGTTTTCTCCTCGTAATAAACTCGTTGAGATTGTGACACTAACCGTATTGTATCAGCTAAATGTTCAGCCATTTGACGCTCTGACACTGTCACCGAAGATGACGTACTAATACAAAGATTATTATTAAGTAACTCAGACAGAGCCGAGACGATATTTTGAGCGTTTATTGCACCTGAAAATATAATTATACGTTATGGATAGGCGAAATCGAGAAAAAACGCACATACCAGCTAATTACTATAAATTCTGTGTTTGTGTGGGTGAGTTCGATTTATTCGTACTACACGTGACACGTGTTAGCTTTCTCTTTCATCCAAATCTTCTACCCACTAAATGTTAATAGGCCGGAATGAATCAATAGAAAACTATGATCTGTATTAGCTGGGTTAGTAGTGTTAGTAATCCTACCTTGTCTTGTAGGTTGATGTAATATAGAAGGTAATATAGGTTCAGATGATGAATGAATTTTATTCAAGGAAAACGTGTCATCCAGATAACACAAAATACACAACTGAACTGATGGAGCATACTTGTTCATATAACTGGACGAGAGAGAGAAAGGGAGAGAGAAAAAGGAAAGAAAAAAAAGAGAAATAACAATAATAATAATAATAATATGGACATATATACATATGTCCAGGAAATATCGAACCTCACATAGGTTACGTAAAGGAGAACGAAAAGAATGAGAAAAGTTAGCGGCAACTACGTGATACCTGTTGACGCTAACAACACGATATAGATAGGAATGAAAACAATAGAAAGAAGAGGAAGAGAAAAATAACTATCAAGAAAACTAGCGAAGTAGTGGATGTGATCGCGAACGAGAAAGAAGAAAAGCAAGGACATATATTTATAAGCATGCTGGAAAAACCAAGTACGGCGTATATGAATATGTTGGGAAAATACCAACATAGAACATGTAATAACACGCTGGGAAGAAACCCACTATTTCATTTTGGGAGAATCCAGCATATGACGCACGGATGTTTCCAACACTTGCGGATGTTCTTGAACTGTACCTGAACAATTACCATATGTTCAATTTCAATTGTGTAACTTTAAAAACTTTGGTAATAGCAAAAAGTCTACGCTTGAATACGAGCAATCATCTAGAACGAACAGGACAAATTTTTTTATTAAACAATTTTAAGGGAAAACGGCGAAAAACTTTGAATTTCAAAAGAACTTTTGTCCTCGGTATTTCGTTTTTTTATCTAAAAACCAAGCTTAAAAACCCTCTAGTCGCCTTGAAAATTAGCTTTCTATAGGTTTTGCGCTATGCTCTTTCATATGGACACATGAAAAAAGTTGTTTTGTCGCAAAAAGTTTTTGACCCTGAAGATCTGGTTTTTCCAAAAATCGGCTCAAAATCCAGACGTTAGCCAAAACGGTTGTGATATTCGGTTTCAGCACCCTCGATTACCTATTGCCCACTTAGTCAGTTCGAAAGCGATTTTCAAGTTGGGGGCCTTCCCTCGTAAGTGCTTTCTCATTGGTCGGCATTGTGTAATATTTTTGGTCACAATTCTAATTTTTTTAAACTCTTTTTCTTACTCTTTTGTAGAGGAGAAAAAACTGTACAACATATGTAAAATTCATTGTGGAGAGTCATAAAATGACTGAATGGCAGGCGATATACTAGAAAAACTTGGCATGTTCTGAAGCTCAAAAATATGCAGTCATAGACAGTATTTCACAAATAACTCAGGCTTAGTCCATTTAAATATAATATATAAATAGATCATTTTATTCAGCTTTCGACGCTCTATCTTTTGATATATCACACAAAAACTTTTGCTAGTTTCTTGTTATCAGAAAAAGTTCAACTTAAAAAGGCTGATTTTTTACTATATTTTTCCAGAAAAATTTCAGGGCTTGAAAGTCTGTCCTGGCTAACTTTTCACCAGCTCAATCTAAAACGCTAAAAATTTGGATTTAGCGGTTTTAGATAATGCTGAACAAGATAAAAATATGAAATCAATAATCTAAATTTTATTGAGTGCTTTGATTCTTTGATGGACTCATGAACGCTCTCTTTAGGATTATCATCGAATGTATTTTTAAATACATAATACCTGTGTCTGTTATAATTGTATTGATTAACAGGAAGATAATTCTATTTATTAAAACGCTCGCGATGTCCTTCAGTGGCACANATCTCGGTCGAGTTCGAAGATGAGAAGGATCCGTCACGAAATGGCTGAGTTATCGAAAAAATTGTCATTATTGACCAGACCATCCCTGAGAGGAGGTACAGGGATTTAAAAAAAATATATTTTTCTCAAAATTATTCACAACATATATAAATCGACTCAGTTTTTAACGCTGATTCCGAATCTGATATTATTTTTGAACCAAATAGTACCTTTCTAACAAAACATCGCCTGAAAAAGGTCTCAAAATGCACAAAAACTACATCCAGAAACCAAATTGCCTAAATGTGTCTCAGATGACCAGTAGTTTTGGGGTTTCACAAACGCCTGATTTTGTAGCTAGTCAAAAGGACTATCGAAAGGTAAAAATCCTAACTCGATAGCTATTAATATTGGTAATTTATTAGGAAAATCCTGATGCCTGTATCTATGATATATCTCTTATAGATTAATGAGGTTGTTTACGATCGTAATCCTGTTAGATACAAACGCAAATCCATTCAAAAATAACTTCTTACCCAATTTTTCAAGCTAAACACGAATCTGAACTCAATTCCTGTGATTTCTAAAGATATAATATCACTGCGAGAGTAGAGTCAGTGGTCACCGGATAGGGTCGCATACAGTATGGTCCATGATAACTTAGTACGTCTGTATTTTCTCCTTGCAATTTAGTGATAAAAAACACAGTGAATATACCTTTTCACTTTTTGAAGTACACATAACACTCGAATTTAAATCCGAGGTTTTCGCATTTATTTCTCTTAGCTTCAATCTGTACAAATGGATATACATTACAGTCATTGCAACTCTCGTTCTCGATTTTTGCTTGAATCAATTTAATCAAAACGTCTTGTTATTTCATGTTAGAATCAATTTTCTGTAGACATCTGCTTTCAATCGAAAATCTTTTACTTCTACTCTCATACGATCTATCCGGACAAAAATCGTTCGGTGAAATGTGCGCTATACCATCACTAATTTGATACTTAGATCGTCAACTATCTCTAATACATCTACTAATAATTGCAAGAATCAATTACTGCCACTGTATTGAATATAAAACATACCTGATAAAGATTTCTTTCAGTTGTTGCATCAACTATTTCTCCGATATGTGGTGAAAATATTCTTCCTTGAACAATTTGTCTTGCTGTACAATATTTATCTAATTGTTCAATACAATCTTGTGTACCATGAATAAATATTAAATTTTTTGGTTTAATTTGATTAAGTAATTTTTCAATTGATTCTCTATCACTACGTGCTTCAAAATCTACATATAAAACTTTGGCATTTATTTTTAATTCACGTTTATCACGTAAAGTTTTAAACGGTATAGATGATGGTTGATGTTGAACTTGTTGAATTGATGGATGTTGAGATTGATTATTTGGTAGAGTAGTTGCAGGTTGTTGCATCATTATCATACCTGGTGTATTATTATTATTATTTGTTATATCAGTTAATTCACTAAATGGATGTCGTTCATCTGAATCACCAAAATTTATTGATGATAAATCATTTGCTATTGATGGTTTTGTTTCAATAATCATATAATCATCTAGATTAATTATTTCACCATAATCATCACAAACATATTTCTCTTCTTTATATGGAAACATAGCAAATGCTTTACGTTTTGGTGCAAATGGCGATTGAGATGGAAGACGAATACTTGACGGTGTATGTAAAGAATTTCCTTTTAAATCATCAGCAAGACCGGTATCAATTATAGTATCTGTTGTTGATAATTTCGATTTATTATTATCCTGATTTTCATCATCGTCATCTTCTTCTTCTTCTTCTTCATCTTCTTCTTCTTCTTCATAATCATCTACACTAACATCAACATCCATTTCTTCATCAATGGAACGTTTTGATAATTTACGAGATTTTTTCTTTTCTGCTTGAGCTTTAGCAGCATTTTGTTCATTTAAAATACGTTGTCGTTCCATATATTCTTCTAATTCAACACCTTCAAGTGGAACTTTTCGACGTACCTTTAAAAGAAAAAACAAAAACAACGGTCAAGAAATGCGGGTGTGAATGTGAATGTTCTTTTTCTCTTTACTCGCACTCACACCCCAACGATTCTAAAACGCTAGAACTGAATCGTTAAATTATCAGAGTGATACTAAAATTCTTAAGTTTATCGAGAAATGTTCATTCTAGAGATTAATGATTTACAATTTTCGTATCTATCTGATGATTTATCAGTTTCAGTTCAAGAATAGCCAACCATTCAAATATTGAACTATCTTTTGTTAGATTTATTTCTGCAGATGTAACTACGGAAACAAGGTAAATGAAAACGAACTTAAGACACAATTGAAATGATTCTTTTGCTATTATAACAGATATGATAATCTACATATTGTATACTTCACTTCATCTCTGGTATTGGCAAGATATTTTTTGTGACTTTTAAATTCTTTTCTCGATTATAAATAATAAAAATTTGATTATGTATTTACTTCAACTTCAATTGTTGTAAGATTTGGTTTATCAATTAATTCTCTTGCTAATGTTCCTGGACATGTTCTTGTTGTTAATATAATACTATTTTTATCATTCTCAACCCATTGAATAAATAAATCTCGTGCAAAACCACATTCTAAATCAGGTTGACTAGCTAATACAACCTAAATATATTGAATATATATATATGTACTATAAAAATTTCTATGTGAAAAAAAAATGATTTTTATAACCTTTGGTGCGCGAACTTTTTCTAATTCATTAAGATCATGACATAATTTAACATAACGTAAATGAAATGGATTAGCACGATTTTCTTCAAATTGTCGAACTATTTTATCTGACATCCATTCAACTTGTGAACGAGCAAATTCTATGACTTGAAAACTAAAATTATTTAATAGAGCTAATGAATAAGCAAATAAACCAGATTGTTCATTCCGCCATAATTGTTCCTAAGAGGAAAAGAAAAAAAAAAAACGAATGTAAGATTTTCGTTTTTTTTCTCTATTAAAATTATTACTAAAAGAAGAGCTAGTTCAAGAACACGACCGGCAGTATCAACACAAATTAAAACATTTCCATCACGTCGCATTGTTTCTAAAATAGTTGCTGTAAATCGAAGATAAAAAAGAATTCAGATCTCTGATAAAAATAAATTCTTTGAATATTTATTCATACTTAATAATTGAGCATCTTTTGTTTTTCGTTGTCCTTGAGAATATTTTGTATTCAATGCATCGGTTATTAATAATGTTGGTCGACTAATTTTTGTTAAATTTGAACTATTTAAATGTCTGAACAAAAACAAAACAAATTTTCGAAAAACAAAACAAGTTACTAAAGATTTCTTCTACCGTTCTTTTTTATGATTATAATCTACGGCATAAACAATTTCTTCTTCACCTTCTTTAGAAATTTTCCATATAGCTCCACCAATCATATGTCCAGCTGGTAATGGAGTTATTGTTAAACCTTGTCCATTTCCTTCAATACAAAATAACAGTAAAGAAAAACAAAAACAAAAGATTTATGATTATTTTAATAAACCTTCAAGTGGTATTGATTGATCATATTTAAGTTGAATAAAAAGATCAAATGCAGCATCAACATGATCAAGGGTAAATAATGTAAAATCTTCACTATTCGAACGGCTTTGATGTAAATCATACATAAACATTTGTCCCATTTTATAGACTGGTATTGTCGCATAAACTGGACATTTTAATCCACAATGTCCAACAAGATAAGGCAAAGCACCAAGATGATATATATCGGGATAAGTAATTAATACAGCATCAACTGATTTAATATGACTAAAAATAAAATATTGATAAGGTTTGCAATCGAAAATTAGTATAGATTTTTTTTTCTTTTGTAAATTGACTGATTTTAGTTATTAGTTGCGAATATTAAAAGCTGATTTGTTTTATTTTCACTATCATATATATATGTATCAGCAGAGGATATGATATGTAAAACAATTCATTGTTTTGTATATTTTTTATTATAAAGTAGAATAGAAGATAATGATAATACAAGAAGAAAACCTACCGTTTATATTCTTCGATGATTTCAGGAGAAAAATTTTCATCCCAACCACAATCAAGTAAAAATCGAAAATCGTCTGTTTGTAAAAGATAAGCCAAAGCTCCTTCATTATATGCACCGCCAATGACTTGCAATTTTAGAATAGAAGCCATTTACAACAAAACAAAGAACAAACTGATATCTGGAAATAGGCAGAATGACTTTCCTTAGAACATTTCTCTCGTTATTATAATTATTATATTTAGAAAAAAAAAAAATTCTATATCAAATTCCTTTCATCTTTTATTGTTGTCTTCTTATTTTATTGATGTACTTTGTTTTTCAATTAATCGGAATACAAAAACAAAAAGCATCGATTTTTTTTTTTAATAATAATTTTTATGCAGATTGTTTGGCTTTTTTCATGTGTTCCAATAATTGATCGTGAGCTTGTGTTTCATCACCAAAATCACGAACAACACAACAACTACATCGAACTACTTTGCGAGCTTTGCCATCTTTATCTAGTTTGCATAAGCCAGCCCATTCACCTAATTTTTTATTATCATCAACACGTAATAAATTGATGTTATGTTCAGCACATAAGGCTTCAATTAACTTGACATAGTTCTGTTCGTCACAATTTGATGCTAAAACACAAAGATGTGCTTCACGTCGATCTAATGCTTTGACCGATTCTACAAGAGAAAATAAAACAACTTTATTTCAAGACAAAACAGTCAAATTTCTTACCTCTTAAACCTCGTGCAAGTCCATCATTACGTGCAGCTGATTTAAGGACCTCTTGTAACGACTTATTCAAGTCGACTTCATCCGAGCCACGTGGGGTCTCGTCCATCTCGGTGTCCGACATAATGGTAGTAACGACGTGTAATGATCTATAAACATACAATAAAATTAATATTGAATAGCATTTTCTTGAACAATATTCAATGTATAATAAAAAAAGAAAAACTCTTCTACAAACTAGCTTTATAATATCTATCTTTCACGGACTTTCAATATGCTGAAAATAAATAAATACAGCCATAGAATAAATGGATAAGATCCATTCAATATCATATCCTCTCCATTTGGTATTATGCATGTATATTCATTGAGTTGTAGCTTTTTATTATGATTTATCTGTAATAAATTCATAAAATATATAATAATAATAATAATAATAATACAGATGTTTTTAGAAAATTGAATAAATAATAAATTATAGAGGTCGCCACATTACAATTGAACAATAGAAGAGTTCTGTGTATAACAAGTTGATAGTTAACTTAAAAATGACGAATAAATTAATTTGACCTGCTAGATATTTCAAATCGTGATCACTATTGGCTTTGAAATGGATTATTTTTGTTATGTCGCATGATTTGATCAGAGACTACACGAAAAGATGAAATGTCTTTCTTTGCAATTTGTAAAATATCCAATATTTCTTAGGTAGTGGCTTATTATTATTATATGAATGATTAAGATTATTAGAAATTCACTCAGTGATCTGTAAGCAACTCCGAAAATTGTTTAGAGATTCGTTACTGTTTCGTTGATATTTCTTGGAAAGTGCCACATTTTCGAACCGTCCTGATATTGTGATTGTTGTTCTTGGGGAAGTTTTCGAAATATCATTATTTATGAGAAGAATTCAGTTTTTTTTGGAATGGTGAACATTGCTACTGTATAACAGATTATCGACAAAGAATTTGACAGAATGTTTGTTTATTTTTTGACTTGTTAAAGAAACTTCTAGACATTTAAATCCAAATATCGAATGTTACTGTATCACACCTTTCGACTGTGATAATAAAATTATTTAGGACGAGGATATCAAGAAAATATTCTACTTAAGAGGAGATTCGTCAGAACACTGACTAACGTAAGTAGAAGTCGGACGTGAATGTGAAAAGACGACACGACCATGAACTCACATCCTGAATTTACAACAGTTCAATCCAGAGACATCCCTATGTTTCAATGTTCGACAAAAACATAGATCTAATTTATATTATCATTGAAAACAAGCTTAGAGATGTCAAACTTCAGAGTTTTAAGACACTTGAAGTCAATAAGTCGAGTTTTTTCAAGGTTTATAATGAACTCAATGGAATTCGATACCTCAAGCCGAACAGGTGCATTGTTTAGTCATAATAAGAGAAGAAATACAGATATTGTACGTTTGTTCACAAACATGTTCACATTCCATGTAGTTTGTTCTAAGAGAATATTAGTATAGTGATATTTGTGTGATAATCTGATTAGCCTGAAGAGAAACAAAACGAAAATCGTCGTTTCCTCGACGTGAAAATGAAATATTTTTTGATGATCGAATAACTCGTCTGATTCCAGCCATCAAACTATTATCCCATCGAATTTCAGAATCTGAAATTCAGATACAACTTTACATTATCAGTAGATCTTGTGACAATAGGAAAAAAGTGCGACAGAAATGTAAAACACTGTTTCTTTTATTCTTTCATTTGAACTATCTGAATAAGAGTTATTTCCAACAAAGCTACAAACTTTATAGTTCTTATTACGTCATGTCAAAAGTTGAATTTTTTGTTTTGACTTGAAACTTCTTTATTTTAAAAGTTTCAGGGCGTTTTCGCTGCTTCTGTTCAGAAATATGCATATTTAGAATCCTGCTGTTTGAAAAGTAAAATTGTCTTTATGTTCGTTTGTAACAACAGTAGCAATGAAAAACACTGAAAGTTTGATAATGAACAAGTTCTATCCAGCAGATGATTTGTTAAAGATTTTATATGAAAACTCAAAAGTCAACTTTCAATGTATTCGTTGAAAAGGACTACGAGGTATCGTTGAAAAACTCAGTAACAATTGAATATTATAAGAACAAAGGTCTGGAAAATAAAATAATTCTAGACTTTATTGATCCTCAATCAGTGCTCATCGAATGAGCATAGTTCCTATTCAGAAACCATTTAACACTTGGAAAAGTTCTCTCGTAGTATACTTTAAAGTCACTCAAAATGAGTCTATTTCGAAGATTATGTTTTGAGACGCCGTATCTCAGTAAGGGCTTAGGTACGTACCTTTACGTATCCAGCTAAAGTAGATGGTAGCATACCGTTTCAGACAGTAAATAAAAATTCAAATAAGATTTGTAAAAGAAATCTTGAAAAAGAATTGCATTATTTATTAGTTGTTGTTTTTTATTATGTTACAGATGTTTGACTCTATTGAAGAAGACAGAGCTTCAGAAGGTACTAAAGGCCTATAGTATAGAGTACAAATGTAACGCCAAATAACTGCATGCCATCTAATGAATACAATTGTATCTTTAATATGAAACATATATTTTATTTACAACGTTCTATCAGTGATATTCACCTGTAGTACCTATTTGGAGGTAGATACTATAAGACGGCAAGTCGTATTTGAAATCAGAATCGAAGGTGTAATTTAACGTAGAAACAACAGTTTTAATACCAGCTACAACTTTGGCTCATATCTCAGAAATCAACTTTGTCATCTTGCTGTCTACTCTATCATTGTTTTCGCCACTGAGTTGATGTATGATAACAGATTGAATACAAGATAACATATTCTTGTCATAGCGAATACAATTGTTTCCTTGTAACCGAGAACGGCAAAGCATAAGAGAACGATATGTTTGATTGTTTTTTCTACGATTATGGACAGAGTTTAAGAAAAATGGAGAGCTAGCATTTGAACATCGACCAATCGCAGCGTTCATTCATGACAATACAGTTCAAGTCAAAGCAAAAAATTAATATCGATGACGCTACTAATGACCAAATCCCCTTCCACGCGTCATCAATTCTCATTTTTGGTTGACCTCCTTCTCATATCTCAATGATGGTGGCATTAGCGAATGATCCGATATGGAAAAGAAATTGAATATGGTGCTAGATATGCTATTGTTAATAGGATATAAAATACCTTTAAAACCACAAGGAACATTTTATATACTGATCTAGCATTCTGTGAGCTATTAGCGAAATATAATGTTTTGTGTTTGATAGGTTCAGTATGTTGTATACCTGGATATTTTCGTCTATCTCTAACTGCAAATGAACATATGATTGAAAAAAGTCAATATGGATTTGAACAAGCATATCAACAAGCTATCTCTTCTAGCAATGATAATAATGAAAATAATTCACATACTTTTTCAAGTAATTCTGGTGAAAATGCATTGGTTGGATTTTATTAACATTCAAAATTACACATATGGATTTTAGAACCAGCATTATTAGTATTGATGATGTTATTTTGAATTCTTTTACACAGATTCATTTTTATTTTTCATAAATTAAATTTCTAATTTATTGTCTCCATTTGATTATACTCGCTAGACTATTTATATATATATATATATTGTGTAAATTATTCTAATACGTTATCATAATTCGAAAGGTAACTACTCATCAATCAACTGAGTTCAACTTCTTGAATCATATAGACAAAATGAGAGTTGTTCTTCATATTGAACAACATTTAATTCTGTGTCTTTTTTTCTTCTTAGTGTCAAACTACGATGAGATGTCTGAGGATGATTGTTCACAAGATTTGAACATACTCCATGGAAAATCTGAGACAGCACCCTTGTTCCTCGACGTTTTCTCTATTTAGAAATGCCAATGTGAATGACATGGTTCATCTCTCTACTCGCTGACAAGGACATACAATTGCATTTTTTTCAGCGAACGAAAGTCTAGTGACGCTAATATTTTGCTTATATTATTCTTGTTCGCAGAGCCCATGTGCTTGTGTAGCATAGTTACTTAAGTCACTATTAACATTTTCCGAGAAAATTTCAAAAAAAACCAAACGAATTTAATTTATTGAATGAGACAGTTCGCCTCGAACGCACAAGTTCGTAAGACTGGTCGTACTAAGTGTGAATGTCCGTCGGGTAATTATGCATTAGTATTGGTGTGATCGATGACGTTATCATGAAACAAAACGTAAGGAAAATAGTCAACTTTCTTCCCCAAAACGTATTTTTCGATCCTGCAATGCTATTGATACTGCCAATTACGGTTTCTATTTCAGAAAGACAAAATCTCTGCCACCATACAGAAATGCGCAGGCACATTTCCTAACCGATGTATATTTGTACAATGACGAATTTAACTAATTTTCTCAATTTCAAAACGAGCTCAGAAGATATCGCTCAATCAGTCTGACAGATCATTTCGGATCACCATTACTTGTGATTATCATTGGTGATTACTTCATCAATAATCGTATCGTAATTTTCGTCCTGGTAGAGCACCAGCCGAACAGGTTAACTAGCGTTGACTAACACAACGCATAGGATAAATATAACAGTTGTCATGTGTGACCTATTTTCTCCGAACGACAGAGTCAAGAGATGAGTTCCTTAGTCGATTCGTTATATCGCATAAGTTTTGAATTCAATAAATGAAAAATCGTTTGGTGTTCGAGTCGGCGTTCGAACTTGTAATCGACCAAGGAGCACAGCTTTTATTCATAGTTATTATCGATGTTTTATTTCAAAAAGGTGCGGATGTACGTGTATCTCATTCTAAGGTATGTTCACAACTCCACTTATATCCAAAATCATTGCACCTAAGAAAAATATCTTTTATATGAAGTGTGGGTATGAAGCATAGGTCGAGCTCTCTTGTTAACTAACATCCGCGCTCAGGCTCACACCCACACCCACCCTTTTTAAAAATGCAATCAAAATATATTTTTATTGTGTTTTAAAAGATGCACATTTATTTTGTTTTAGTTTTAATAGTAGTTAAGACAAACATTATGGTTAAAGAAATAAGTTAAAGTCAGTTATTGTGACATTGAGAGCCATATAGCCATATTCGAGATAAACATGAATAATAAGACACAAAGAAAGACGAAATAATTTAAGGCGCTGCATCTAGCTTCCATGTCTTTTTTATTTTTACCTTTTGCTTTATCTTTATCAAAATCAGCTTGACATGACTCACATCTGTTGCAGAAGTCGCATTTTGGTTTCGCTGTCTCATTTGGTTCATTAGTGTTTATACATGCTGTTGTTTCAGTTGGATTAACGTCAGTTGAACTAACGTCAGTTGGGTTAACGTCAGTTGGGTTTACGCCAGTTGTATTTATTTTGTTAGATTCTATTTCTTCACTGGATATATCTTGTTTCTTGTCAATGTTTTCAACTCTATTACGCCTTTGAAGACATGAAGAAAATAGTTTCTGGCAAGAAACACATTTCATTTTTTGAGTATTTGTTACTTTTGTACTTTCTTTATCATCAGACTTCTTAATGTCACCATTTTCAACAATAACATCCTTATTTTTATCTGTCTTGTCATCTTCTTTTGGTGGTGGAAAACAATAACAAAGTGCTTTTTGCAACTGTCCACAAAAAGCATAAGTTGACTTTGGCATTTCAGCTTTTGTTGTAAAATGATTACATATGATAAACCATACCATTGACATTAATGTCCAACAAATTGATAACAAAAAATATAATGTGATCATCATCAAGTATTCCGATTGTTGTGGAAATAAATTGGAAAAATTAAGTGAATAAACAGAATATGTCATAAAGCATGTCATACCTAAAATGCAAATAGAATATTTATTTTATAGATTTCATTTAGTATTCAAGAAAAAAAAAATTCTTACAAAGACCAATTTGTGATCCAAAAGGTAATGTATATGATAGCAAAGTAACACAATTTAAAATCAAACATGCATATATACCATTCATCATAAAAAATAATGGTTTTCTTTGTAGATATAATTGTATTGATATTATAGCATTATAACCATCTTCAAATGGTACTCTATCTTCTGCTTGACTTACAATCATATCTGTTCCATTCAATTTCCATAAAGGATGTTCACTATATTCACTAGTATCAATTACGTCATTCTTATCCTCTGAATATACGACTCTATTGGATCCTTGACTCCATGATGTTAAATTGATGCTGCACATTTGTTTATCAAATGGAAACTTTTGAACAAACAAGCTACATCTTGTTTTTATCGATAATGCTGGTAATATCAGATACACTTTACCTGCGTAATCGACAGATGCCAAACTATAATCACTCACTGTAAAATAACCACTTGTATCTGCTGAGTTCAATATCATTGTATCTGGTATCCATATACTTTTAACTGGTAGCATAACTACGTTAATATCATCTGAAGCACTTGGCGTCCATGATAATCGATTATCGGTCCATGATTGTGAAATAAACGAACTTGATGTCATTATTTGTTGTTTTTCATCGATAGACACAATTTGTTGTAGTGAAGCAGTGATATCAACATATACTTGTTCATCTGGTCTTATATTTTTATTATATCCATTTAGCAATGTTGTTATTAATGTTTGTTCAGCTAATTGTGTAGTTGATAAATTTCCGCAATTACAGAAGTAGAATAAAAAGCATATGAGGATAATAAAAGTTAGTAATTTTTTCATTTTCTGATTCTATATTTCAGTACGACAGAGCAATATGATCTTTCAAACAGATTTGTTGATTGCTGTTTTTATCCACATATAGAAAAGAAAAATTTTATTTTGTGATGTTATAAAGAGTATCTACACTCGAACAAGTTCCATTGGGACTAAAACTCATTATTATTTTGAAAATGATTTGTTTGTGCTATTGAACGACGGTGGGTGTGAGATAGGAGAATATCCACACCCTTTCACTGCAGCATTGCTCTATCCTATTTTTCGTCAATATGAACGTGGAAATATATAATAGATTCTCCTTAGAGGATTTTAAGTTTCAGTCAATCCAATATAAATAGTTTTCCCAAAACCGAGCGAACTTCTCTAATATGATTTCAGATTTACATCTGTTCGCAAAGAACCAAACTAAACCGAATCGCCAAAATTTAGTTCGAGTCCACAAAACATTAATAAAACAGGCTGAAACTTACTATTTGAAAGGTTGAAATGCATTTACATTGACCACCTTCCAGCTAATAATCGATATGGAACAAATGATAAGACACAGTTGAGTTTATATGACAACTTTTCAAAACTCTTAAATGGTATAGATCCCAATCAAACCGGGATGATCTTATTTATTTTATGTTCGATTTCGGGCTTTCTTGCAGAAAGGTCTACTTAATATGTATTCTTCGCGAAATTATAGTTGCCCAAGCAATACCGCTCACCTCAAAGACCTTACTTCAACGTCTAGAAGACAATTCTCAATCAGGATAAAAGTTCTTCCTTCTGGCCAAGTTTTCAATCTCTAGAAGAGCTCTCTCTATAAGAAAACTTTACCGTGCCAAACTGGCAAATGTTGAATGCAGAAAGTACACCTCCAGTGAAAAAAAAATTAAAAAATGACTTTAAAAACAAATGAATAATGGAAGGAGAAACCTTTCTAACTGCTCTTTTGCTTGCACAGAGAGAAGATGTTTTTTTTGTCACACTCAGTATTGGCATGGAATAAATTATATTTTTGCGAAGCAAAACAAAATTTCTATCGGCAACGAAATGTATTTTCTTTGTTTGTTCGATTCGAATGGTTGAAGCCATGAATAGGTCTATTTGTCAGTAAGAGTTTCTTATCCAGTGTTATTGTTGAGAGAACGCATAAATTAATTCCATCATGCAGACACGAGTTTTATATGTACACATACTATGAAAATACACCTTATTAGGCCATGCTTCAAGTTTTATTTTACGTTATCGAAAGTGAAAAGGATAGTTCACAACGAAGAAATATCAAATTCCAATGTTGATTTCTATATATTAAAGCTTTCATAAATCATATGATTGAATCATGTTGGTGACGTTGTATATTACCTTCTATCTGTAGACGCAAGGTTTCTCAAAGAATGTTTTTTTTTCGATTACTGCCGAACAAGCTCGAATAGGTTTGTGTGGGTGTGAATGTGAGTGTTAGTGTAAGTATGTGATAGTGTGGATGTAATCCTCTTCAATGACCCACGTTCTACTCTAAAAAGTATGCTTTTTTTTCTTAATACGACACTCGATTTATTGCTATAGCTAAAATTTGTACGTCGATACATCAATGTTTGCATATAGCTATTGAAAATTATATATTTTTAGTTGTAAATATGATTACAGATCTCCTTCTTGTAAAGTATTTAGTTTACAACAATTCGTTGTTAATCTCATTTACATAATTTATTAAACTCATTCATTAAGTGAAGTTCATTCAAAAATTAACTTTGTCTTGTGAGAACAAAAAAAAGAAGCAATACAAATTGACGGGAAAAATGTCGGACACATCAAATGGCCATTGACTTCTCAATGATCGATAATAATGGAAAATTTTACACCTTGATTGAAATCTTTTAACATGATAATATCAAGAAAGAAAAGATACATTGAAACAATGACCACTGGTAATGGCACTCCAGATACTGAAAATCTTTTTTTGCCATGGATTGAAACCAATATGTGAATAAGAAACCTATTTTAACACTGATTATCGATTCAAATGTCATGCGCATTCTTGTTATTATCGACGGAGACGATGAAACAGCCAGTAAGATCAATTTATTGTAGACAGAAAAATCTTCAAGACCAAATCGTACACTTCTTTTCCATTTATCAACGCCGCTAACATAATAGACTGTTGGAAGACATTTTTTCTTTGGAACAAATGTTTGATTCGTCAAATGTAGACGATAAAGTCAACCGCGATGGTGTAAGCATATGAAACTGAATAATGAAACAAAGAGAAAAGAAAAAAAAAATCAGTGACAAAAATTCTGAGAACTCCATAGTTTTGAGCAAATATAATCCATAGTCATTCTCTAAATTGTTTATAATCGAAAAGAATTAACTTAAATGAAGTTTTACTTGAACATTTTGGTCAATCAGAAATTCTTTTAAAGTGAATATTCCTAATGCGTTTTACTATTTTCATTTCTAAAAGAACAATATCTAAGAGTGTACTCATTTAATTTTTCACCGATAATATAGAACTAGGGCTTCTACACTACTATTCCTTTTTAATATTATTACTTGGTAATAAGTAATAAGTATTATTACCTTTATGAAAGACGATCTAAAAGGAACGTCAAAGTATAGGGATAAAAATTTGAATCCGCCCATTCGCGTCCATCGCAGACCGTGGCAGGTACGTTGATAAATTTTCTCATTGACGATGGGAACAGCTCTATTGTGTTTTACATTTTAATCGCGTAGGAATTGACCTAACAGTTTCTATTACTTATTGTTGCTCATTGAGTTAATTATTTATTGTATTAATGCCATTTGAGTTTTAACTGCTTTTTTATCAGTAAAGAATAAAATTGTGACTTATTGCTTTATTACCTTTTTTTTTTATTACCAATAATAAAGATTAGCGTATTATGTAATACTGGTAATAAGTAAGTAACGAGTAATAACTTATTAGTGAAATAAAGGAATAACAAACTAATAGATCCGATATGAAATAGAAATGAAGAACAACCAAGTGATTCATAATAAATATTATTTATTGGTCAAATAGTACTTTGTAGATCTTCTCAAATATGTTGAATATCTATGAGAAAACCATCGAATAGGAACTTGAATCACATCGTAGCAGCTGCTTTCTCGTTTCCAGTTGGCTAAGGCGCCAATGAAAAACTGTTTTTATCAAAAGCTTTTCTCACTGTCTCAGACTATATCAATTGATTGATGTAGATATTTAAATTCTATTTAAACATGGATAAAAACAATGGTTCTTCGAGTGAACACAATCAATAATTAAAAGTATTTTCATCATCATTGTATTTCGCGATTTTTTATTACTTTTCGAATTGATTACTGATTAGTAGTACTGACAATATAGCAACCCTATATAGAACATAATTATGTGTATATCAGATAAGTTTTAAGCATTCAGATATGGTTCAGTCGGATAGATCTGTCAGTTTATCTACAAAATTTTTAAAAAGTAAGATTATATTTTCTGTATAATGTCCCTGCATTATATTTATTTGTTTTAAATTCAACAATGAATAAAGCCAATCCATTATTCATAAAAGCTTCTGTAAAACTTGTAAATGACGTGAGGATCTTTGAACTATCGGAGGACGTCGTTGAAACTTCGAAGAACTTTTTCATGAAAATTTCGTTTTTCAAAATACGAATTCAAAGTTATTCAATCATTTTTCACATAATGTTAAGCAGAAATATAAAAGATCAATTAATAATGACATTTTTGTTCGGTATCCGTCATTTTTTTGAAAAATCTCTTCTCATTTAATAAGTGTTGAATTCACTGATTATGACATCCTAGTTTTTGTCTGCATTCTGAATACATGTTAATGAGTATCATTCATAGATAATATTGTAATAAACTCGTCGAGTAGTATTTTCTGGTTGGTATGAAAAAGATACACGGAAAAAAAGTCGAAATGTAACCATACAAAATTCAGATTATTCAGATATAAATAATATTATTATTACATTAAATAAACTCAAAAGCATGTTAATAAAATCATAAGTAAATAATATTGCAGTACCACATTTTAGATGGTAGCAAGCATAGCTACTACATACATTCGCTTGGCATACTTAATAGTTTTTCGTTTTAGTTTCTTTGTGTTTTCTATACAAAATACTATTTAACGTCAATAAAGGCTTACCTTGGTTTCACACTAGAAAACATGGATTATCGCTAGTGATTAACATTAAAATTAATCACTATGAACTTGATAAGAAAAATAGGTTAATATATTTACAGATTGAGTCGTAAATAACTTTACGAGAAGAAATTTGTGTATGTTCACTCTGTTAAAATAAAATGGGTTGATATTTTCATTGGTAGTAGAGGACAGTTCGAAATTTTTATTGATAAAAAGTTTAACAAAAATTGCATTGAATTATCATTTTTCATTTCAATACAGATTTGTAGACCCGTACGAGTTTCCCAAAAACATTAAGTATGCACATGACACCTTAAAATAGTGATGCATTTTATTCTATCTAGATTGGATTATTCCATAAATATTCTTATATAATTAGAAGAAAGACTTTAAACTGTCTTGTCACTGATGAAAAAAACAACTCATTTGATTTTAGCCGAGTGACGATACTTGAATTTCTTATCATAAATTATTCATGTTCTCGCCATGCATAATTAAAAAAGAATTCCCTATTTCGATCCTTTCTGCAGTTCGTAATTGTCTTTACTCTTTTTCTGCTGTTTACTTTAGACAATGAATAGTTACCAAAAATATCATCAAGTAATAACAGACATCAACGGAACACAATCGAACATTACATTCTCTTTATGGCATCTTGCTACTTTCCAACAGTTGTTTTTTTTTTTTTTATATTACTTGTTTCGACATTTCTTTTTTCAGCCATTTTAATATTATTCATTATTTTTTCTCTATCTCTATGGTAAAAATAAATGCTTCTCTAGTTAAACTGAGAGAAGCAACATATTGTGATAGAAATTCAACAGCAAATAAAGTAAATAATATGTTGTGAATATTATTATTTATTTTTGGACAATACAATAGTATCATTAGTACTAATTGAGAAATCAATACATTCATTACGTTATAAAATAAATCATGTCCAATGATAGGATAAGTACATGCTATAATCTCTAAATAAATGAGAATGTAGATAATAACATGATCAAAAACGCATACTTATTCTTTGATTGTAGAAACAATGCATTAATAAACCATAATCTCGGAAATAATCAATTCAATAAAGTTGTAATAACGAATGTCTTGATGGTTCATGTTTCGTAACGTAACGGAGAGCAAATGTCATGATCATACTTAAACTGGTAGTCATGATTAAATGAACTTGACAATACATTGTTTATATTCTTCAAACAAAGGTATATGCCAATTGAACTATATTAAATGCAATACATGTTTAAAGAAATAATGGAAAATAAATATCAATTTATTTTGTTCACATATTTGTTCTCATTCCCTTTCTTATTGCACATGTATCGAAATAGAAAGCAATAATTAATACATATACAACGAAGATTTCAGTCGATGGTGCACAGAAAGAATGCGATAAGAGAATCGCTCATATAATCATGGTTTTAAAAATGGACGTCGGTCAAATTATTTTCTCTCTATATATTCTGGCCAATAAATGATAATGTTATCTAAAAAACGTATCATGATTTTAAATAGATTTACAAGAAAGGACATTAAACTATTATTGAAATACTAGAAATAACTGTCTTCTAGAGAAAAATTGATAATGAACAACTTTTTACGTTACCATACGATAGACTAAAATTTTTTTCAATTCTATAATGACAGGCAAACTTTGACTTGAAATTTTTTGTAAGATGTGGGTGTAGATATGGCTGTAAGTGGTGTGTGGGCATGAATGTGGATGTCAGTTAACAAGGAAGCCAGATTCATGCTCACAATCATACACCACCTATACACCCACTCCATCAACCTCCTTTAAGCAGAAAAATAATTTCCATCCCATCCCTTCTGCTTATTCCACACTTTAGTTAAATCACACCAAATTCTACCAATAGAAAATCATGTTGGTCAGTCAAGTATCACTTAAACAGACATAACATCTCAATAATGACACGACAGAATGACGGCAACACGGTTATTTCGCAGTGTACTAGCCCCATGTGGTGCTTCTTTGTCTCCGATTGGATTGTCAAAAGATTTAGTGTGGTGAGTGTCTCTATGAAAAATGGCAGATAAGTATATGAGAGAGATGAAGAGAAAATAAGAGTCATCGTGTTACTTCGTCATCGAATTGTTGGATGCTATACTGTGAGAGCTTCGATTTTATTGGCACCGGGATACATCCTCATTGATTTGGGTCAGTAATGATAGAGGTATCGAGTGAAGTAGTGGAATAAACAAATAGGACTTTGAGATGTTGCTTATATCTATTAGATTACAGTTAGGTCGATGACATTAGGGAAACCGCAAACGAATGCGAACGCAATATATGGTAGACGCTTTTTTGTCGAGTAAGAAATTATTTTGCGAGATGAGATAGAAGTCTTTTTTGTGAGATTATATTTCCTAATCGATAGGCCTGCGACAGCTCTCCGTTCAAAGAACGGATTCTTTTTCAAGAACTATATCAAGAAAATAGTGCTCTTTTAAGAGCTGGATCTAGTAATTAGTTCGTTTTTTTTTAGAATTGAGTACTTCTCTTCTAGCATTAAGTTACCGTCAGCTTTACTCCAGTACATTTGTGCATTTCACAAGCTTGGTCCATAATGGAGCAATTATAAATCCAATAAGGAGATTAAAATGAGATTTCCAGGAACATCAGTTCATTCAAAAAGAATTTCTATATAGATCTGTTTCTATCGAAAGAACTATTGGCATAGTTCTCAAAATCGGAACTGATATGAAACTGTCGTAGGTCTACTAATCGATTGTTGATGTGGAAATGTAGAAAAAAGTTTGGGGGTAGATAGTGAGAAAATCGTATGCACAATGCCAATCTGCTTACTCTTGTATTCGAGAAGATTCACGTTTGTATGACTCACTTTTGCTGGTTAGAATCTCGAATACGAGGTGTTTGTTGGGTTTGAGTGAATGTTTATGCGCATTAATTATCACAAGGACTAGTTGAAGTGTGATGTTTATTTTTCTTATGAAGCACATAACATTTGGTGATCTCAAAATCTCGATATACGTCAATGGTTGGCACGGTTGTTGATAATAAAGACATTAATATTTCATGCACACGAAAAGTTGATAAGCCTGGTATATTGTACAATTTTACCTACGGTATGAATCCTGTATTAGATTTGAAATGAGAAAAAAAGTAGGAGGCATTCATTGAAATGAATTCTTCCTATGATATTGATTTGCATGTCATTTATTATTCTTAAGAAATTTCATTCCATTCTTATCGTAGAATAAATTTGAGATATCAAAATGATAGGTGATACCAAGATTTTGAATTATCTTCACGATGTGATTCATCGTGATGTAACTGTTTTTATCATTGTCAGAGCACTTTCGATCAGTTTGTATTATAGCCGATTAATGATGCAAAATTCATCGTCTTCCAATTAGATTGAAACATTTATTTTTTGTATTAAAACAACGCTAACTGAATTCCGAATTCTGGTGAGGAATGGCATAGAAAATGTCGAAAAAAAAAACGTCGAAAGAAAAATGATCGAAAGATAAACATATCGAAAGAAAAAATATCGAACGTCTAAAATGTCGAAAAGTTCCAAGATGGTCAATATAAACAATTCACTATAAAATTGTCTCCTACGGGTCGCTAGCATTACCGTCCGGTATTCTTAGTAATTGTTCATTGTGTGACACGACTATTGCAGTAAAAGAAAGGATAATAGTCGAAANTCAATAGCTAGTAGTTTTTTAGTCAATACTTTCATTAGAAAATATCAGAAAAATTCTGTTCAGTTATAAAGATCGTACTAAATGGTAGCATTATGTAATTATGGAAATATTTAGATATTAAGAGATCTTAAAATAGATAGTCTAATATAAAAATCGTTCTAACTTTCTATTAGTAATGGTATCATTTTATGAATTAAGATGTCTTTCAGCTGTGTTAAATAATTATTTCAATTAAGAATAGATCAAACTTCTCCATTGCAAAGAAATCATATTATGAGTGAAAAATGTCAGCCAAAGCATAGTATAATATAAGAGTTATATGAGTTTTACATAGTATGTTTGTGTAGACATGAATTAATAGATTGTTTCTTGAAAGAACTGATTGTTTAATTGATATATTATGTACAACGATTTTTCATCGATTTAGTTAAGAATATAGGCTAGAATATCGACCTATGATTTTATATCATCTCTCATACAAAAAAACAAAACAAAATAACAGACACAAGAAACTTGTATATTTTGGATCAGTTATCATGTTACTCTAATATTTATGAAACACTATGCGTTTCTCTTTTTGCATTTGTATCTTATACTACACAATAATTTTATTGACATCATTGGTCTTAACCTTGAATATATTTCTAAACAAATTACAGATAATGTATACTTTCATTTCGAAAAAGTCAACTTTTCAATTATCACTAACTCCTTTTTTTTCTTTTATGTCGAAATATACTCTAAAGACAAGTGTTGTGTATATTTATTCAATAAACGGTAGATATCATAAGTAAAAGTAGTTGAAAATGAAAGACAAAAAAAGAACTGATTATCACTCATTATTTACTTCAACTTGCATAGTCTAAAGGTTGCACGATATGACTAAATATAAAATTCTTCGAAATGAAGATTTATGTTTATTAAAGACGAAATAAAATATTATATTGACATCTTTTCTTTTTTTTTTTTTCAAAATATCTCTTGTTTTATTGTCGATAATTTTTTCTTTTTCATCATCATTATCTATTTCTTTTCATTCGGATAAAAAGGTAACCGTTGGTAAGTAAGCGCATCTACACACTTGAACTGTTAGCTTATCTTGGATAAGACAGTTTGTCGTCAACGTTTTTTTTTTCTGCTTGTTACAGATATGTCAACATCAAGAGAAGAAGCGGATAACAATGTTTACCTTTTTCCCCTCTTTTTCTCTCTCTCTCGCTCTTTGTCTTATCATTTCGTATATAAAATGAGCAAAAATTTTATATATTCATTTTTGTTGACTACATTGTATGTGAGCTGGAAGATGGATTTCGCATAGCTATTTTTTAAAATGCCAGATCTATATTCTTCCAGCTCATATCAATAAGTCTATAATCATCATTATTCTCGTAAGTCTTATTGTATATGTGACGACCTTTGTTTAAGCCGAGAATCAAACACAATTTAAATTCAATTAGTTTTTAATACTTTTCTTTTCTGTTGATATTCTCTTCTTTTCTTAAGAAGAGAGAATACAAAAAAAAAGAACGCATTAAATTGAGATTGAGTTTCTTTATAACGTTTTACTATGTAGTCAAATTTCGTCACATATAGATTATCAACAGCTGTAAAGTTCAGGGAGAAAAGAAAAAGCTTTTTTTTTTTCGATTACTTTTTTTTGTTTCGACTTTCGTTTGTTGTAATGAAAATCGAAAAAGAAATGTTATCGCCTGTGAAAAAAACCATTTGTTATATTTTTTTTTCTTTCTTTTTCTTCTCCTCATTCTCTTTTTTCTTTTTTTTTTTTGCTTTCTCATGACATACTCGACTCGACTAAGTGGAGCAGTTCGTCTCACCCTGAACATCAATAATTGGTGAGATTCAACTCCTCCACTTCTTTGTAGTCGGTGATATGAACGAATATTTTGAGGTAAGCTATTATTTTAATAAAATTTTATGCTACTTTTATATGGTTTCTATTTCTATTGAAATAAAACATTGATCAGAAATGAAAATTTTAGGTGCTTACAATTGATAATCTATGAAGAAATAATATGTTAACAATCAAATAATATCATTTAATTGGAACTATTATAAGAAGTGATGATGTACGAATTTATTATTTGTATTACATGCCAATTAGAAGTTTTAATAGAAACAAAATAAAATACTTTATACAATAAGAGTGAATTTCATGGAGTGTTCTCTTTTTTTGTTTTGATTAAGGTTGATTCCGATGGTATGAAATAGAAATTATCATGTGTTGGAAGAAAAAATTCTGATCATCTTCAATATTTTATTCGATCGTACGACAGTGACATTCTAACTATGAAAGTTTATTTTATTTTATACAAAGTTTTATTTCTTGTTAATTTAATAAAAAAAAAAAAAAATTACAGTAATATTATCATCGAAGGAAAGATTGAAGATAAAACAGGGAGAAAGATAATTAGTTAACAAATATTATCATATGTTTCTTCATCGTTAGCATGTTCAACAACTGGCGGTAGAGGAGTACCATATGCATGTTGTCGTAAATTCGTTATTTTTGCTGGTTTCAATTCAGAATTATCATTAGATGAACTAGAGAACAATAAATGTGGGTCTGATACTAAAGTTGAACATACAAAATAATCAGATTTTTCAATATTGATTTGAGGATTTTGCATGAACAACGGACTATCACAATGTGTAATGACTGATTCTTCATCATCCGTTAGAGAAGGAATGCTTGAGTCAGAATCTTCCCCTGTAAAAGAAAAACACGATAACTAATTGTTTATATTGAATGTTTTCAACAAAAATTCTGTAAGATTAACATGTAAAACATAATGAAAATGCTTTGAGATTAAATAAGAAGATTTTTACACTTACATTCATCAAATGAATCTTTAATATTTGTTTTTTTAATTATTTTTAAACGATTATTTGTCGATCTTGACGTGATATATAACTCTGGAATAAAATTTTGTTTTTCATCTAAATTAGTTTTTATTTTTTTAAATTGATGATCACGATTATTAGAATGTTTTAATGAATAAGCTTTTGAATGTAATATTCTAGTATGAGTCTCTTCCTTTTCTGGTAATATTGGCGTCCATATTGGTATTTGAAGAGGATGTGACAGTTTTGCATTGTATACATTATGTTTGATTGTACCTTCACCAATAGTTTTTGAATAATTTAATGGTTTTTGATGTAATGAAAATCCTCGAAATGTTGAATGAGGTGAAAGAGTTGGTTGTAATTTATTTCCAAAAGCATCGTTAATATCGAAAGGTTGTTGATGAGAAGATAGATTTTCTAACTTAGGACAAAGACGACGAATTAAAATTGGTGATTGTTGATCAAGGTCTCGCTTTATTTTAATTTGATGATTATTCTTTATTGATGATTCATTTAATTCTGTATATAATAAATTTAAAGTTTTCATTGTTAATACTTTTGACTGTCGAGTAGAATACTAAAATTAAATTATTTAAATGAATATTATTTAATAGAATTTAATTTTAATTACTTGTTGACGTTTAATCGAATTTGACTGATTATTTGAACGTAAATAAGCAGTAACTAAGTTGTTTGTGTTAAATATCATCGTTGCAAATGATTTAATTATAGTTATTTCACACTTTTCTGCTTTTTTTATATGTCTTCAGAGGACGAGCAATAAAAGTAAAAGTTATTTCACCAAAAGAAAAAAGTAAATATGACTTTATCCTCATTTAAATTATTCATCGCAACTTCAACTGAAGGGATTCATTGCGAAAATAAAATTTCATAACGCAATTTTTATTAAACTATCAAGTCGACCCTTATAACATTGATTTAAAAAGAAAATTCTTCTCAATTAAATTAGTATGACCAGACAAATAAAAAACAACAGGAAAGTACAGATGAAAGATTTTGAAAATCAAAACAATAAGAGTTATAAAGTAAAGTGTTTGTAATTCAAAAATTGAATACAATTTTTCTTTCTTAAATAATTTTACATAGTTAAATAGGATTCGTTAAGCTCTGTAAATATATATATATATGAAAAAATGCATTTACATATCTGAATTTATGACTGTTGTACATAAAACAAATAAACTTCACTGATGTTATATACGGTATTAATGATGTAGTTTTTTTTTTCTTGTTTAGTAAATCAAATGAGCATATCGTTAGTTTTTGTAAGGTGTTGAAAATGCAAAAATGAAGCAGACATTTTTATATGTGATTAAAAAGATCGTGATGAGTTGATCAAGAATATTTTGGTTTTATTTTTTTTGTGGAATGAGTTATTAGGGGAAAAAAATTCGGCTTTTTCAATGACCTACTTCTTCTGAAAAAGAAGTCAACCTAGATGACTTTCCTAGATTTATTTTTTCATGCTGAACCTGAAAAGAAAGCAGATTGACAATTTGTCGGCTATTGAAAATTGATCTCCTTTTTGGGACAAGCCAACCGTTGGAAAAAACTAAATTTCTTTCTCTAACAACTCATTGCAAGAGAAATCTAGTCTCTAATGCATGACATTGACAATAGATCAGCTGTTTACTCTAATTTGGATACATGTCTGGGATCAGTTTAATACGAAACGTAATTTCGAAGAGTTTGTTTCATATTTGTTTGTAATGATTTACATGATATTAATTTGATTTGATTCTTTTGTTATTGATTTAACAAAGTAATTGTCAAACCTATTTTAAGCTTCATCAAATATATGCAATGTATATTTTAGTAAATATTATCGTATTTTTATAATTATCTGTTTCGACCTTGACTTTGGATACTATAATCATACCTCAGCAGAGTATAATTATAGATTGGGTTCAAAAAAAAGAAAAAAACACAAAACGAATTTATATTGACTGTTAAGCTACAAACATATGTGTTGTGTTATTGTGATAATATATGTGCACACTTATCGTATTCTTCTCAAAAGACAAATTGACCGAGCACAACTAATAACAAGTTTGTTGTTTATCTTTTTTTCATTCTTTTTCGTCTCCGATTGACCTTGATCGAAACATATATAAATAACATAATAATAAGAAAGGAAATCTATATATATATATATATATTTTTTTTTTTTTTCTATTACGCATTTCAACAGTAAAACTATGAAGAAAACATTTGATAATAATTGGAGTAAATCAGAAAAACATTTAACAGTAAGTATTGTTAAATATTTCTTTGAAGAGAATTAAAGAAATATTTTTTGTAGCAGGCATTTAGTGCTCCTTCATTTGGTCATTCAATTGACTTTGATTATAAACGTGATATAAAATGTCTATCGAAAATATTGCAAAAATGTGAAATAACTTATGCATTAGATTTAGATTTTATTCTTCGTTTTCTATCATCATATAATTGTGAACAACGTCTGATACTTGTTTATGGTCTTGAATATGAATATGGTTATAAATTTATTAATATGATACTTGACCAACCTGAATCTCCTGTACGTTTATGTACATTAGCCATGATAATTGAACCAATGGTATTGTTTGCACGTGATTTTCATGATTTACTTATATTAAAACGAGCTGATAAAAATAACTGTAATATATTCAGAAAATTACTGGGAATTTTATTAGCATTAGATAATAATGATATACAAAACTTTAAAGAAACATATGAAAATGTATTTAAAAATTCAGTTCAAAAAGACATTGAACTTGCTCAAGATGAAAATAGTATTGCATCAAAATTACTTATTAAATTACTTGAAGGAAAACGTTATGAAGTACCGGTACATTCAGCATCAGTTGCAAAAATAATTGCTCAACAATTATATGAAGTTCGTCAAGGTACATCTGAAATTGATCGTGATACATATACACAAATGTTTACACGTGATGCTTTTTCACAATTAGCAGCTATATTTGATATATATGAAGATAAATTTGGACAATCAATACAAGAAGCTATAGAACATCAATTTCAAAGTCAAATTGAAATAAAATGTTTTCAAGACATGGTTGAATATATAAGATTACCAAGTGGTTATTATTCTAAAATACTTCGACAAGCATTAGATGAAAAACCAATTGATTATAGAACATTAATAAGAATTATTATTGGTCATCAAAGTGAAGATTTATGTGAAATTAAATTAGAATATTCAAAAATTTATGATGAAACACTTGATAAAACAATTGAACATCGTATCGATATTGCAGAAATAAAACATGCACTTGTTATGGTAATTACAAATGGAAAAAATCCATTATCATCTAGTTGTGGACATGCTCTTTTTGAGCATAGAAATCATAGTAATCTAACTAGTTTAAGATTAAGTCCAATAACAACAGATGGTATGCAACTAAAACTTAATCGTTCACAAGAAGCATTTGATAAACTTGCTAATATATTTAAAATGAAACGTCCGCATTAAATAGATTATTATATTTCATTTTTTTTCTCTTTCATAATTAAAACATGTTCTATTAATATATAATATTTGAAAAAAAAAATCACTTGTTGATTAATCAATGCTTGCATTGATACAATATTGAGATAGCGTATAAAGTTTTACGATCTACATTATGTCTTGTTTCGACTCAAACTGAATATGTTTTATACTGAAGTTTGATAAAAAAAAATGAATAATTTTTTATGAGTATTTAAAGATGAAATTCTTCATTTCATTTTTTAAATCTCTAATTCTTTCATTTATTTTCCATTAAATAAAAACTATATGTAAAATTTTATCACTTAATTGAATAAGAATATTCGATGTATAAACTAGTTCAAATACGGCAGCGAAATAGATATATTTATGATTAACAAAAAAAAAATGAAAAAACAAGATACACTCCGACATTTCTTATTAATAAAAATCAGGAAAAAAAATTCTTGTCTTTTCTTTTTATACAACTCTACGAACTTCAAAGAATCGTTTTAAATAATATACTTGACCAAATGCCATAGCTAATAAAATAAAAGCTTCAAAACATGACCACATAACAACACGTGAATTGGTATTTTCATTAACTAGAAGAATATATATATATATGTGTGTATAATTCTATCAATAAAATAAAAATAAACATCACTTACTAGCACGATGAATACGTTCTCTTACTTCCATAAATTCTTGTTCATGTTTTATATTACTTAACGATGCAGATAATTCAGCAACAAGTTCTTCAAGTTTATTATGATGAACTAAACACACAAAATTAATAATTATCTTGCGGGACATTCAACATTGTCCTACAAGAATCTCATCTGTACCATAGGAAAAATGATGAAGACGATTTTATTTATCTGAAATTTTTTCCTTGTTTATAAGTAAATTTAATTATTCTCATAATATTTTAGGAGTTTTCTAATCGTCTCTAAAATCTAATCGATTTTTAAATATTGAATATCTCAAGATAAATAATTCCACAATTCTATAGAATGTGTTCGAATCGTTTTTCTAGTCTATAAGTCTCTTCTACATGCTCAAAATATGAGTTAATAAATGATGAATCACTTTGAGAAATTTTTCTTGTTAATATTAGAAAAATAAATATTTATTTACGTGTAACATTGTCTGATGTTTTACCAGATGCCATATCAAGTTTGGGTGAATCTCCAACATCCATTTCAAACATAACCATTTTTGGTGTCATTGTTGACATTCTATTACTAAAACATAATTTATAAATTCCATCCATATGAGCAGAAAATGTTGTTTTTCCACTTGATTCTCGATCACCACGGTAAATTTCTTTTTGATCAGGTCCAGTTATCTAGATCAGAAATAAATAGGATAAATTCAATAATTTATATAAAAGTATTTCATTTTACTTTAACATCTATGTCGAGAAAACCACCTTCGATTACTTCATATGTAACTAATAATTTTGTTCCAGATGTTAATTTTTCAAAAAAACATTCTTCATCATGAGCATCAATTAATACATAGTAACTAAGTACACTTTTTGTTGATAGTAGTACAATAAATGAACAAGTAAGCAGCGATATCCAAGTCATTTTATGTAAAAGTAATTGAAAAATATTTTCTTTAGAATGAATAATTACGATTGGGCCACTTTGTCAATTGAGATTGACCAATCATAAATTATTATACGTTGTCAAGTATAACATAAAACTTAATATCAAGTTATGCAAAAATATGAGTTACATTTTAATAAAATAAAAACAATAATACTGTTTAGATAAAAATCTTCGCTAATTTGTTTTTTTTTTTTTTGCTTTATTATCATTCGTTTGTTAAACTAACTAATCAAATAGCACATATGAAATAGGGCATGTAATTCTCAATATTTCAAAAATATTCCTAAAAGGAAAAAACAATTAGCTGATTGTAGACTTTTGACTATATTTTATTCATCAGTTAAAAAATATAATTAAAAAAAAAAAAGAAAGAAATTTTCTGTCATCGATCTTGTCAAAAAGACAATAAAGTGTAAATCAAAATACAAAGATGACAGTAATAAATGCATCGCTAATTTCCATTGAATTATATCGATGGAAATATTTTATTAAAAAATGAAACATGAAAATATCAACATAATGAACTCGTAAAAGAAAAAGCTTTCGGTAAATAAATAATAAAAAACTAAAAAAGAAATTTTACACATGTATTTAAATGAAGTTGAATAATACTTTTAAAATATAAATCTTGAATTGAAACAATGGAAGATTATGCAATATAGACAATTAGTTGTATATGAACATAGTTAAACATTCGAATATCATTGGTATTGAATCGTTTTTCTTTTTATATTTTTACTATTTTCTGTTCTTCAAAAATTCAATGTATTTACAAAATACAAACTTTGTCATAGATCATATTTTATGAAATGTGTGTCTATTCATTTCTATTTTTGATACATTTATTAAAATAAAAAAAAGCAGTATGTATCGCAGATCAGTCTTGAATTCCGGCTAGTCTTGTATTGGTCTAGGCTAATCTCAAATCAAGATTGAACTATTCCACTGTCGGATCGAGAAAACATTCTACAGTAAAACTCAAACAAGTCTCTGAATTCATGTTAGATTCAGTTTGCCTTTGGTGAACTACAATAAAACAATGCTGTTTCAACGAAGTCATAGGTCATTTGACCGAGTAAATGCAAGCCCGATTAGTGATGAATCGATTTCCCATGGAATCTATGCTTCTCTATAAACCAGTTCATTACTGCTTAGATCATCCCCTAATTCATAACCTGTTGATTGTGTCAACTGAAATACCATTGCCTTTTTATATAGTTTATTAATAAAACTTCGGATTCGACATTCATCTGTAGACTGATTTGAGTTTGGTGGTAAATTACTCTCTCAATCTGATATTGGGATAGTTCAACCTCAGATTTCAGATTCAGCTAGACCAATATGGGATTGGACTGAGTCATAGGTTGCTGTATGATATATATTTAAGCAAGGAGGCTCTTCCTGGAATTTTTTTGTACTGGACATCTGGGAAGAGGAAGGGAAGTCGACGAATATGGACACGGAGAGGAGAGGATGTGACGGCCACATCGTCACTGATCTTATTATATTGATGCTTGGTGTGTATGTGTATATATTTGTTCTATTTTTAATTTCGTTTTCCTTTTTCCCTCGCTTTATGATTATTATTAATATTTTATTTATCTCACTCTTGTTTTCATAAAATAATAAGACTCATAATTTAACTTTTTATTTCTAATTCTTACTTCTTCATTAAGTTACTTCTATCTAATTTCTTGTTTACTAATATACTTTGGACCTTGATTCATATTCGATATTTATTCATATTATTCTTGTCATTTACCAATTCAAATTATTGTGGTACCTGGCATATTTAATAGTTGCGTCTCATTCAAATCTAACGACGTAACAAATGTCGACCCTGATAGGAGAGACGTTTTGAGTTCTGTCTCTCGTCAGTCTACTAATAATTCTTCCACACATTCGTACAAAATATATTTGAAAACATTATCAAGTTTTTCATCAACTCAATCATGATTGTCGTCAATTGTTTCTTTATCATCAATGCAACGTGCATCTTTTGATAATTTGATAACACTGTTCAATCATCTCTTCATTCAGTATCATTAATCAATGATTTTCATCATTCATTTAATTCCTTTATTGACAAAGACATGAACATTTTAACGAAATGCTTATCTTCAGTTGTTGATTCATCAAAAATTGATCATGACAATCAATTCACAGTTAATAAATCTCTTCTTACCGTACTTGAAAATATAAGAGGAGAAATGTGATCACTCTCTGATCGTCTTGAGGGTATGGGTGTAAGTGTGAGTTTTGTTAAATAGAAGGCTAGCACTCACACCCACATCATACCACCCAGACCCTGAATACTAAAAACTGGAGATCGCTATTTGCTTTCATTTTCGATAGAAACTAACATCTCAAGATGATAATTCAATGATTGAATTAAAACGTTGTCTGAAAAGGTCAATTAAATCATTTAATTAGAAAAAATTTCTCATCAATATTAATTGAAATCAAAAGTATTTATCGTTCTCAATCTCGTGCAACAATTAATTTATGTTTATATCAATTATATCATGATAGTCTTCTATCATCTCTTACATTAACTGGTCAAAGTTTACTTGCTTAACACGCATTACTTGCTTATCTTCTTCATGCTATAACCTAGAATATAGCTATGCGTTTGATTCTTGTCCCACGCCTCACACCCACAGCCATTCTTCCAACAAGCTGCATTCCGTGTCAATTACTATATGTCAAACATTTTATTTTCTAAAATTGCTTTTTTAAAGACAAAATATTTTTCATCTTTATTACAAGATAATATGGAAAAGTGCATATTCAAATTTGTACAATAAGTTTTATTCTAGAAAAGAGATGTATTAAAAACTGTTTTGACATTTTTCATTGAATAGATTTTATTTGAATTACAAAATTAGGTAGAATAAAATCTTGTTTAGACTTCATATTGTATTCTTTGAAAAATTTGCTTTTAGTTGACAAAGATTACGCATTAGGAGAAAATTTTGAACAAGCGTATATTCGAAAAGAACATCAAATTTTGATTCTGATTGATTAGTTTTGATTGTCATTAATTGTTTACAAGTGATCGAAAAGTTAGCAAATATTTTCTATGAAGATTTTTGTATCATTAATGATTTAAAATTATATTGCCAACGTCATTTATGGAAGGATTCAATTTTCATAGATGACTAGAAGAATGTGTTTACAACTATTTTTGCTTAGTAAACATTACAAATTGGAAAGTTTTTGAAAGTATTGGAAAGTTTATATTAACGTACGTAATATCAGTCTGTAGTTTTTATGAATGGAAAAAAATTCTTTTAAAAAAACTTCCTCATAAAGCGCGTTTTTTATCTAAAAAATATTGCTTGTTTTAGAATTTAAACTTAAAATCCGATCACAATTAATTCTGTTGCTCGTTTTACTAAAGATCCAAATAAAAAATAAAAAATTTCTTGAAGAAAGATTAATGAAAGGAACTTAGCAAAATAAGGTATGGGAAAAAAGTTCGCGACATTTTCTTATCGATATTAATAGAAAAATTTCTAAGAACTTTTTTTTTTATATAATATACTAAAAGATGCAGCATGAAAAGCTCTACAATTTGCATAAGACCGATTTTTTTACAGTTGCCCTTTTTCTTTTCAAAATCGTCAAAACTTCAAGCAATCAAATCTCGACTGTGTGAAAAGATAAGACGAACGAGAAGTTATCTCTTTTCTTATTTTATCTTTTCATTACCTGTATATATTGTAGAGCTTTCTACGCTGCATCTTTTGGTATATTTTGTTTTTTTTTACGAAAACATATTAGGAGATAAAATGATGAAATAAAAAAAAAAGAAATGTCTTTTCATGTTATCTTTTCGTAGCGTCGAAAATTGATCGCACAGAATTTTATTTTTTTTGTATACCAAAAGTAGACAATTAAAATAAGCTTTCCTTCGTGGATTGTAGAGCATTTTACGCTGCATCTTTTGGTATATTTTGTTTTTTTTTTAATAAAAGATTTCAGGTGGTAAAGANACGTTAGTTACAAGTAGACCTATTCGTAGACGAAATTTCAGATCGAAATATCGTCATTCGATTTGTTAGCGTATACTATGCTATAGGCGAAAATTCCAGTAAAATGGCTATAACTCTGAACGAAAGGCCTATGGGCCCTTATCTTTTTGGGGTTTTTCATATCTTACTGGGATCTACCTTATGCACAGAGTTCGAACTCAAAACCGATTAATCACTTTGGGTACCTCCCTCGTGAGTTATCGATCATTCCAGATGAAGAAGAAGTCATACTCACACCGGGATATGTACTTTTTAAAGTTAAACAGCCTGAATTCAATTCAAATCTGAATAAACATATCGTATACTTAACCTCAACACTATCTTCTGTCTATACGTCTATTGTCAAAGATATAAATGCTCAGAAGAAAGCTTCCCCTATAGAAAACGTTGGCGATTATTTTGAACAATTCTATGAAGATAATGATATAACAAACAGTAAGCTCTGATCTATTGACTCTTGGACTGATTAGTTAATTATCGCTTTGGTGTTCAACTCATGGAACATATAGTTTATTTACATAAACATCAGACAGTTATTTTTCTTTGACACACTTGATTAAAGTCATTCAAATCAAATGTCTTTATAAACTGAATGGTTTCAAAAACGTATTCTAGACCCAATGATCAGAAGAAGTTTTGCATTCTATACTCTAAGAATCCTTATTATACTCGTAGAAAGCTTGAATTCCCTTTGGATGTGGACATGAAATGTGGATGCACGCGTGGATATGGTTTTGACTATGAAGCATGAGTATAAATGAATGAGAGTGAAGACACATCTGTACCAATATTATAGTTAAACTATGACAAGAAAAAAAAACTTGTCATCGCTGAATATTCTATAATGTTAGAGTGCTAATTAATAAACATAAATCTCAATTTTCTTTTGTTAAAAGGTATCTTCTATTATGTGTTATATAGACCATTTGATACATAAGACTTACTGATATTTCTACTTTTTCAACAAAATAGTTTGATATATGCATCAGTGTTTGCTTTCGAAAATATAATTCTCACAGTAGTTACAATTTCTATATTCATTACTGACTTTCAGATATATTTCGTATCCTTTCATATCAAGAATAATTTAAGACTGAAATGCAAATGATACTTCAATGTCAAATGACGACTAAACTTATAAACTTCGACAATGAGAAAATTAAAGGATCGAAAATATTGAAGATTTAATTAAAAACATAATGCGAGAACAAAATCGATGAAATTCTTCTTTTTTCTTTCTGTTGAGTGTTTGAAATTATTAAAAAAAATAATAAAATCATTCAATCTTCGAATGATTCAACATCACGGATAACTACGAATAAAATGAGAACTGGAATTAAAAACCTATCGATTGATAATAAACAAGTATTTAAACGTATATTAAGAATACGATTTGTAAAATATTGTTTTTTTTTTCTATCAATTATTTCTATTATTCAATTACTGAATAAATGAATTTTTAGCAATCGAGTTTGAGCAAATTTAATCATTATCATCATTTGCGAATAAAAGAATGAAAATTGATTTTTCGATATAAATACTTTCTTTTAATTCAGTAAGGAGATGCATCAAAATATGGTTCATAAAATTAAACAAATTTGAATAATTCTTCAATTTCAATTTCTTTTTAAAATTATTCGATTGATGTAGAAATCCGAAAAGGTAATCTTCATGATATTAAATTTGAATTTAATAAATCAAATAAAACTGCAAGATATTGTATCGAAAATGGTAACAATAAATTTAATTGATAAACTCGATGAATATTTGGTTAAAAATATCCAACATATATATCAGCTAAGTTTACTTTAGTTAGTTTTATTTGTGATAATTTTCTCTATTTAATACGATTTCTTTTAAAAATCTTCTTTTTGGCTTTGCTCAACTTTCATTAAACATTTCAAGAAAACGATGCTGTCTGTCTCTTTGTAAGTGTATTTGTTTGTTAAGCTATGCTTATTTTTTATTTTGCATTCGAATGAAATATAGATATATCTATATGAACATGTTTGGATGTGAAAATAATTCTTTTCTTCATCCACACTTCTTTCTTTTTTCTTTAATCTAGTCTACTCCGTCTTTTTCTTTCTCATATATTAATCAAACAAAATTTATTTTGTCTGGGTAATTAATTTAATTCGTCGTTTCTGTATCTATGCATGGTACTTCATTATCCGTATCCTTTTTTTTTTGGTGTTATAAACCCTTTCTTTTTGTTCTTCGTAATGTACTTCTTCTTTTCGTTCTGATAGTAATGGCACTCACGAATAAGGCTTTTTTCCTTAAAACATTTATAGAGACTAAAGATGCAAATTGAATAAAAAAAAAAAGATGTGTTTGACATTTTGTTTTCTTTTTCAAACTTGAAATGTCTATATGGATGGACTTATTATTGTTGATAATGATGCATCGAGACCTCTTGTTGTCGTTGAATTCTCAATAGATTCTGTTGACTGAAAATTAATTACGGTTGATGAATTTGTTGTTGGTACATTTTCATTAATATGAGACTCATATGAAGGTGGAGGTGATGTTGTTACAAAAAGATTTCGTGGTTGTTCAGTTGCTGTGTAAGGAGGTGGCGGAGTACGAAAACCTTCTACGTGATGTGAGCGTTGATGACGAGAATGTCTACGTCGTCTTTCTTGTTGTACTGGTACTGTTGGTGATGATGATGATGATGATGATGATGAATTTGAACCAATACTTGATTCATCTGAATCATAAGTTAATTTATATTTAACACGACAAATAACAAATCCAATAAAGGATATACATGGAATACCAACTATAAGTACGATACAAATACTTAATACTGGCCAAAACCATGCTGATTTTGCAGGGGAAGTCTCAGTTTCTATGTCACATATAAAAATATGTATATTTCTTTTTGTTTCAAACGAAAATATTAGTTAGATATCCTACCGATTTGTGCGTTTGTTAATACTGAAAATATGAAAAATATAATAATCAATAAGAAATGAACCATTGCTATGAAGGCGTTCGAATGTATTGTCTATAATACAATATTTTTTTTTTACTTTACTTCTAAGAAGCCATAAATATTTGCGATTCATGATTAATGGAGCTTCGCAATAAAAATTTCATTCATATTATTTATAAAGAACATTGAATAATGCAAAAATAGAATTACGATTTTTCGTCTGGCATTTCGACGACTCGTTTCAGAGACTGAATTTCTCATTTAACATGGTCTATTCGAGTTGCATTTTTCAATGATGAGTAGTTCAAATCAGACATGAATTTGATAAAAACTTCAGATCAACATATCGAATATTCAGCTTACTCATATGACCTTCAGAAGAATCTTAATTAAAGCGAGCATCTTGTTTTTTTTAAATGAGCATTTGAATAAGCATGATGTTAAGAATTAAAAAAAAAATAAGCTGATCCAATGGCACTAAGTTGAGTTTTTTTCAATATAACAATCAAATATGAATAAACTGATACAATAAAAAGTTACTTTTACGTAGTGTAGATTCTGTTAACGCGCATAACAGATAGAATAAGTCAACACCAAAGGTAATGATTAAATAATTTTACTATTTTGTGCTTCGAACAATGGCCGTGTTTTTTCTTTGCTTGTGCTTTTCTTGCACACACTTTGTTTTACTTCGTTCTGTCAATAAATTTTAATAAAATAATTGAATTTTTTTCAACTGTTTTCTTTTCATTATTCAGTTTTTATGATTACTTCACGAGAATATACAATTCTTATTAAAAAGATTCATTACAGTTTGTCAGCATTAGATTAATAAAACATGAAGAAAGCAAAGAAAAAAATGCCCGTTGTCTCAAACACCTTCACACATCGGTGCAATCTACGTTCTTTATATGTCTTGTGTTGAAGATCAAATTTTTCTTAGTTTCACTGACGAGGGAAGGTCCCCAACTGTCCCCTCGCTTTTGAATCAGGTACATGCCCAAACGATAGACCTCAGTGAGTTATTAAACACCCTACAAGGGTTCGGTTGTCTAGGCATCCTGAGCAGAGATATACAATTATTACTGTTACTAATATCGGCACCAGAAGGAAGGTTTTCTTCACTATTGTAAGGACAAAACATAGTGTTGTTCGGGCCGATTATGGAGTTTGTAGGGACCCTCTTTCATATGGCCCGAACGATACCATGTTTTGTCCTTATAATAGTAGAGCGAATTCTTTGGTGGTTGATAGAAAACGTCGTTTTCTATGAGCTACAGAAAAAATTCACTCTACTATTATAAGGACAAAACATGGTGTTGTTTGGGCCATATGAAAGAGGATCCTTGATAACCCCCAGATTGGCCTGAATAACAATATGTTTCGTCCTTATAATAGTAGAGTGAATTTTTTCTGTAGCTCATAGAAAACGACGTTTCCTATCAACCACCAAAGAATTCGCTCTACTATTATAAGGACAAAACATGGTATCGTTCGGGCCATATGAAAGAGAGTCCCTACAAACCCCATAATCCGCCCGAACAACACTATGTTTTGGCCTTACAATAGTGGAGAAAACCTTCCTTCTGGCGCCGATATTAGTAACAGTAATAATTGTATATCTCTGCTCAGGATGCCTAGANCCTAGGAATTGGATTTGACAGGAATCAGATTTGATGCATCGTCAATATCCATCGTTGTGATTCTTTTGTTTCTCCAATCATTTCTACTATTCTCATTGTAATGTACCGTTACCGTGCCATCACGATTAGTCTGTTACGAGCTGATAACGAAATCTTTCTTGTTCTTCTATTATGCCATATTTGTTGGATAAATAAAAAAGCTTTTTATAAAACGAAACTTTTGATTCCAATGAGCAGGGCGCAAAGGTCTTGCCCTGCCCTGTAAAATAGCAGGGCAGGGCAGGGCGGCCCTGCCCTGTGGACATCTCTGCTCGGAGTCGATCAACGAAATTTTTTCAACAGTTCCTCAGATCAGAACTAAAGCTAAATTTATCAACGTCTACTCATTTACAAGAATTCATTGAAATAACAAATATATATATTTACTTGTAATGGTCCAACAAATCCAATAATTGGCAATAGAAAACAGATTCGGCAAATACTAGCAACATTTCCCATAGCAAAAAAAGCTTCAGCTAAATTTTGTGAATCCCCACTGTTCCAATAATATCGATCAGCATTAATCCAATAAAGAATATGATAAGTTTTAGTAAGAAGATGCTCTTTTTCACTATCTGATGTCTCATTATAGCGAGCAATAGCATCCCAATAAACTGATGAATGAAATGTATTCATTGATGTACGAGTTAAAACCATAGTTGAATAGAGAAATATAAAATATAATATATAAAGTATATTCATTAAACAGTCGACATAATTACCTAAAAAAATAATTCTATTTTTATATAAAAAATTCAAAATGTTATTTTTTTTGTTTTTGTTTGTTAAACTTACTATGTGATGTTAGATAAACTCGTATACCTGAACCAAATATTTGTTTAATTTCTTGCCAAACAAAACCAATAACCCAAATAAAAATAGCTATTTGAAATGGATTTGGTTCCATAAAACGAAGACTAATATTACAATTGATAAGAGAATCTGTATCATTATCATTATTACTATCATGTTCATTTTCATTTAGACTAATTAAATCATTTCTTAATTGAATATTTTCATAAATATGTTTAATATAATAATTATAAATCTCTGAATCATAATCCGAAAGATATTTTGTTTTTTGTAAATGTGATATAGAAAAATAGCTTGATGCTATAATAAGACTAATGAACGCAAGATAAGAAACAATATATGCTTTTAATTTTAAATTTGGTTGATGACACTTAAAGAAAAAACAAAAGAATCATCATTTAGTTAATCTATTAAAAATAATATGAATAGATAAGAAAAAAAAAATTCTATTGAAAAGATAATTTGAATTATTTCATTTTATATAAATACATACCAATGAACCAATTTTTGATTTAGGAAAAAAATAATAAGCCAATAATAAAAATGGTAAACAAATAATAAAAGCAAGATAAAATAATAAACGTTTTGTAAGATGAGCATTTTTAATTGCTGATAAATTTTCATACCATTTTTCCATTAATTTTTGTTGACAATTTGAATGTGATACAAATGCTTTTTCTTGATAAAGTATAGCTAAATCAAATCGAGCTAAATTTTCATATTTTTCTTCATTTGGTCGACCAGTTTTATTTAAAACAATTTCAAGTTCTTCATGTCCTCGAACATTATCAAGTAATCGTGTAACAAATATTGATAATTGATTAGCTATTTTTTCATAATCTTCATGAAAATAATGTTCAACTTTAGCAAGTGTTCGTAATTCATGACTTAATTCAAAAGCTTGTAAAATTGGATCAGGATATGTTAAAGCTATATAAACTTCTGATGAAAGACCTTTATATGCAGATAAACGAACTTGAGCTTGACGAAATGAATCATAAGCAGAACTATCAGCACAATCCACACATGGACACATACTTGCATGTGGTTTTTTTTATACGTTCACCTTTAGATAATAATTGATGAACAATTTGTAAACGATTATATTGGGCAGCAAGAATAAGTGGAGCTAAGAAACAACAAAATTTAAACTTGATAAGTTATTCTTTTTTTGACCCTACTAAACGTACTGATGAGTGAACTACCTAAACTCATACCCTATGTTTTAGCTTATATTCGGTTCAAAAGGATGTCTTGGTAAAACTAGAAAAATCCTAAGAGGATTCGTACCTATGGATATCTAAAACCAAGTTATGAGTGTTTAACTGATAGTTCGATCAAATTTTGGGTGTCTACATAAGAAAATTTCAGCTGAAACGAATGTTTATTTGTCAAGATATTGAATTTTGAAGTGCACTCGGTTTTTTGACAAACGACTATTTTTTACCAAATTCAATATCTCGACAGAAGAATATTCTCACAATCATCAGCTCGCATAATTTTCTGGTGATTCAGTAGAGTATCTTTTTGATACCTTGTTAGCAGTATGTCACAGGATTTTCTTTGGATACTCTGCAGAGATTTTTCGCAGTACATGGACACTTATCAGGTACCCATCCAGATACATGTTCAGTTTCTATAGCATTCTATGAAAAACTTTTCAACAAGTTAATAAATTGAACATTTACAAGCATTTTGTAATCAAGTGGTAAAAACTCATTAAGTACTCAAAGGTTTCTGTAACATACTAATAGTAGGGTACCCTGAATTAAGTACATTCACCAGGCTAAATAATAAGATTATCGTATGAATTCTAATCGAAATACTTACTAATATCAGAACTAAATTGTGAATCATCGTATGCTTGTGGATGTGTTGGATCAAGAAAACCACCACTATGTGTTCGATAGGTTGGATGATTCATAATAAAATCAGCTATATTTGTATGACCCAAATAAATTGCCAATAGAAGTGCATCACGAAATTTTTCATAAGGAATTTTATCAAGTATAACTTTAACAACTTCAAAATGTTCATTTTCAATNATAAGACCCCATGTAGGTTATCAGATATACGTACACGGTGAAAATTGATGCTTGATGTATTATTAAACAGTTACGTCATATTCCTTATCTATTTTGTTGATCATTTTAATTTATTGTGCCTTCAAGACTCAAATCATCAGATCTAGTCATCAAAAACACAAGAGACAAGTTGCTCAATATCAGTTGTTTCCAAACACCACATTGCTAAAACAATCGCAGCTATTAGCAAATTACCAGTTTGTTTGTGATGCTTAAAAAACAAAAGAAGAGAAGTGTTGAATCAATGATGGTACGGTTAAGTGAGCTTTGAGTCCTAAGAGAATGCAACATTAAGAGTTTTCTGGTACCACAGAGACATTACATCACTGAAAAATTAACAATAAACGAAAATACGCCAGATATAGTTTTTACTGAATGAAAAGTGCCTTCGTATGTTTGGAAAGTAAAAAGAAAGGCTTAGAGAGACTCTACAGGCAACTTTTTTTGCAATACAAGACGAATAAAAGAAGTTAATTGATGAGTATTGATTACAAGGATTCATTTATAATATAGAATCATTAGTTTAATTTTTTTTGACTTTGAGAAGTTGTTTCAATATTTGAGCCCTAAGCAAAAGTTTTATCATAATCATATTTTCATCTTGGTAGTTAACTAAACCCACCACATACAGCACCATGAAAACAGAAAAACCATGTATGATAGAGCCAGTCATGAATTTGATATATCTTCTTGTGCTGACTGTACATCTTCACTAGAGAGTCTGTCATATGATGCAAAGTTCTGTCTACTATCAGGATAAATTTTCAGCTTGACTAAACAGTGTTTGAATGTATTAATATTGGCTGAAATGTCCTGACAACGAATTTTCATAGTAGCAGCGCCTGATAGTAAAGGACAACGTGTTATGTATGAATATAGATTATCAGTAGTGACAGTCATCTGACAAGACGAATTAGTTGTTGTAGTGGAAACAATAATGATGGATGAAGACGTATTGGAAATTTTGTCATGAATGTTCTTTACTATTGCGTTCTGTTTCTTAATAAAAAGATAACGACAATATTCAATCAAGTTCTATTTACCTGGTGGTTTAACAATCTATGAATTATTTTTGAGAATACAATCGATATCTTCAATAGCAAGATCATGAACATAAAAAAAGATTGGATATATATATAGAAAATAGTTGACAGCTTGAATATTCTAGATCTTGAGCAATGCAGCTTCATCAGAACCTATCATATGACATATAAGATTGTAGAATTCGTCATCACATCAATTGAATACATTCAATGTCAAGACTGTTGTACCCCAGACGAACAAAAAAATGACAAAGGACGTTCAACAAGACTAATCTCGAATGTCTGCATTACCGTCTGATCTTAGTTTGAGATGACCTGAGATTCATCAGGACTAGTAATCTTGACGAAGTATGTCGTGTAAGCAAATATACACTGGTCCAGACTGTGTTCACTACTTGTCATGACTAGTTCATATTGTCTAGACTCGTTAGTAAAACAGAAAACCCAGAAAGATACATGACGACAGGTAGATTCGAGCATTGAATTCCATAGTATTGAATGTCTGACTAGTCTGGATTGTTTTCAAAAATGATATGAATTAATGTAAAACGTCATCTTTATCATCCATGATTAGTTCGTTTCGTGAAGCTAGTACTGCTAACCTTGGTCCAAAATAGTCTAAATCCTTCAAACAGTTCATTTCATTTTGATCTTATTTTCCAGACAACTTTTTTAAGACTGGTTCATAGTAAAACTAGAAAATTGTGTAATATTTTTTCATTTTCAATAGAAATAGCTTCTCAAAACGAACAATTACGACAAGAGTTGATTGAAGATTTGATAGTATACAAGTTAACAATTATTATCAATCCATATGTATAATAGGCATCAAGTAACTTTATAGAATAAAAATGTTATACTTTTTATACTAAAACTACAAAAGTATGTTGAAATATAAAATTATGAATAAAATAACAAAGCAGCTGTTAACGTCTTAGTGAGAGTTGCCTATTTATATCGTTGAAAGTTTCTAGATTGTAAAAAATCGAACTAATTTTATTTGAGGAATATCTTTATATGAGAAATATATTTTATTGTAAGAATCAATTCTGACAGTTTGAATTTATAAATGGATTTAAATTATAGCATTCTAATTGATTATTAAGTTGAAATTACAATAATTTAAAATAAACTAATCATAAATCATTAAATAAAAGAAATATTATTTTTTGTTTATATTAGTTTTATTTTTCTCAATTATAATTGTTTTTCTAATAGAAAATAATTTTTCTTAGGTTTCGTTGATAAAAAAAATCTTCTGGAAGAGATAAAAAAATTTCTAAATTAATTTTATTCGGACTTATTTAAATATTAAATTATAATAAATTTTATGATAAATATTTTTTGTTCATATATAAACTTGAAAAATTTGAGCAATATCGCTTGATCATATATGGTTCAATGGATTAAAGGATGGATAAGTTATACACTGCATGCATGTTCGGATCGAACCGTCTGCCTAATATCTCTGTTACTTAGACTAGATCACTGCATAAGATTGCTATATGCAGTGTCGCGGACGATCTTTCTTTATAACAGATATAATGATGCCAGTTATTTACGTAGTCAAGACGGGGATTAAAGACTACAAGCGATTTCGGACTAGTCATATGAGAGACGTTTATGAGAAAAAGACTAGGCGCGACATATAATCATGACTAGTCCTTTTCACCCGTCCTTTGTTCGTCTGGGGTACCCACAAATATTTTTTTAAGGCTATAATGGAGAAAATGACATGAATATAGACAGACGAGATGATATGTATATGAGAAGAAAAACTAAGTGTCGTAAGATAAGAGAAAGGCAAAACTGATTAGTACGTAAAGCAGAAAACAATATGTTTTTTTTCTCCCTTTGGTCTGACGTATGCAATATATAAAACAAGAATGCCAAGAAAACATTGGGTACTTTCTATCTAGATATGATATAGCGTTTTGAAATTTAAAAGAAGTGAATAAAAGAAATTTTCAGCTGCTTGTTATTACTTATCTAAATACAGAAAGCATGCATACAACGTCTTTTGATTGCTTCACACACGTCGTTATTAGGCTCTCCTATGCCAAAAAAAAATTAGTTAGCAACTAAAATTTCAAACTTGCCGATAAGTTTTTTTCGACGATATGCGCCTCTTTGGACGTTTTTTGTGTACTCAGAAAGTGAGTACACTCTAGAATCGGTCAGTATGTCCGACCGTATACACGATAACTTTCGAAAGGAGAGTCAGATCATGATGAAATTTTCTTCACAGTTCAGTCTTAACAATGTCTCGGTCGAGTTCAAAGATGAGCAGGATCCGTCAAGAAATGGCTGAGTTATCGAAAAAAATGTCATTATTGAGAAGACCATCCCTGAGGGGGGGTACAGGGATTTTTTCAAAAAAAAAAATTTTCTCAGAATTATTCACAACATATATAAATCGACTCAATTTTTAATGCTGATTCCGAATCTGATATTAGTTTTGAACAAAATCGTAGCTTTCTAACAAAACATCGCCTGAAAAAGGTCTAAAAATGCATAAAAACAGCATTGAGATATCAAATAGGCTAGATATGTCTCAGATGATAAAAAACAAGGTGAATATACCTGTTTACTTTTTGAAGTACACATAACACTCGGATTTAAATCCGAGGTTTTCGCATTTATTTAATTTAATTTTTTATTTCTTTTTAGCTTTCACGTGTTGGAAATCCTTTTTTACTTTATTGGGTTTTAAGTAACTTTCTTAACTTGAAGATGATTTCAAGAACGTAGTCATAAAGTATTCATTTTGTTGATGACTTAAAACATTTTTTATCGACCTGAAAATCATGTCAATGACTTTTACGAATACGAAAGTCAATCAAATCATAAAAAGTCAACTGTTTCTATTTGCTTTGCTTAATATTTTCATTAGAAATCAGTAATTTATATATCTGGAAAGAATTTGAATGTTCGATCTATCTCAATTTAATTATGAAATAAGAATTATTAGCAGACAATAAAAGAGTTATTAATGCAACTAACTTATAAAAATAGATTTTGGCATTAATTTATTACTTTATTCGATAGTGAACAAATTTTAGAAAACGGATAAATAATTATACAATTAATACACTGTTCAAAGTAAATAAAAAAAAAAGAATTTACTTGCTGCTGCAACCAGTTCTGACCTAAGCTTGTTATATTCTGTGAGAAGCACAATTTGAAAAGTATATCTTTAAAAAAATCTTCTAATAGGGTTTATGGTTTGAGCGGAAGACATTAAACGATGATTACCACTGTATCGAACCAACCTATGCGATAACTACATAGTCGCATCTTGGCTCAAAAAAAGTTTTGTTATAAAAACAAAAAAAACTTTTCATTATCAAACATAAATATATTTAGTATTGAGTAATGATAACAAATTATATGGCAAACGTAGTTATTTAAATCCAAATAGACTTCGTTATTTCTTTCATATTTTGTAAGAACTCTTTTTCGGCTAAAGTTCACACTATAAATGATAAGATCATGACTTACGACTAACAGAATCCGTTAAAATAGATCAATGTAATTCAATGCATAATTTGTGCTTATTTCTTTTGTGATAAAAGTGATGATGTGTTGCAAATTGGAGAAGCATATTTCATAGAAATAGAAAAACAAGTGATACACATTAGACTCATGCAATCGTAACATATTTCCAAAAGATCCAGAAAATTAGCAATTAATTAATAATTAAATTAAAGTATATAACTATATTATGCATTGCCAAACTATTGACTTCTCTACGTAGTTTAACGTATAGAGGAATGAACTACATTCGGTATACATTTTTCCACCGACATATACCAGATATGAGCGACATCTACATATAAATGAGCGATGTTGAGTAATACTACTGAAGTATTATTTACATTCAAAGTATATTTAATAAAGAAATTCTTCAACTTTCATAAAGAACACGTTCTAGCACTAATTTTAAAAATTTGTATTGCAGTACAATCCATATTCGAAACACATTGATAGTGCTGCTGAATACATGTATGGCTGAAAACTAATATAGTTACACAAACTAGTCAATTCTATGTATAGAAGGGTGATCCATCTCTTTTTTCGTTCACTATTTTTCTTGTTTTATTCTTTTTTAAATAGATTAATATATCTGCTAATAGAAAAATGCACTCTCCATTTGAAGAAAATGCTAACTCACGAACATTGTAAGTACATTTTTGTTTCGAAGTTTCCTTTTTTCAAATTTCGTTTATGTTTTTTTTTTTTTATAGATATGTTGGCAATCTCGATCCATCTGTTTCTGAAGAGCTTTTGATGGCTCTATTCTCAAAGATAGGACCATGTAGAAATTGTAAAATCATTCATGAAGCATGTATTTAATTATATAACAATCCACTTCATGAATAATTTATTTTTTAGCCAACCAGTGATCCATATGCGTTTATTGAATTTGCCGAACATCAACCAGCAGCAAATGCATTACTTGCAATGAATAAACGTTTAGTTATGGGTAGAGAAATTAAAGTAAATTGGGCAACAACATCAACAGGTGGAACAAATAAAGTTGATACAAGCAGTGAGTTTATTATTAATCGATAAATTGATTTTATTTTAATTTTTTATTATCTAGAACACTTTCATATATTTGTCGGTGATCTAGCACCTGAAGTTGATCAGAATGCATTACGCGAAGCATTTTCACCTTTCGGAGAGATTTCGTAAGAAATCAAAATGAACAATACTTTTTGTTCATATATTTGTTGTCTTATAGGGAAATCAAAATTGCTAAATTTACTGATACACAAAAACCAAAAGGTTTATTATTTTTTTTTTAGTTTAATATTGATGAGATTAATCTTTTATATTATGTTATTTTAGGATATTGTTTTATATCTTTTACCAATCAAAATGTAAGTATATCAATGCAAAGAAACAAAGAATTCATGGTTATTTCCAGGATGCTGAAGCAGCTATTACCAGTATGAACGGTCAATGGCTTGGTACACGAAAAATCCGTACGAATTGGGCGACAAGAAAAGGACCGAACAATGAGCCTACTACGACTGGTGCACGAAATCGAGGTACGAAACTAATATTTTAAATATTAATTAAATCGGACTTTGATTTTATTCATAAAGATTTGTTTAAAGAAATCAAACAGAATATTAAGTCTTTTTAGTAGAAACTTACAAGAGAGCCTACTTTGATTATAATCGTTTTCTCTCTATCCTAAACAAGATTCTAAAAGCATTCGAATTTCAGGTATTTCTATTAAAAGTTATACTCGTATGTGCTCTATTAAAAAGCAAAATACTTTGAAATTTTTCAGAAATTCAATATCTTTCGAGCTATATAATATATTCTATCTAAAAATTTTCCTATTCAATAATCCTAAATATGAATAAAACTTGTTTACTTCATTTGTTTGGGTACCAAAGAAGAAAAATTCAGAAATATATATATATATATAACATATGAAAGAAGTGATAGGAATTGAAATGTTTTTAAGACTTTTCCTAGTACACTATCTTATGTGTCTATAGAAGAAAAAAATCATTGAAATCATCCGGAGATATCTGAAGCGATAAAATTTAGAATTTTATTGTATTGTATTATAATATACACAAAAGATAAATAATCAGAAAATTTGTTTCTTCTGATTATTAAAATCATTTGACAATTCGATTGATTCCATCATACTCAAAATTGAACAGATATCAATATAAAATCCCTATTTTAAAGTTCTATTTACATAATATTCAATTTATCAGAAGAATATTTGAATATTAACAAGTTTGATTTTTTCGCAAAACAGAATCTAAATATATTAATAATAGAATATATTATATAAATGATATTAAAAACAAAAGAATTCTTCTTTTCATTTAAAATGAAAAAATATTTAGATTCAAATAATCTTCAATATGGTCATGAATCTTCGACATCAAAACTTGATTATAATGAAGTATGGAATCGAACGAGTGATACAAATACGACTGTATACTTTGGTAATTGTGGCGATGTTCGTGAAGATTTAGTTCGTTCATGTTTTGAACCATATGGTCAAATAATAGAAATACGTGTATTCAAAGAAAAAGGATATGCTTTTGTTCGGTAAAATTTCTTTTTTTTTTTCTTATATTTTAAACTATAAAAATTTTAAATTATAAGATATGCCACAAAAGACAATGCTTGTAAAGCCATTTGCCATCTACATGGTTCAGATGTTCATGGTTTTACAGTTAAATGTGGTTGGGGACGTGATGAAACAAATACTACTGCAAATAATGTAGCTAATTATGGAAGTGGTACGAACAATCAAAAGTATAATAATAATCAATATGATTCTGTAAGTTAAAAAAATTTAATGAAACATGATCTAAAACATATATTAAAATTTGTAGTAAAAATTTAGACTCTCCTATAGATCATGACAGTAGAAAGCTGCAGGTCCATGTTTTTGTGATGTTGAGAAAAAATAAACTTCATATTCGATCGGATCTAGTTAAACCGGCAGCTTCCTACGTGACAGACATTGATATATGATCGCTGATTTTATATGAATAAAGTCTCGTTATAATATAAGAACAATTTCTTTGTAGCATTTCTGAAGGATTAAATGAAAGAAGAATGGTGAAGAAATGTTTTCCAAAAATAGATAGATTAAAACAATCTTTCTGTAATTAACAACAATAAATACATTATGTTTCATATTTTAATGCCGCAAGGATTGTGCTAATAGCTTTTTTTTTTTTTCTATTAATTAATTTTAGTATTCTCAAAATTCCTATGGTCCACCAGCTAATCAGAACTATACGGGTTTGTATTTGTTTTGTGTTTTTTCGTTAAAAGTTTTTTAAATAGCTCATTAAATTAAAGGTGGTAGTGGTAGTAATAATGCTGGTTATGGCAAGTATGGTGGTAATTATCAACAACCAAATTATTCACAACAACAGTACTATAATTCTCAACAACAGTGGAATAATAATGGACCACAATCATGGGATCCTTATTCTCAGTAGGATCATGAAAAATTTAATTTCGTTTTTTTTTTTTTTTTTATACTTTGTTTCTATAGGTCTGCGGCTGGTAATTGGAATAATAATAATAATAACAATTATACACCAAATTCAAATCAATATTATGGCCAACAACAATCCTACACGTATTCTTCCAATTCCGGTATATAAATTTGTTTATCTTTTTCTTTGTGTTAAGATAAAAAATTGATGAATAAATTTTTTATTTTAGCTTGGGGTCCATCACAACGTTAGCCTGTTAAATCAACTTTATTTTTCTTGATCGAAAAATGACATATTTTTTGTTTCATGAGAGAGGACTCATTACATTCAACCAGTTTTTTCTTTCTATTTGTAATTTGTTTTGTGCAGATCACATTATTATTTTTACTCTCTCCTCTCTCTCTCTTGCGTTTTGTACGGTCTCACATCGAATCTTAACTATCTTCTTTTTTTGAATGGCCGTCATAGACGCTTTTTTGTTTGTTTTTCTTTCTACATATAACAAACTTTTTTTTTGGTGTTTTTGTTTTTGTCTTCTCGAATTGTATAACAATCTGCACGATGATGCTGACGATATCGAAGGAAAAATAACGACGTAGTAGAATTATATTGTTTGCAAGATAATTTCGAATCCATAATGAACATGCATGTAGTAAATAAGGCTCAAGGTTAGTCTGAAAATAACAATTGATATGAAAAAAGCAAAGATTATCGCATTGCGCCGTTGGAAAAAGTACAACAGACTAATGCAATGGGTGTGTCTGTCGATATTTTTAAAACGATGGGAGAAAAAAAAAGACAGAGAAGAGATATGAAGGAAAGAGGGGTGTGCGCACAAATGTTTAATATTTGACTGGAAAAACGTGTATCAGACATATGTAAAGCAATCAACTAAAACATTCTATAGAAATAAAGCAGCTACTTGTAATAGAAAAGTACTTGTAATAAATATGTTAATTATTTTTTAACATCTGTTGTATAATTATATAATTTTTTTTTCATACAAACATAAATTGGTAGAAAGAAATTTTGTTTTAGATTTTCAAGTATTATTATACTGTCTTCTGTATACTTTGTAATTATAAAAAGAATAACTAGAAGAGAGAAAATATTTGATTGATCTTTGTTTTCTATTGTCTCTTATCTCGAAAAAATGGTATTCTATTGAAATAAAAAGAGACCTATTGACCTCTGTTTTACAAGGTTGTTTCTCATAGCTTTTAAATGTTCTCGTGAACTGTGCACATTATCACATTTACTTTAAATCAAATTTTAATAGTGTTCTTGATCAAAAATGACTTGTCTAACATCTCTATTTAAACACATTAGCATGAAAGCCTTTTTTCGTTCATTGTACAGAAAAATATAACTAAAAGATTGTTTATTTATGATATAAATGAAAATAAAAATAGTACGCGACAAAAAAAAAAAGATCTCACTGTAAATGTTGTTATCTATTTTAAACAAGAGAATGCATCATTCGGGCACATTTTTCGGTTCATGGATATTTATAAAAATCGATTGTCAGACAAGGTTGACGTTGTTTGTTGCTTTCGCCTTTCTATATTTAGTCAATCATTCAACCATAAGAAGAAACCAATGAAACAACCTATTATTTGCGTACAAGCATTTCATCATCCTTATGCGTCGTAATGCTTCTTTGTTAGATGCATAGATTATTTACGCCTCGTATACATCATAGAAACTATCCAAAAGATGTAATGGAAATGAAAAACAATTGAAAAAAAGATAATTTTCTCACATGATCATCTATTTTTGATATGCAGTCTGTTTCCTTTTTACATACAAAATGAATAGCTTTTCATACAATATCATTATTCACCATATTTTTCGACAATCAGAAAAACATCGAACCATCAGTGACATTTTTACACATTGCAACATGCCGACTCACTCTTTATCTAAAAATCGCCTCATGTCAGTCAGTCAACTGAGTTCTTTTTCCCTTTCATATATTGTCAGCAAATATCCAGTTGAATTTATCTTTTGTACACTTTCTTTTTCTTTTTTCGTCTTGGCTCCACTCCAGTATACCGATATGCTGATGAAACAAGCTAGAGAGAGAGAATAAGAGAAATAAATGCACCAATAGAAATTCACATCATAAAACACACCTTCTTTTTTTTTTCTGTTCTCTCGTCATTTCATCATACTATCTATATTAACACTGATATTATAAATACAGACGATACTGATCCATTTTTCTTCATATTTTATAAAACAACTAAAAACCTCAAGCAAGACACATAAGACTATTACAAGTTTTATACAACTGCAATGGATTTTCTTCGTAAGTTTTGTCTTATTTGTTCAAATTTCTCTTTATTTTTTTCTCTTTCTTTTATTAACTAGATGTATTAAATAATCTTCAAAGTAAACTACTAAATTTAGCAGTAGGACAATTACCAAAACGAAAACAATATACATTGAAAGATGTTTCAGCACATTGTACTGAAACAGATTGTTGGATGGTGATACGAGATCGTGTTTATGATCTAACAGATTTTATGAGAGAAGTATGTAAATAAAATAGAATTATAGGAAAAAATTTTTATTCAAAAATTTTTATTTTCTTTTTAGCATCCAGCTGGTTCTGATATCATGCTTGAATATGCTGGAACAGATGCGACAATGGCCTTTTCTGATAAGCCTCATAGTTTAGATGCGTGGGTTATATTAGAAAAATATTTAATCGGCGAATTAGTGCTTGAAGAACGGATGTTTGAGGACGATTATTCATCTTAGAACTTATTCATAATGTTAGTTAATTAATTTTTTAAAATTTTGTACGGTGAATTTTTGTCTCACATCTGTGTAGATAATGTAAAGATATCTATACATTATGTACTTCTTTTTCTTTATTAGTTTCTTTTTTTTTTGTATTGTCTTCATATTGATTAGTTGAATATAATAAAAAGTATAGTCATGTATAAAACACTTGTCTATAGTCACTCCAGCTGACACGAAGCCCTTAATTGCACTTATTGAAGCCACAATGGTTTTTTTCTGTGCCGCTTTAAGTAAATATTTACATCGAAAAATTCTGAAAGCAATATATTCTTTTATCAAATTTTACCACAAATGAATACACAAACGGGACAAAAAAGAAAATAAAGAAGAAAAATAAAATATTCATGTTAAGTTCGAATTGATGGTATAACATTGACATAAGGATCTTGACATAGTGAAGCTGGAATACGTTTACCAAATGAATGTTTTGGTGATGAACGTCTATTGGAAAGAAATTTACTTTCATCATGAGCACCAGGACCTGGTGTTATATCTGTTTATGCAAAAATAAAAAAATATTATTTAATAATTCAAGGTAAAAAAACAAACTGAAGGGAAATTATTACCTATTGATTGATTAGTGGATATTTTTGTCCCACCTATTCGTGATTTTAATGTAATTGGGGTACTTTTTGCTGTTAATTTTCGAAAAGCTGTAGCTGTATCATATGTATCCGGAGCAGGATTATTTTCTGATATTATTGGTGGACTACTTTGTAGACGTGTTGCAATAGACCATGCTGGAAAAGTAGGTTTTGTTGATTGAGAACCTAATGCTGGTTCGACATAATAATGAAATGGTGTTGGCCATGAAAGTTCACGATTAAAATCAACTTTTGTTGTAAATGGATCTGAATTAGCAAACCATTGTTTTTGCCAAGCAGTACGTGAACCACCTTCTATATGAGGGAAAACAAAAAACCTTTTAGATTTATTCATTGTTTTGATTTTTAAAATACTTTTTTCTACTAAACATCTCGTTCCAAATGAATATGCAGGAGCATTTTTTTCTCGACATGATTTACGTGGTAAGACATATGAACATGGTGATGGACTACCACTGTCCTCAACATATTGTACAATAAAATGACCAGTAATTGGATGGAGATATAAAGGTTTTTCTCTAAATAATTATTTTATGACAAATTATTTAAATAATTATTTTTAGTTTGATGATGAAAATTTTTTTTTAGATAATAATGCCTCTATGATGGTGTGATGTCAATTTTCACACGGTTTAACCTGAATAAAAAAAATCAACATTTAAAAAAAAAGGCATGATTTTGATAAGGGTCATGTGATTTTAAACTGATCGAAGTTTATCATGACAAAGTGAAGAAGTAAAAATATAGAATCAATAAAAAATGACTTAATTAGACTTTCTTTGAACTATTAACTTTTGTTATACATACCTATACATGAGTGAAATATCTGCTGGATTGGTATGAGGAGTATCTTCTCTTAATGAACTTGTTGGAATTGATGTTGATTTAATTCGATTATCTTCTTCTGGTGTTGTTGTTTGACGTGTATCACCTCGATAAATTTGTTCTGTTGTATCAACTAAACTTCCTAATTCCATTTGAAATTTTTCCGATCGAACAGGTTCATATTGTAATGAAGGACCTTTAAATGCTGCACGTTGTCGTTTAATAGCTAAACGTGTTGGTACAAGTAAACTTTTATTTTTTAATAGAGATGATGAAAATTTTTGATAATTTTCTTGACGTTTTGAAACTCGATGAGCAAAATCTTGTGCTAAAGTAACTAATGATATATTATGTGCACGTTTTGTTATCGGTGTCATAGTTGTTAATGTTGATCCTGCTAGTTCATGAATAACCTTAACTTTTGCTGTTGCTGTACGACCTCGAATATATCTTGAAGGTAACGACTCTGGTACACCAATCATTGTATTGATTTCAACTATTCTTTTTATGTAGAAATGTTAAATGACATCAACATGTGATTTGATTTTCAGTGTTACTTGTCGATGCATACATCAAACAAGTTTTATTATTCTTGTTTTCTTTTTGAAGAAATTTCAATTTGACAGCATTGATTAGTTACATACAACAGAAAGAAGAAGAAGAAAGAAATGTACAAAAAGACGAATAAACATACTTTGTTGTCAATGAAAGAGAAATCTATTGAAAAGGAAATACTAAATAATGAAAAAACTAAATTTGATAATTGTCAAATAATTTTATGATGATTTTTAATGAGATTTTATGTTAAAATTTAGATTTTGTTTTCAGTTCGTATTTAATTATCTAAGTAGATACTTAAATTTATTTACTTGACGAATATTATTCTGCTTTAAATCAAATAAAGAATAGAAAAAAAAAGATTAAGAAGTACATATAGGCGTATATCAGATATATTATGCCATATGCTGTTTTGACCCAATTTAAACGTTATCTTTGATGCAAAGTGCATAAAATTATGTTTACAGTTAGAACATTATTCATTAGAGTCTTCAATAATATATTTATGTGAAAAATATTGATAAAATATGGAATGTCGAAAATATTATAATTCATTTCTTTAGATCTCAGCAATCAAGAAGTTTAGAATATTATTGTGTACTCAAAAAGTGAGTACACTCTAGAATCGGTCAGTGTGTCCGGCCGTCCGTCCGTCCGGCCGTTAACACGATAACTTTTGAAAGGAGAGTCCAATCGCGATGAAATTTTCTACACAGTTCAGTCTTAACAATATCTCGGTCGAGTTCGAAGATGAGCAGGATCCGTCAAGAAATGGCTGAGTTATCGAAAAAANTCAGATCTGGTCCTACTTTACTCGGCGATAAAAACTCTTTCATTCTAGATAAGATTGTACTGAGTAATATGTGAAAATCCTCAGTGGGCCAAATCACGTTCTTATGCGCCCCCGTCCTTTCAATAAAATATATATTATTTCAAAAATAGAATAAAAGTAACCATATGAAGATAATAATGACAAAGTTCTTTATATTTGTTTAGCGTCCATTAGTGATAATTGTTGCAGTTTCTTCATTATCTAAGTTCCATTGTACATCTGGTGGAATTAATTTTAAGTTGACACGGTCTGCATATTTTTTTGACAATTGAATAAGTGATGCAATTGTTTCATTTGATAATAATGTTGGTTGAAGACCTAACGAACGAAGATTTGTATTGATGCAATTATAATAATGAACTTCTTTTTCTGTTCGTGGATTTTTTAAATGTACTATTTGACATTCACCATTGTACCGATGTTCAGATACTTGTTTAACGAGTTTGGCTAAGTCTGAAACAGAAAACATTTCTGTAAATTGATTAAATACACGATATTCTCCGGGTTTAGCTGGTGTTTCACATGCAATTTCTATGCATTTCACTGTATCACGAATATCAATGATTGATCTTGTTTGACCACCTTTACCATAAACTGTCAATGGATGACCAAGTGCAGCTTGAATACAAAAGCGATTGAGAACAGTACCAAATATATGATCATAATCGAAACGGTTAGCCAATATAGGAGATAAATCAATTTCAGGAGTACTATAACCATAAACGATACCTTGATTTAAATCCGTTGCTCGCAAATGCCATACTCGACATGCGAAATAAATCTGATCACTGTCACACACTTTTGTTAAATGATAAAATGATCCAGGTTGTTTTGGATATGGTAGTCGATCTGATCGTCCTTTATATTCAATATTGATAAAACCTTCTTCAATATCAATATTTGGTGTACCATATTCACCCATTGTACCTAATTTAACAAGATGAGTATTCGGTGAATGCTCATGTAATGCCCATAAAATATTCATATTTCCTACAGTATTGTTTATATGAGTTCGAACGGCATGTTCATGATTAATCATTGAAAAAGGGGCTGATCGTTGTTGAGCAAAATGAACTATTGCATCGAATTTTGGTTCGCAATTAATTATTTTGCATAAGTCAGAATAATTGGTGACATCGACTTTAACAAAATGAATTGTTTTTCCTGTAAGACGATGCCATTCTTGTAAACGTTCATCAATTGAATGAATGGGTACAAGTGAATTTAAATTATGTTCACTATCCCATTCTCGACGAATAAGATTATCGATTATGGTCACATCATTACCACGTGCAGATAAATGAAGTGCTGACGCCCAACCACAATAACCATCACCACCAGCTATAAGAATTTTCATCTACAAAAAAATACTATTTTAATGTTATACTGTTGGAATCGATTGGTACAATATCCATCAATTGACTGTACAATATTATATACTAGATGCCTAACTTTTTTACGCATGTATTGTTCATTGTCGGTTATGAGATCAGTTTCCAAATATCTTCTATTATGTTTAGAAAATGGTGAAAGATATACGAACTTCTGGGTCATTTTTTAAGACTGGCGAAGAAAAAATTTTAGTCTTTAATATGTAGAAAACAGAGTATTGCCAAAACTTGAAAAAAAAACATCTAGAAATCAAAACTAAGACAATACATTGCTACCAACTATCCTACATACTTATTACGAAGTAACGACATATAAGAAGCATACAAAAATACACTTTTCTCAATTGAGGCAACAGTTGCATTAACATTAGCTACAATAAAACATAACACAAAGAGATTTTCAAAAATTGTATTCCCGACAAAATTGCCCGAAGTAATTCATTAATTTTGAGCTTCTATTTTTGGATATGTAGAGAAGAGGTCTAAATTAGAATAATCTCAAAAAAGAATTTGATTTTACAAGTCTGTTTTGCAATGTTATAATAGTTTTGTTAATTTTTTACCGAAAAAAGTAGTGTTGACAAATAAAAATAAACAAACGGTTTTGTTATTTGAAATAATATCTATAAATAAGTTTTGCAATACCAAGAAAAACCTAAAGTCTTCAGATATTCAATGTTTAAAAGTCGATGAGATGTCAGTGATAGTTAGAAAAAAAATTTGATCTTTTTATTCCAGATAAAATATCAAGCCAACAATCCGTTGTTTAAATTTGTTGCCAATATCAGATATTTTCGTAAAAGTTTAGCGAAACTACCGTAACTCTCTAAGGAAGATTTGTGGATTCGAAATTCTCCTGTCATTAATGTCCATCACATGCACATGTCCTTTTAAGAAAAAAAAAATCTATAAATTTTAATTACGATATTGATGAAGTGACTTTTTTTTTTTTATTCGAAATAGTTTTCGTTCGCAACAAAAAAGAGGCTAATTTGATTAACAACGAAAAACATTATGATTTGTATCTGTGTGCAATAGAACATCGCATTCTCTAATCAAGCGGGAGCAAACTGATTACTTGATTACCAATGATTACTAGTGATTACTGATGATTACTTGTGATTACTAGTGATTACTGGTGATTACTTGTGATTAGGGGTGGGAAGTTACCGTTACATTCCCGGGTAACTGCTAACGGTTTCGTAACCATCTCCGTCCCCAACCCGAGCCGTAGGATCATCAAGTCCTATTTTTGAAAAAAAAATTTTTATTGCAGAAATAGACTTTTTGAGAAAAAATTAATTTTTTCCAAAAACAATTTTTGCAACAAAATTTTGGGGTGTTTTGGAGAAAATTTATTTTTTCCCAAAAAGTCTATTTCTGTAATAAAAAATTTTTTTTTCAAAAATGGGGCTTGAGGACCCCACGGTTCGGGACTGATGATTACTCGTGATTACAAATTGATTACTAGTATTAGTAATCAGTTTGTTCCCCCTTGTCTCTAATACTTCATAGCCGAAAATTGACACTTTTATCTGAACTATAATTCTTTAACTCGAAAATGTAATCATGAATAACTAAAATAACACGTTTTTTCTTTTGAAGATATTTTTAAAATAAAAGGTTTACATGAATTTGATATTAATGTATTATCTTATCGATATTTTTCAAGGTTTTTTTAAAACTTAGTGTCGAAATTTAATGAATTTTAGTTTGATTTTCATCAGAATTTAGTCACTCAAATTTTGCTTGGTTTACTGTAATATATACGAATTATAGGAAAAGAATAGAGAACATATAACAAAATTCACATGATCTGGTGCTTTCAGTTCTATTTAATTTTTAAATACAAGGAGATTTTTAATCTGTGAATATTTTGCATACGCACACTTTTTGCAATGATATTAGAAAAATAACATGTACAGGTGAAAATAATATGTGAACAACGCATATTTGACTACATTTGTCAAAGGTAGGTATACCAATATGGAAGGTCGAGCAAAATTTTGATTTCGTTCAGTGATATATGGTTCGATAGAGATTCATTCATTGATTTCGAATATGTACTTTAAATATTTTTGGTAATTAGTTTCGGAGAAAAATCCTTATAATACAAATTACTATGAAAAATACGAAAAAATGACTAGTTATTTTAGATTGAAATCGTAGATCATCAGTTTATTTTTACGAAATTGATTTATCCAGATTAAGCATCTATTTTTAGTGAAAATATTTTTTAGTCGAAATTTAACCTTACGAGAGAGACTAGAGGTAAAATTACTAAAAAAAAAAGAACTGACAGATTTTGGGATTGAATTTTGACGAAAAATATTTACACCAAAAATCGATGTGATTTGGTCAAGTTTTTCATGCTACTCAGTCACTTATACTCAATATTCGATGCTTAATTTGAATAAATCGATTTCATAAAAATAAACTGATGGTCTACGATTCAAATCTAGAATTTCTTCATAACTAATTATTTTTCCGTACTTTTCGTAGTAACCTGTATTCTGAGGATTTTTCATCAAAAATAATTGACAAAAACATTTAAAGTACATATTCTGAATCAGCAAATGAAACTCTATCGCCAACGATGTATCATATAACGAAATCAAAATTCTGCTAAATTTTTGACCTTGGTAGATCTTACATTTTTTTCAAGAACGTTTATAATCCTTAACGATTTATATACGATGTATATACGATAATGGAAAATGAGAATTTATTCAGTGAAAAATATTTCTCAGAAAATCACGATTATTTTTGTACGATGTCTTCCCTTTTACTGTTAATAGATTAAAATTCTTCTGATCAATTGATATTAATTTTAATTTCGATTCATATTATCAATTTCGATTATACCTCTATGATTTAGAAATTTTAATCAGTAAAATTTTCTAATGTATGTGCTACATTGTTCGACCTAAGTAAACAGTAAACATAAATTAAAATATGTTTGGAAACTTCAGACCATTGACATAAATTTAATAAGATAATACTTACTACGTGGAGTCAAATATTCTAATGATGTAATCAAGTGATAAAGCAATGATGCTTAGGATAAAATAATATTGTATTTTTGAGCGTCGTATTCGTTATATTGCTTCTTTTATACTTTATCGCCCACCTGAATTATTTTTACTTCGTGATTCATTATTCTGTGAAGTCAACCATATCAATACTTAGGTAGGCAAGTAAACAGAAAAAAAAACACAAGGACGATACCCAAAATATTGCAACAGCATTTGATATAATCATACAATCACACATATTTTTCTTTTAATTCTTTATGAAATTATTTATTCATGAAAAATAGTTTTTTTTTATAATTAGTTTCTCTTATGTAATAATTATGCACTTGTATATTAAATCTATTGAAAAGTACTATCCTACTTTATGATACCAACTATAAAAACAGTATGATGAGTAGTTAAATTGTTTGGCATCTACTGCCAAGATACTGTGTTCAAGTCTCAATGTCATCAGGCATAAAATGATCTGTTTATTTAGTATCACCCGTACAATAACATAAGGACTATGTTGTGACATACACCAACTCTTATGGCTAATATATGGTTAGTCAGTATATATGAGAGAACACAATTGATTGAGCAGAAGAAATCTGAGTCAAACTGACATTCTGTCTAGCGCTGTAATTAGTAATAGTTGTAGAGAGATCACATCAGGTACTCTTCGAAACTATCTTCGATTAGTATTCTATACTTTAACGTAGGTGAAAAATTGATTATTCTTCTTCTTTTTCTTATTCATAAAAATTGAAAGTAATTAATTTCAAGTAACTAAAATCAATACAAATAAATGCGTAACAAAAAATGCATTACCTTCAACACCTACAAAAACAACTTCATAGGCATGCATGTTGATTGCTATCGAGTAATTGAAATCTACAATTATGCGAAACAAATTACTTGTAGTGTCTATAAAACACCAACTTAACAGTATTGAAAACACTTAACATTTCGTATTGCACCTATTTTTCATTGGTTTGGATTAATTGAAAAACCTTCAAATCATTTAGCTCTACTTGTCGATTTGAATCTATTTGTTATTTTTGAATTATTCTATTCAATACAGTAAGATTGATTTTGTCTAAATTTTTCTTTTTTGTATCTCTCATCAAATGAAACCAATAAGAAAATATCTATTTTCTTTTTTAAAACAAAATTGATCGTGCAACAAAAATATTTTCAATATCTTCTTCAAGAGAATCTTTTCTTTCAGACAAAAATTAAATATATTTATTGATCAAATATTTTTCTTAAAATGAAAATATTAATTATTTCGGAATATCTTCATCCTCAAACAAGTGGTATCACTATTCGTATTGAATATTATATAAAGTATTTAAAAAAATCCGGTCATCATGTCACCGTTTATGGTCCAAAAAGATGTCCAACAGCAAATCGAAAATTAACCAGTATTCCATTGTATTTTTTTAATCCTGATATTCATCAATGTTTACCATCATTTCAATTGTACAAAGATATTCTTTTTGAAGAATATGACTTAGTACATATTGTTGGTCCAAATTTTTTTCTAGGCACTATTATTCTTTATTTATTTTGCAAATTATTAGGTATCATTGTTTGTACATCTTATCATACAAATTTACTTGATTTTGTCAAAGAATATTGCAAAAATCATTTGCTATACAAATTAATGTCGTCGTTTGCTATTTATTTTCATTATTATCCAACAATATGGTTGAACATACCTATTTTACATCCTGA